>CAHIKZ030004155.1:4892500-4972500 GCA_903632075.3 Acanthosepion pharaonis | reverse complement strand
ATAAATACAATTCCTTTCTGAGATGTCATCTTTGATAATGTCTTTTATTTGATTAAACATTATATTTAATTTCGCAGTCGACTGCAGAATTTTCTGTTGAAAACTGGGTAGAAAAATAGTCATATTCCATTTGATCTTTCTTTTTAAACTTGTTTTTTTCTAGTAGTGGATATATTCCTTTCGTCAAAATAATCTGCGCATATGTGAAAATAATGAATTCAATATAGAATTTTAACTCGGCTTTCCGATTTATCACTGCATGCCATATCTGATCAATTTCTTGTACATCCAGGTTTAAAAGCAATCTGGTATAGATTAAGCGGTTACAAATCTAGGCACTGGCCATATCTAAAGTTTCTTAACTTAGGTATCGGACGAACGGAATTTAAACATTATAAAAATAATTTTTAAATAAAAAAAAATTATATATGTGTGGATTTTATTATAGAAGTTTCAATTTTAAGCTGAAATGGATGTGTTCGCACATTATAATTCTTTACATATTGTAAATTTCTTACTTGATGAATAGAAATCAATATTATGTCAAACTGATTGGATAGATTTGTCCGAAATGCCGGATTTAGTTCTGCTCTGCGAGTAATATAAGCCGTTCTCCGTTCTCTATGATTGGTAAATAAGTTACCTTTTGCATTTCCAACTGTGGTTTCACCTGAAACACTTACGATGCGGCAATCACAGGATATCGATTTGGTGACCTTCTCTATGTGTCGTATTTTGACAAAATCCTTTTTTTTCCTATTTATAATATCAAGTTTTCAACGAAAGATGCCTCGTAACAAATGTAGCTTTTGCCGGATTATATATTCACGCCGTTTGGCGTACTGAACGTCGTGATATGGCGCTTCCTTTTGAAGTTCCATAAAATTAACCATTTTTAAATTTAACAGAAAAAAACTATAAAGCTATAATTAAATGTATTATAATAATGAGATTTAATTTTAATTATTTATTAATTTAAAGTTTGTAAAATCAGCTTCTAGATCATTTGTCTTTTACCTTTTTTGTATTTGAATATATTTATCAAATTATTATTTATGTTACGTTCATTTTTATGAATGAATAGGTTAGGTGTTAGTACCGATAAATGATATTATATATTTTTACCATATTTTAAAATAATCAACATCATTTTTAGTTTGATTACTTCATTGTAATAAATATCGCTATATAATGTTTGATTCTATTTCCTTTTTTAATTTATCGAACATTTCGATATTTTATATTTGAAATATTATTTTCAAAATTTCGTAAAAGTATTAAAAATTCTTTAATTAACGTTATAAAATGAGTCCCTATCATAGTCAAAATTTTTTTTCATTGGAATAATATTTTTTTATTAAATTTATTTTCTTTCCATGTATTTTAAATAAGACTTGGGCAAAAACAATGGAAAAATACTCAATGAAAACGAAAATTTCTAGTTTTTTTTTTTTTCTTCAAACAATTTTCAATAAAAAAAACTCAAAATATATATCGTCGCAATATAACCGGTGTGAACAATGTTATTTTGTTGAGAATTAATGTTCATTAAGTGACCTTCCACGAAGTGGTATACAAAGTTTAGTCAGAAATAAATATTTATATATATATATATATAAAATATATTTACGCATCTAGTATATATTTAAATATTTGAATTGAAACATAACACTGCATGGGAGTTTTAAACATGTCAAACGAACAAGATGAAATTTATAGTTCATCCAGCAAATAGACAAAACAAAACACAGAGAAAAAAAAAAATGGTGGGTGGGGGCATGATATTTATCTCATCTAAACTTTAGCTCGTTCTCCGAATATCACCTGTGTCAACATTAAGACAGGCTTGAAATAAACTAGAGCCTGAAAGCTCATTGGAAGATGCCAAATTTCTTTCTCTGTTTGTGCAAAAGGAAAATAGTCGCACTCAAAATATCTAATATTTCTCCATCAGTGTAAATTTATTTAGCATATCTACTATAAACCAGATAAGGGATCGGGTATATATATATATATATATATATATATATATATTAAGGCATTAAAACTAGAAATCCTTGCAGGCCATGATAAGTTTAAAATTGGTTCACACACCAGTCGACCGGTTCTACCCTTCTCGTCAGAACTGTTAACGGGAACGTAGATTATCAAATGGAAAAAGTCTGTCATTCTTTGAATGAATGGACAGGAAGAAGGAAAAAACCGCTTATACCAAATACACCAAGCTCGGCCCCTGGACCTGATGTAAAGATTAAGCCAACACCATAAGATGGAAAGTCCCGTCCGAACCCATATTAGACGGAAATTCAGTTCACACTGAAATCCATCGCACAAGTTAAATTCTTTATAAAATGATCCGCAATCAAAGACCCATACGTGTTACGAATGGTTTCGCCCAAAGAAAATTTTTTTTTAGTATTATTGCAGGTACGTGTTGTTTTTCCTTCACGTCCAACCGCTGTCTTCTCTTCTACCTATGTAGTCGCATCCACAACTACATTTGAAATAATAAATAACAGAATTAATATGGTGGGGGAATAACATCTTTAAAAGTGTTCGATGAAAGTACGGACTTAGTTTGAAAGACAACACGAACGTTTTTGCAAAATAACACTCCACGTGTACTATATGAAATATGCTTGGCGAAGGATTCATTTGGGTCCCAACCACGGTAAACGAAGATAGACCGGGCATTTACCTACTGAAGCAGGTTTGATTTTTTGAACCTGGCGGTCTCATTTTCTTGAACCATGTTTAACTTTCAATGTTTATGGATGGATGACAAAGATTGCGTGTTCAACAACTGAATTCATGTTTCAATTTTTCCCGAACAGATCATTAACGCCCATCCAGGGTCCCTTAAATTTATCTTTTGTTGTTTAGGACAAAAGTTCATTGCCTTCTTATATATTCTGTTCAAAGAACTCCTTCCTGTTTATCATCTCTGTTTACAGGAAGTCTTCTTTGAACAGAACATCTCGAAAAGGGAATGAACCATTGTCCTCCTCGACAAAAGATAAATTTAATTAGGACCCTGACACATAGGGCGTTAATGATTTGTTCGGATTCATGGGTGAACACATGAAATCAGTTGTTTATCAAGATCTTTGTGTACAATGGTTTCTGTTGAACATTGTTCAATCGGTTATTCGAGATGAGAAAACCCACAAAAACAAAATCAAACCTGGACCAGTGGGAAAATGTCACCATCTATCTTCGTTTACCGTGGTTGGGTAGGATTAGTGAATCCTTCGCCAAGCGTATTTCATGTAGTTCACGTGATTGTTATTTTGCAGCGAACGTTCGTGTTGTCTTTCAAACTAAGTCCGTACTTTCATCTATGTGTAAAGATGTTCTACCCCCCCACAATATTAACTCTGTTATTTACCATTTCAAATGTAGTTGTGGATGCGACTACATAGGTAGAACGACACAGCGGTTGGACGTTAGAATTAAACAACACGTACCTGCTATAACACTAAATAAAAAATTTCTTTGGCCGATACCAATCGTAACACGTATGGGTCTTCGATTGCGGATCACTTTATAAAGAATCCTACTTGTGCGATGGAGTTCAGTGTGAACTGGTTTTCCGTTTTGGCCAGTTCGCACTTATTATTCCATCTTAAGGTGTTGGAGTCTCTTTACATCAGGTCCAGGCAACCTGCTCTTTGTAAACAAAGAGATTGTTTGCTTGGACTTGCTGTGTTGCGCTTCTAGCATCTTGGTATAATTTTTATAATATTTTTTTCTCCCTGTCCACTCATTCATGTCATCCATGACAGACTTTTTTTTTTCCTCATAATTTTAGTTCCCCGTTAACAGTTCTGATGAGAGGAGACGAAACCAGTTGACTGGTGTGTGTTTTTGCTTTAAATTTATCATGGCCTACAATATAAAATTTCTTGCTTTTCATGCCTTAACATATATATATATATATATATATATATATATATATATATATATATATATATATCCAAAGATCCACTAAAAAATGAGCATGCACAGTGAAAAATTATCCAATTTAATTAGAAAAACTTTTAATTGCTTTTATGAATACAATATATTATAGACACTATTTTCGATGAATACTGAATTTTTAAAAGAATTGTTTCATTTTTTTTTTTAAATTAACTATAATAGTTTATAAAGTTTTAAATCTTTTAAAATTTTGTATTAATATGTAGCGGTTAGGTGATATCATTATTAAAAACAAAACTATATTTACTAACTATAAATGGCAAATCTTAATACAATTCATCGATCTCCAATATTTTAAAAAGAATTTTTAAATTTTTGCATGTACGCGTATAAATGTGACGATTTTTGCAAATACGGACATCCTTACACATTATCACAAAATAAGACTGGTAGCTATAATACATTTTAAATTTATTACTAATTTTCTAACATTTTCATAGCAAGCGTCTTCGTAAGTAAATTTATAAAGCCAAATTACGAAAAATACAATAAAATATTAGATTACTTAGAATATTTTCCTAAATATTACTAACGTTGAATTTCTCCAAGTTTTTATAAAATTAAGTAAGAAGGTAAATCCCATGTAAAAAATATTTTCACCAAGATTTTCTAAATAAACATATTTCTAAAATAATTTCATTCAATTGTGTATAAGTTCTAAAAATTTAATTAAAATCCGACAATTATTTAATTTTTCCAAGAATTTCTAAATTAATATGTCTGCCACCACAAAAAAAAACAAAAAAAAACAAAAAAAACGCTAAATTTGCCGTGCTAACATACAGTATATTCACTGACGCAAGAAAAAATATATTCAATCAAAATTTCGAATTTTCTAAAATGGAGTAAAAAAATGAATTAAATATTAAAAAAAAAAATTGATCTTTCCTCTTAATAACATAAAGATTTTGACGAAAAAACTATGTTTTCATTACGATTGAAGGATCTTTCATCATGATTTGCTAATTTTTAGCAATTTTTAGAGGTACGTACTTAACCGTTATTTTTAGTGGATACTCATATTTGAGTAGACGTTCCGTTTATTTATTAGGCCGTATATTTATTTATTTTTGTCTACCGGCCTGAATATACGAGAAATTATTATTTCAGGGTAGTAGACAAAAATAAATAAATGTAATGTTTATTTAAAAAATGTGGCGTCTACTCAAATACGAGTATCCGCTAAAAATAACCTTTAAGTAATATATATATATATATATATATATATGTGTGTGTGTGTGTGTGTGTGTGTGTGTTTCTATAATTCTAAGAGAATTGACAGAAAACGCATCAGCAAAATATGTTCGCAAACGTAAATATAGAATCGATTTCTAAAACATAGGCAGATTATCCGAAATCATAGCATAGAAAGGAAAATATAATTTAGTTAAGGGATATATCCAGAATATTTGTCATGTGAAATGTTAGACTGAATTTCGATGCACAGGAAATCAAAAACCTGTTAAAAAAAAATAATAAAAACATTGATATATTAATAAACAACCTGGGTTAATATGGCTGCCTAGAGCCTCGTTTTGGCATTACTCACTCGACGCTTTTCCTTCACCCCGGCTTCGTCATTTCCTTTTCGGTACTAGAGAAAAAATCCTTAATCTGACAAGTAGCGATTAACTGAGATTACCATACTAGACAGGATTCTGTTGGCCAGGAGAAATGAAAGAGGATTTATGACCAGATTAACGTAATACTCTTCGTTATGTTCTTATGAGGAGGTTTCATTGTGTAATCCTGTAGTTGAACATCTTCTTCTGTGTCTATGTGTGTGTGTGTGTGTGTGTGTGTGTGTGTGTGTCTGTGTGTGTGTGTGTGTGTGTGTGTGTGTGTGTGTGTGTGTGTGTGTAACTCTATAAATGTGAACCTTTGCAAACTGGAAAAAACAGGCACGTCTCTATATTATAATTTATTTATCAGTGTTTATATTTAGAAAAGGATGATTGAAAGCGAGTTGATGATTTCGCAAAGGGATTTTCTTCCAAGATCTGTATATATGTATATATGTACAGCTCAATCTGTGCTTAACTTTGCGAGTATGTGTTTTGTAAACGAGTAAAACAAAATATGCGTTTATTAAATATGAATATATTTGTAGCACACATACACGAACAGTCAAAAATATATTTCTGATTATATATAAATATATTTAATTTGAAACATCATTTCCCGTCAGGTCAACGAAGATATGAAAGGTTGAGCTTAGTCAGTACCTAAACTTGGTGACCTCTTTGGAATAGCAGATACTGTAAGCTTGGATGTGCGGATCGTGTGATGGATAACTGGAGATCCGAGTTCGAATTCCAGTCAAATTCGTTATTTCACTTACGCGCAAATACTCTTGGAAAAGATATGTATCTATCTCCCCCTCTCCCACCACCAGCTATGCGTTAATAGTAAGATGGACTAGTTCATCTAACCTTGTTTGGCAACGAGTCTACAGCAGAAAGTACTCCTAGAATTCTTCAGGCAATGAATCTGGCATTACGCATGTCCCCTAAGGAAGGGTATTTAATTATTGGTTAAGGACAAAGTTCATTTAGAGTATTATTTAAAAATAAAAATTATTATTTTTTAATTCTTTACAGTTTTCATCTGATCGCCTCCCAAATTTGATATGTTTGATCATTCACAATATCTTCATAAACTGCACGATTTTTTTTTTAAATGTGTGTCGAATTTAATTTTTTTAAAGATGGCAAATATAAAATATAAATAATAGAAAATAAAATATAATATAAATATAATCATTATTAAGGGTGTTCCAATAAGTTGGACCGATTTTAAATGCGAATTAAGTTTAAGTATCTAATGATTTTAATCTTTTTCTTTCAGATTTAACAACTTAAATCTTTGGCAATCTCAACCATGGAATGATTAACAATCAAAGAACGCGTTAAAGTTATCGAAGCCTATTACGAAAATGGCCGTTCCAACAAAAATGCATTTCGCACACTTCGCGATTATTTTGGTCAACATAATCGACCAACCGAGAGTGCAATTGGAAACGTTGTTGTGTAGAGGTTCAATTTCTGCGCGCGATGACGAATAGAGATGCCAGGATTTTCGGCCACATCCTTGTGCACTGCAGCAATATTTTCCGCTGAACGACGTAAACGAGCACACAGTGGTGTTTTCACATCTGTCACCGACCCAGTTTGATTGAATTCACGAACAATCTTTCCAATTGCAAGCTTGAAACATTAACACGTCGTTTCATTGATAATCTTTCCATGGTTAAAACTGCCAGACTTAAGTTGTTAAATCTGAAAGAAAAACGAAAAATCATTAGACGCTTAAACTTAATTCACAGTTAAAATAGATCCAAATTATTGGAACACCCTTTATAATTATATAATATAATATAAACATTAAATAATATAATCATTATATAAAATGGAATAGAATAAATAATAGAATAATAAAATATAAAATTAAATGTGTGTCGAATTGAATTTCTTAAAGATAACAAATATATAAAATAGAAAATATGACCATTATGTAATCATTATATAATCATATAATGTAATATAATCATTATATAAAATATAATAGAATATAAATAAAAGAATAATAAATCATAAAATAGCAAAATACAATGCAAAAATCTATGCAGAATATGCTTATTTACTTGTTTTCTACTTTGTTTCATTTTTCCATATTATTATCAATAAACAAAAATAACAATATTTGTAATGCCGTTAATGATGGAATCAAAAATAAGTAATTTTAAATAATGTCATTTAAAACTAGATCCTTCCGAACTATGTATGTATGTATGTTATATGGTCACATGCTTGAGTGGTTAGTTCATTCGATTTTTGAAGATGAGACCCGGGTTCGAATCTCGATTTGCGTGACTTCATGATTTTATCGCTCTGGGAGAGGGGAACTTTCAGCGTACGGCACCTTCGGGAATTCTCCGAAAAACATACCACGGGTTGACCTAAGCTTTGTGAATGGGTAGACGTAACTAAACTAAATACAGCCGTCGATGATTTGAGCGAGGCTTTGAGCGAGGCTTTAAGCGAGGCTTTGAGCGAGGCTTTGAGCGTTCTGCCCCTTATTCAGGCTGTTAATTAAAACAGATAATGTGCTCTCTCCGAGAAACTCTAAGGTCCACTCAGTAGGTGAGATTTGTGGGTGTTGAACAAACACAAATCTGCCTGAGCAGGTATAAGCAAGCAAGGATTATTGGCTACGCTAATAAAGACCAGTCATTAGTATTATGTATGGATGGACGGATGGGTGGATGTAGATATATAACAAATCAGGTTTTTGATCTGCTACTGATACCACGGAACCCAGTAGAATATATCGCATGAACGGGTGGTCTCACCAGCTTTTCTACTGGTGAGGAGGGTGTCATGTCACCCCACAGGAAGGAAAATAATACCTGACTGATATCTTCTTAAAAAGAGCCAACAACTTTTACACACACACACACACACACACACACACACACATATATATATATATATATATATATATATATATATATATATATATAAATAGTTAAGTTATGAAGAACTTGGTAAACCGAATGGGTAATTTCAAGGAGGATGGAATCTGAGGCTCAATGTGAATACAGAGCTAATATATATATATATATATATATTTGGTTGGATAGATGTGAGTTTGTAATCATCGATTTCCGCGCTTTTGCGATCGTCAAACAAACTGATTATATATATATATATATATATATATATATATATATATATATATATATATATATAATTTTCTCCAACAAGACATTCATTTCTGTAGTTTTACTGCTACCAGCAAACAGAAATATTTCTCCTCCCGATGATGGCCATTTTGGGCGAAACTAGTCGAGGAATCTAAATGAAATAATAATAAAAAAAACGAAGAATATTAATCTACAACCCAGTGTGTCTGAAGATTTTAATTTTTTAATAATTTTTTTTATATTTTTTTTTATTTCAATATATATATATATATATATATATATATATATATATATATATATATATATATATATTCTGCGTAGACGTAAAAATACCCAGGTTGGTGTCCAAGTGAGATTACAGCATTTGGTTTGAGTATTTTTTTTTCTTTTTTGGAGACTCTTGCGAGTGAAGGACTCCTGGTTCTTTTGGGAATATCCTTCTAAGAGAGAGACACTCGTATATAAAACTCGAAGCTCACTTATT
The DNA here is from genome assembly GCA_903632075.3 of Acanthosepion pharaonis. NCBI lineage: Eukaryota > Metazoa > Mollusca > Cephalopoda > Sepiida > Sepiidae > Acanthosepion > Acanthosepion pharaonis. Next base: position 4,963,330 of record CAHIKZ030004155.1, on the reverse strand, counting down.
CTCTAGTTATTTCAACCTTCGTTGTACCCCTGGTGCTATGGCCAGTTGTGCTGAAAAGTACTTTTAGCGTTGTGCAAAGTTCTATCTACTCTAAAAAAAAACATAACACATCGAGTCCAGGAAGGCTGTTGGACAATCCTCCCTGACATGTTCATTTGAGAGTTATGTGTCCTGGCGCTGGTCTTACTTGGTAACGAGTGGACTTCCACCATATATGTATTCCCGGGGACGTAGAAATATCTAGGTTGGTATCCACGTTCACTCTAAGCCTCCTGTGAGTGAGATATCTATCTAGGAGAAGGACATTTCTGATATAATAAAGGAGACTTTTTAAACAAATGTATTCGAATACAGTACTTTTTAAACAAATGTATTCGAAGTTCAGTGATTGAAATGCAAAACCTTTCCTCATTTACAACAAAGCTATATATATATATATATATATATATATATATATATATATATAAATTAATTGATTTAAAATATGGTTTTTCCCGCACAGTTCTAACCATGTTTCAAAATAGAAGCTCAAAGCCCCAATTTAATTTTGCAATTAAATTAAAAGCATTAGTTCCATTTCATCCTCAAGCGAATATTAATGCTCTGTAAATTTACATTGAGCACTATTTTGTAAAAATAAAAATATCTATAAGAACACAGGATTATATATCTTACTGTTCTTTCTTTTTATTTATATATATATATATATATATATATATAATGTATATATGTATGTATTCAGTTACCAACATTATTCTGATATATCCTATATATACATATATATGTCATTCGCAGACAGTACTCACAGCTCCTCAATGCGACTAGACGTGCGAAAGCCTCAAGTCATATATATATATATATATATATATATATATATATATATATATGACGTCATAAATTATGAAATGGACAAAATCCGACAATTACTTTAAGACATTTTTATGTTTATACATTCTTTTTATAGATACAAATATTTAAGTAAATGCTCTGTTTATAATAAACAGTATTGAACAACATTGACTGTCCACAGAAAATATTCGTTCTCCGACAGGATTCGAACCTGTATCCTATACGTAACCGTCATTTAACTTGACGGGCCTTTACCGATTTGGCGACAGAGGCGCGTTTGTTTCGCAAGGTTGAATTTACTGTATTTAAAACTAGAATCTTCTATGAATCTCTCACGTACATTCATATCTGCTCATAGCGTATCAAATGTAAACAAATGACGTCACACATTATGAAATGGACAAAGTCCGACAATTATTTTTAAGACATTTTTATGTTTATACATTCTTTTCATAGATAAAATTATTTAAGTAAATGGTCTGTTTATAATAAAGAGTATTAAACATTTACTGGCCTGAATGTCCGAGAAATTTTCACAGAAAATATTCGTCCTCTTTTCTGTGAAAATTTCTCGGACTGTTTGTAGCCTTTATTTGTTTAAAAAATGCTCAATACAAAGTAGAGCAAAATATTATTATAATATTTTTATTATAATAAATTACAATTTTACGTCGCTACACAAAACTTTCATGTTTGAGTACTAAGCTGGTACTTCGTCAGGCAATGGGAGATGATTTATTAAGAAAACTTTAAAAAAAATGTTTACCTTTTTCGTAAGCTAAAGACGGGGTCATAAGGTCAAAATTAAAAATATACTTATGGGCATATCTAGATTAACCAATGAACGTCACGTCTACGCTAAAATATAAAAATAAGGTGAGAGGGTGAAGATAGGTGAGTTATTTTTACATGTCAAGAAAACTGATGCTTAGACATGTTATTCAACGACACTAGGAAAGAATTTCAGCGACAAATGTATTATTAGCGTATCCATGTAGGATTTACCGATTTGTTGAACTAGACATAAATTTATCAGAAACGAATTGTAAATTGTTTGTTTATATATATATATATATATATATATATATATATATACTCTTATAAAGGGGCCTATAGGTAAAATTAAAAACATGGAAACAACTATATAGGTTGTTAATTATACTGAATAGAGGGTAAAAATATGGCAGTATTATAGTTGAATAAATCAAATAAATGTTGGGTAGACCATTATATACTAATAAAATAATGGCTATATAATTATAATACATAATTATTTATGAAAAATATGTTAAACTATATTTTAATTTAAAAGATAGCCAATGGCGGCATGGTACCTTTAATTTATTTCTTTGGTTTAACAGCTTTTTATTGTTGGAAAACTTTATAATATGCAATTTTTCTTGTAAACATAGAGGGCATGGATCATTTAAGAATTTACCAATTCTAGTTATTTTTAATATTTTCCATTTTTAAATTCAGTAACTAAAACATGATATATATATATATATATATATATATATATATATATATATATATATATATATATATATATATATATATATATATATATATATATATATATATATATATATATATATATATATATATATATGGGGTAAATTCGACCTTGCCTACCGAACGCTCCTTTGTGGCCGAGTCGGTTGGGCACGTCAGCGTAAATGACAGTTCCATATAGGATGCATGTTCGAATCACTGTCAAACGACGAATATTTTCTATGAAAATTTCTCGGACATTCAGGCCATTAAATGTTATTTAATACTGTTTATTATAAACTGAGCATTTGCTTAAATACTTGTATCTAAAAAAAGAACGTTAAACATAAAATGTCTTTAATATATATATATATATATATACACACACATATATATATATATATATATATATATATATATACTTATATATATTAGTCACTGAATAATATAAAACATATATATATATTAGTCACTGAATAATTTTTAATATATAAATTTTGGCAGAGGTATATATTGAAGTACAAGAGTGGGTGTGCACGTAGTGAAAACTAACTTCCTACAGCAATGATTTAAGAATTGTTTGTTAATCACTACTCCATTAGAGTAGGTTGATTGTTCAGGTTTTTAAGAAAATCAACGTTGCACTCAGTTTATTGAACATTTAGTTTTTAAAATCGTCTAAAATATGTACAGAAATACTTAATTTCCGCAGGTTTTTTGCTTACAAACTGACTTCAAAATTGTACTATTTCAAGAATAAATCCAAGTAAAATTGATATTTTTTGTATTAGATATATTGAATGGAAAATACATTCAAACCGGAATTCTAATTATGAATCACCGCAAGCAAAGTATGCAATTTTTATTTGCTGTATTCGCTAAGTAAAATGTGTAAAAAAAATCTATACGATAACAAATGGTTACTCAATGAATAAGATTTGTTAGATCTTTTGATAGATCATAATTAATAAAAAAAAAAAAAGATAAACGTGTATATAACAGCATAATACTGTTGAGTACATATTATAAGACAAAATGTTTTAAATTTTCATTGTTTAGTGAAAATCGCGTTTTAAATTACTGCACTGTATAACATATTACATCATAATATAGTGCTAAAATATTCGTTATACTTTCCCTTTGAAGTAAATGGAGGTTTTATTTGATGGCACTGTGACGGTTACACACCTGGCCCAGGGTCGAATCCCTTGGTTACGGCGCCAACTGTGACGTCGCTCCTCCTGGTCGCTCCTCCTGGTTCCAAGCGTGCCGCTCCAACCCCTTGGTTGGATGATCACCATTTCGCCTTTCCCAACTCGCTTCCAATACCTGGTTACTGAAGCATCTGTACTGATCTCCGGTCTGTCTACCCACGCTGTGTTTAGATCTTAGACAGACGGGACCAGCAGAGATTGGGGCCGATACAAGTTGAGTCCGACGGGGTATCTAAACACAAGTAAAAGAAAAAAAACTCACGAGACAAAAAATTACTGATAAAAGGGTGACAACCTTTTATATCTAATGTCCGTTACATAAAGAAAAATTGTTCTTATTTCCCGACCCGCTTTGTGGACTAACAAGCCTCTATCATACAACTTAAAAATTTCTAGTTGTCTACTCTTCAGAATTATGTATGTCGGGTGTGGTCTAGTTCGACACTGGGGCTAATTTCTATCGATCATTCGCAGTTGATTCTTCTCTTCGACTTGAGTTGTATTTCTTCTTCTTCGTCGACTAAGATAGAACTTCTCTTGTCTTCGACTTGGCTGCAACTTCTCTTGTCTTCGACTTGGCTGCAACTTCTCTGCGGCTTTCGAGTAATCTTCTTCTTCGTCTGCTTGGGCTGGAAGTTCTCTTGTCTTCGACTTGGGCTGGAAGGATTTCTTGCCGCAACTCATCCCATCTATCTCTGTCGTCCGGGTGATCTCTTCTCGCCGCCGTGGGGGGCTGAACTCTTCTGTCTTCGACTTGGGCTGGAAGGATTTCTTGTCTGAGGGATTCTTTTGCCCGCAAAGGGGCTATGAATCGGGCCCGATGCCCGCGTTCAGGCTCTTTCCTGCCCGCGGTCCAGCTGCAACTCCACTCCAACTGATTTCTGTCGACTGGGGTCCTGCTTTTTATTGACGCCGCAACAACTGGGGTGGGTCTGTCGGCGTCAAGGTTTTCTCGATAACTCAAAAAGTCGCATTATTTTGATTTCCCATTATCTATATTGTTTTCACCCTACTTCCTCTCCAGTGCCCTTGGTGGGGCGCACCCATCTTTCCCGGTCCCTCGTATGTCAGGTGACCGCTCTCGACCAATGATTCCTAATCAGCACTTCTTTCTCTTCTTTTTCCTCCAGATCACGTGACCGTTTCCGACCAATGGTTCTTGATCATATATATCCTTTCTCTTCTTTCCGCATATCACGACCGCTTTCGGCTAATGAGATTGTGGTTGGGCGTGGTTTACATCGTTCTTGTTTTAAAAAAACAAAATCTAATTTTGCCTTTTTTTTTTCTATACGAAAAAATGACAATCTTGGCTTTTTTTTCTCACCTGGGCTCTGTCAAAACAGCCTGCCGCTAATTAGATGTGACTTCAGGGAAGAATATTGGCGCTATCTGTGAACTGAGACAATCGTTTTTTTCACCTCTTGTTTTGTCAGACCCGACAGTCAGAAAATCTTAATTATCTACATTGAAAATGTCCCCACTTTGTTATCATGGGTTTCCAATTCTTAATAGGTCAGAATCTGTATATAGTTCCACCGGTCACTCCCCTCAACCCAAAAGACACTTTTTCTCCGATTAAAAAATTTCGTTTCTATTGTTCTAAAAAAGAATTTCCCTTTCTCCAATTTGACAATGAGTCTTTCCACGCAAAAAGTAGGCTAGGTGCTTTGACCGATTTTCTTATCAATTGCCAAAACACTGTCATCAAGCCTGGTTCTTTTCTCCCTCTTAATGATTTTTCATTTCAAATAACAATTCTCTATTGTCCTTTAAAATTCAGGCCACACATAGGCCAAGATATCTTTCTGACACTTATCTTCGCTTATGACTGGTCATGCATCATCCAACTCTCTTTCTTTCTTTTTCTTTTCTTCCTCTTTCTTTTCTTTTCTTTTTAGGATCGTCTAAGTACAATCTTAGTGAATTATTTTCAACTCAATTATTTTTCCGTTTAAAAAAATTCCACAACCTGTTTAGTAAACCGAGTAAAAAAATTAAATCATATTTCTATGAATATTTCTAATAATGCAAGGTGCCACAGCACAATTATCTAATAATGATGTACTTATGCCATGCATCCTGCCTATATTAATTTGTAAAGCTTCAGTTAATTATAAATTTTATAATAAGACTTTTGGTTATCACCAGAATGAAATTCTAACGCTACCATTTTGAACCTAAACTTAATCTTTTAAACTCGTTTCCTCAAAAAACGGTAACAATTTGAGAAAAAAATGAGTCTTTATTTATCTTGTCAAAACTCAACTTTCAGACTGAGTGCAATATGGCGGTCCGAAATCGACCTTCCCTACTACTCTATAGATAGCCGATTTTGTCCTATTTGAAAAGGAATCAGAAATACAAGTTCAACTGAAACCATTCCATTGAAGAGTATCATGATTACAATAATCAAGAGAATTCATTTCAAAGCCTTGTGTGATAATATAAAACTAAGCGTATTCCTTCCTACAACCGTCCTGGGTAAGACGATAAACTACGTCCGCGTCTTGGGTATGACAATAAACTACGTCCAACAGCAAGGCCTCGAATCAGAATGTTTGAGGAGCATGGAACCACTTCTTATTTGTTGGTGTTCCCAGATCCATCTTGACCCGGGGTGGTAGCAGCTGTTAGGGCTCCAGGAATGGGTAAATAGTTAACACCCAAACTAGGGTCAAAACCCTATGAAAGTGTAAAAATAGGGTTCAATACCCGAAATACTTTGTAAAAAGAATTATTACCAGCTATACATTTTTGAAAAAATATATTAACAACAATAAAAAAAATTGTCAGCATTAAATAACCCATAGAGGTCGATATGCCATAAACCAAACCAAACCAAACCAAACCTTCCTACAAATATATATATATATATATATATATATATATATATATATATATTCATTAATTATACAAAAAAAAAATACAAAGGTTAATGATTTAATCAGTAAACAATGGATAATAAGTGCGACATTACTGTAATTATTGAACAATATAGTTCATTTCACTTTGACAGAAAATTTACCAGTAAAAAAATTCATTTATCACCATATTTGTACAAGAACGCACAATTAAAAAATTTAAATTCAAACACAGAGTTGCGACTACACGCTCCAAAAACAATAACTCATTTCTAATAGCATTTTCGGTTACAACAATACAAATATTTTCGTTGTCCTCTTATTACTGAGAGTAAAACAAGAACAAAATCTATTCCATACCTGGGATGTCTGTAGGAACAGACGAAAGCTTGTAAAATAATAAGAACTTATGCAACAAGAGATTTATAAAAACAGGGATCTTTTCATTCATAAACAGGTTCCGGGGTTTTTGTATATTATTTATATTTGTTCGCGACGATGGATTTCTCATAATTAAATCATTAACCTTTGTATTTGTTTTTTTGTATGAATAATTCATGAATTTGTAAATTAATTTCACCTTTATTGAAATATATATATATGTGTGTGTGTGTGTGTTTGCGTGTGTGTGTGTGTGTTTTAACTGATTGTTTTTACGGCTTATCAGCTCTTTGCAGGTTATTTCGAAGTAGAAAATATTTTTAGATTATAAAAATTTTTCTTTCAAGAATAACGATTTTTACTGATACAAGTTATACTAATAAACCCATAGCTGTGAGGAGGAGGCCAAGGGGTGGATTCATACCTTAGCCAAGGGTATTTGCGCGAAGGTGTATATAATGAACCTGCCTGTCATTAGAACTTGAGTTTCCGATTTCCAATTCAGAGCATTTATCCCTTACATGAACATCACATCCATGCATAAAGCGCCTGTAATTCTGTAGTCACCCATCTCGACATCTAGGGTCAATATTACTTAACCCGACATTAGGGCTTAATCGTGGCAAATATACTCGAAAGTATGGCGTGCATGAAAATAGGTACTAAAAAATTCTCGTTCTAGCTAAGGAGCATTTTTTAGAAGATTCTGCAATTTTATGATTTGGTTAGATTTTAGGGTTGAACCAAGAACATTTAAGCAGACCCTTTTATATTCAATGCGATATCCGAAAAAAAAAATTGGATTAGGAAATATTTAAAGTCGCCAAAAGTACTCCAATTTTTTCCAGAATTTCTAATGCCTGACTTGAGAGTTGAATTCAGAAAATTGGTCTACATTTTCTGATGTTTCGGCCACATTAAACATTGCTTATCTTGAACTGACACACGCCCGGCCTTGAAACGCTAGTGCCAATCAAATTCTCGTGTTTCGCCCTAAAGAATGTCATGTAAATGCCTGGCAAGACGTTTCGATAATTGATATGCCGAGCTTCAGGTAAAATATGACAGTGACGTTGTTCGGATTTTCGAAAAATCGTAGTCATTCCAAGTCGTTAAAAACACATGACGTAATATGCAAACTAACACGAAGCCTACTGATATTGGTATCCAGCCAACGCAGCAGGCTGGATGCCAGTGAGCGATAACTCATTAAGCATTTCACTTGAACAATACAGTAACAGAAATCACAGTTCTTAAATTTCAAATAACGTCTCGATATATAGACTGTGTGATTAAAAACAATACTATCAATTCTATAGGAATATTATTATAATAAAAGTTACCCTCGTATAAGTATTTAGACTATTTATGCAGAAAATTCCAATAATTTGGTGACAGGAATGATTGACATTTGGAAACTGTTTGAAATATTTATATACACTTCTACTTTTCATTAGAAACTGTTAATTCTAATAAGATAATTTTAAAATCATCTTATATATATATATGTGTGTCTGACGTCACCCCGGCCTCTCTCCGCGCCCGTGCCGTCCTATTCTGTGACGACCAATGTGAGTTGGTATTGGTCGCGGCACCAAATGTGACGTTCTAACCTATTGCTGATTCGGATGGGAATCTGGTTAGATTCGGTATCAGCTTTGTCGTTCCCAGCTCGCCTCCAACGTCTGGTTATCGAAGTAACTGCTTTGATTTCTGCATCTAACCTACCCACGTTGTGATTTGATCTTAGGTGAAGAAATCAATCAGTTGCCGGGTCGCAATGCAAGCCGAGTGTGAGCAAAGGTAACACCCAAAAAGTATATGTAAAAAAATAAAGTAACAACTCGAAAAGTTCAAATGTGTTAAAAAAAATAACAATATTTTATATCTGGTTTTGCTTAATACAGGACAATTTCCTTTCTCCCAAACCGCTAATATGGATTCGTGACACTTTTGCGTTTGTTAGGCAAGTCTTAACATCTTAAGTTGTTTTTTTTTTTCTGTATCTTCAGGCGATATTCGTAAAACTTGTTTTGGTGGTGTGAGTCTAAGTCGTTCTTCAAAAATAAATTGTTCTTGGTTAGAGTTGAAGTCAAGATGCGTTGAGTCAAGCTTCCCTGTAGGCAGGTCTCAGACCTCACAGCTCAACTCTGCGTCTCTCTCTCCCACTGCTTTCTGTGTTTTTTGCCATCCACTCGCTGCGATTCTGCTTATGTGGACGCCGACCAAAACCGGAGTGGGCTTGTCGGGGTTTGAGGTTCCTTGATAATTCTAAATCCACATTAAGGATTTCTTTGTTTTCGGACAGGAAAATTTATTACTTTCCATTTTTGGAAGTCCATTACTTTCTAATTTAAGGGAATCGTCCTCCAAAATTCTTCCTTTCTCATATTGGTATGTCACACGTTTACCTTCGCCTACCGCTCACGCCACCATTCAGCCAATGAACACTCAACAGCGTGGGTGTTTGCAATTATCGCTCAAAGGAAAAAAAATTATCTTCCTTTTTCTTTTTCTTCTTTCTTTCTCTTCCCCGAGCAGACCTCCCACGACTTGTAGTGTGGTCCCTAATCTCTATCTTAACCGAATTTCATCTGGAGTTCGTCAACGAGATTTTCGTCAAATAATCATTGGGGTTGGTCAAGTGAATATCTTTGTCTCTTTAATGCCTACGTGCTTCCGTCGCCATAAATCTGTCCTGGCAACAAACTCATATCATGGCCAGCTCTGACATAAAACAGGTGTCTTTCCCAAAACCAAATGATATCTCCGAAAGATAGTTAATGGTTTATTCTTTTCCCTTTCTCTCCCTTTCTCTCCCTTTCTCTCTGTGGGCGGCCTTCAGCTGATGTCTTTCTCGGTCAATTTCTTATCGCCTTAATTATTTCAGCTTCTTCTCGCTTTAATTATCTCTCGCTTTTTTATTTTCACGCGACCGCTAAATAGTGTCATTCATATATATATATATATATATATATATATATATGCTCTAAAGAACTACATTCCTTTATTCCGGCAATTCTAAGTTTCATAGCTAGGACCCGCCATGACACTCCTATTGTAGCAAACCACTCACATTCTCTCCGTATTCCATTGGTACGTTCCACTCGAACGGCTGCTTCCCATGAACCACTGCTCTGTAGAATCGACTTCCAAGAGGATGTTTCCCCAATCACTACAATCATAAACTGTTCAAGTCTAGGGTTGACAGTTATCATCCACTCCTATCCGTATAAACTACCACTTAAAGTAACTCCAGGCCTTGTACACGGCGAACCTTACTGCAAAAAAAAAAATTGTTAGCTACTAAAATTTGTCTGACGTTAATACTGTTTTGCTTAATAGATATATAATAATCTACATATGCGTGAAATTTCTATCTATAGGCTTTTAAAGATAAGTTATATATATATATATATATATATATATATATATATATTAATGAAACATATACATACATATATATATATATATATATATATATATGTATATTAATATTTATATATATATATATATATATGTATAATGAAAACTTATACGTATATGTACTAATGAAAATATATATATAAATTAATGAAAATATATACATATATATGTATTAATAGAATATATCTATATGTATTAATGAAAACACATATATATATGTATGTATTAATGAAAACACACACACACACACACACATATATATATATATATATATATATATATATATATATATATATATATATATATATATATTAATGAAAACCAATGGGCAGCTTTCCAAATCTTAAAACTCTTAAACAGATACAATTTCGAAAAAAACCCGACAAAACTGAAAAAGATAGAAAAAAGTCTTAAAAGGGATCTTATCTATCCAGTAAAGTGCTCAATACTGAGATTACCGAGACCGAGCAAACAATGTTTACCAACGTTAAATCCTATAAAAGGATGGCGCTAATCGTAACTGGAGTTTCCCGCTTACGCGATCTTCAGACAATTTGAACGGAAATACAAGAAGCTTTACTTTTCTGCCATATTGAACGAAACATGTTTCAAGGAATGGTTGCTGCACAAATACACATTATATATATATATATATATATATATATATATATATATATATATATATAATCATTTGTTCAAATTATAACATAAAAATGTTATAAAATCACTACAATAAAGTTTTGTTTCAACTCTTCTGGCGTTTTTATCAAATAAGGATAATGAATGTAGAATAAAATTATTTATTCTGCATACAACACCATCATTTGAAGACTGTGCAAACATTTTGAAACAAAATGGCTATTTTTGAAGTGATTTTATAACATTTTTTTTATAATTATATATAAATAACTATATTTACTTTACTCTGTATTGAGCACTCTTTAAGTATTAAGTAATAGTATTCGTTGTTTATTGGAATTTTATTCCGTATACAGTAATCCTATACTTGGATGGATGTATATATATATATATATATATATATATATATATATATATATATATATGACACATATTTAAATGACCCTTTTATAAAATCTTTGTGTATAAAAATATGAATGAAGCGGATGAATAAAAATGCCAATTTTTTTTTTTTTGTTATTGATAACCCAGACGGCTCGCTGAATAAAGGGATATATACGTTTGTTAGCACGCACCCCCTTCCCACCTAAACTTAAACTGCCATTGTAAGTAACATAGATTTGATACACAAGCTGTCTAGGGAAATTAAAACCTAATCACCCCAAAATTAAAATAGATTGAAATTTCTTTAACCTTAACAACTCATAATATTAATATTGTCTGCGTTCATAAATTAAGTAAATTTCTTAAAGGAAACTATGGATTTTATGTTTAATTTTTATAATTAAATCTGTGAATTTGTTTTCAATTTTGAAATATAGAAATTTTCTGTGTTGCGATGAAATCATATTTTTAAAAAGAAAATAATTATAATATTTGCTCTACTGTTTGTATTGAGCACTGTTTTTAAAAATAAAAATAACTGCTAAGGACACCGGATTATAAATCTTACTGTTCTTATTAATTTAACATTATATATATATATATATATATATATATATATATATATATATATAATTATTTATTTAAAAATATGATTCAAATCGCGACATAATATGTTCCATGTTTCAAAACAAGAGCCGAAAAACTTTAATATAATTATTTAAATTAATTGACAAATTAAAATAAGCTCTTGTTCCATCTTCAGGCAAAAAAATTTTTAAATTCATTCAAATTTCGCTTAAAAATTTAAACAAATTTATTTAATTTGTACGACTTTGTTTTGAAATTCATTAATGTCGTGATTTGAATCACATTTTAAATAAATAATTATTTTATGCTCTACTTTTGTATCGAGCACTATTTTTTAAAAATAATAATCCTAATACAAAGGACTTTGGATTATTTACCTAACCAATTCCTTCCTATTTTCTATATATTTTCACACACACACACACACACACACACACACACACACACATATATATATATATATATATATATATATATATATATATAGAAGAAAAGAGAAACAGATTTCTCTTTATAAATACACACATACAAGTGAGAGTAAATCGTAATTCTATTAATATATTCATCCATAATGTATTGCACGCTTTCCATTAAAAATGCATTCACATACTGTCGCATTTTTGTTCAGACGACAAAATCCCGTTCTAGTAATGCATTTTGTTTTTCATTCTTCCGCACGTCAGAATCTAAAATCGTTTTAAAAGGAGGAAATTCTGCAGATTTAAAAGTGGTGAAAACACAATAGATAAATATATAAGAAAATAACAGTCTGTTTTATGTGATAATTCTTCTTCCTCGTTCGGCTTTTACTCTTTCTTAAAATCCTCATCATCATTTATTTTATTCTATTTTAATTTTTACAAATAATGAATATAGTTACAAGGTCCGAGGCCACTCAAGGTGGGGGTTATATTACAGAAAGGTTATGCGTATAAATCGAAGATAACCAGATATAGGAACAGGTTAACGTTGTAGTAATCGGGAAAAAATCCTCTTGGGGTAAGTTAAACAAGAGTTCGGTTTGCATCAAGAAGCTGTTTGAGTGGAACTTGATCTTTACACGATGGAATACGAATAAAATGTGGGTGGTTTGGCTGCTATGTAAGTGGCATAGCGGTTCCTTAGATGAAGTTTGGCCTGGCAGGGCCAAGGAATACAGCTCGTCCGAAAACTTTCCATGGTAGTAAAGGATTACATATGAGTAAAAACAAAGACGTCTGTGGGTTTACATAGAGAGAAAAATAATTCGAACCCTAAAATCTCTAAGACGTTTAAACTCTATCAAAGCTGGAAAAAGTGGGATCTGGGAATGTGTCCGGTATGATAACAGTAATCCATTTTTCGACTGATCTGGTTGTTGTAAATTTACAGGAACCATGCATTTACTGGAGTGGCACATGGAGCCGACAATTTTACCTGCATCCTTAGCAATGGATCGTATGTACAAGTTCCACTTGAAGTTTATTTGTAATATTCTTTATCAACGACGTGGTTTATTGTTTCTGCAAAAACATCTACTAACATAATTGGCAGTAGTTTCATTTATTTCGCGATATATGTACGCTCTGCTAATTAATCTTGGACTATTCTGTTTTAATCTTTTTTCAGAGAAGAATATTATGTACACTTTTAGTGTATTCGGACCATTGACCTCATTTTGTTCTGCTATTTATCACAACGTTACAAATTCCGTTGTACGCTCCTGTTAATTCACCTTTCCAAGTCCTCCTGCCTTTGAAAAGGTAGGAGCTCACAACTCTTTTGGGTCCTGTCACTGGATTCACCTATGCCATTATCTACTGTAGGCAAATGTCCAAGGCAGCTTCTCAGGAATAATTAAAATCAAAAACTTAGATGGCTTTCTTCAACCATTTTTTCCCAATAGTTCATAATGCAATTTTATAGATAATTTCCAGAAAACAAATTTGTGGATAACCTGATCGCCAACATCCGTTTAAAGGAACCTTTAATTTAATTATCTAAAAGAATAGAGGGTTCAAACCCGTTTAGACTAGAAATAGAATGTGCTATGTTGCTGAATAAAACTTTAACAAACGAATGCGGTATTTATGACGGAGAATCATCGGCTATCTTTTCGCAAGAGGATTTGTATATTCCACAACGTAACCATCAGTTTAAGATAAGTATATCCCATTACTTATTCCTAGAAGACAGACAAAACTTTCAATGACACTTTTATTTAACATTTTATCCTCTCTATAGGTTTGTTAAAGCAAGTTCAAGGAATGTAACATTCGCTGATATTAGAAAGAGCAAACAAAGCAGAAATTTCTTCTTTATTAACTATCAAACGAAAGTTTTTAACATTTCTCGGCATTTTACTTGTTGTTCGCGGGTTTCTTTCTTTCTAATGGGCTATTGAAAACTCCTATTGGCATTTCTATCAGCCTATTTCCAACTTATTCAGAAAATATACAAAAATAGAAAGATGTTTGACAAGAATATCTCCAATTTTTATTCAGCAGGTAGACATGGGATTTTCTCTTTCTTAGATGCCCATAATTTCTCTTCTTGCAGTTGCCACAATCCTTTTATTTTTAAGATATGCAGATGACAGTGTTAGGGGCCTCAATTTCTACCTTTCTACTATAAAAATATCTTAATAATCTGCGTATTGTCTAAAGTCGTCCATTATTCAAATTCTTTTATATATTGTATATTGCATATGTATATGTGTGTATGTTGTGTGTGTGTTTTGTGGAGAGATGACGCATTCTCCTGATCCGCGCCATTTCAGGTCAACTTGAAAAAGGAATAGGAACCAGATTTATCTATCCGTATCTTAAAATATTATAAGCGATCAATTCATATATATTCTATATATATATACAGTAATAAATCATTTTTCCTCACGAAAGACAAATATATCCTGATGTGTTTATTTTAAAAGCTATTAAAACGCGAAAGAATTGGGAAAGTCATTTACAATATAAATATAATTAAGTCCATTTATAAATATACTATCAGTCTATTTTTCTTACAGTTGGATTATACGCAAATAATTTATACTGACAGTTGATAAATTATTTCTTATTCAAGAAGACGGGACGCCAATTGCCTAATTTTACAGGTACCTAAACGAAATGGAAGACTTGGAGGATTGAGGAAAAGACAAGATGGTTTCCGGATCTTTGAAACAGAAGATGGCGATCGTGTTGCATTTAAATTGTTGAAGATTAGGAAGTGTTCAGGGTTTAGGCTATCTATCTATCGGAAGGGATCTATCTATCTAGGTGGCGGATCTAAGAAAAAAGAAATTGTCTTCACAGAAGTGGCAGATATTTTCACCTTAACTATTTCATCTTATTCATTATCTATCTATCTATCTATCTATCTATCTATTCATCTATCTATCTATCTATCTATATATATATATATATATATATATATATATATACTACGAGAGGGGACCGCCATGAGACATTATCTATATGCTTTTCTCAATATGTATATATAATTCAGTCATATCTATCTATCTATATATCTATATATATATATATATATATATACATATATATGTATGTACAATATGTATGCATATGTGCAGTCTGTTCTTAGATTTATATATTTTTACTGATATTTGTATATTTACCCCTTTTCATATCTATCTATCTATCTATCTATCTATCTGGCTCTCTATATATATAGGCAGTCTGTTCATATCTCTATCTATCTGAATCTTTCTCTCTCTATATCTAAATGTATATATATATATTACGTCATTCTATCTAACGTCTATCTATCTATCTATCTATCTATATATATATATATATATATAGGCAAGATGTGAGGAATGTATGCATATGTCAGTCGTAATTGATCTAGCGAGATAAGTTGTATATAACATTACACCACGTATATGTGGCTAAATCATATCTATCTATCTATCTATCTATCTATCTATATATATATATATATATACCTATATGTATATATATATATATATCCATATAGTATATTATATATATGTGAGACAAGCTAGCTAACTATTACACTTAAGTTCTAGTGCCCCCATTTGCAGCTAGGTGGTTATTGAAATGACACAGATTTCGGTCGTAGTAATTTAAAGAAAAAATGGAGGATTTGCAGGTTAGAGTGGATCTTCCAATACATTTAAATATTCATCGAACATGCGCAGATTTCCTGTTAAAAGGATTGTGAACTAGTCTAGTTGACCTAATTTGTTGTTGTCGAAACCAAGTTGACTCACAGACGTAGACTAATCTCTGGATTCATCACGATTCGAAGCATCTAAATTCAGGGAAAAAAGTTAATCAAAAAGAATTACAAAAGGAAAAAAAATCAAATGTAAATGACTCGTGTTGCGATTAGAGACGAACTGAGACATTGTTGATACACGAAGACGTCGGAATGAAAAAATAAAAGAAAGAAGGTCGCCGAATACAAAAAAAAAACGGTGGAAAAAGAACAATGTTTCATTACAATGAGTGAAAAGCATTATTTTCGTCACACAAGCTCACTAACGACTGAAAACATAAATAATTCAAGCGTGAATTTAAAAAGAAATTCAATATAAAATAATAATTTATATAAAAAAGCAAGGGTTAATTTTTTTCTAAGATGAACGTCAGAATCGATCTGGAAAACAATTATGAAATACCTTATAATTATTAGCATTGTTTATTATAACGCTTCATTTTTTTTTTAGTTATTTTCACGTACAGTTATTGTTGCTTTTATTGTTTCTATTTCTAAAGCAGAAAGCAGCACAACTGAAAAAAACAAAACAAGACGAATCAATACGAAACGCCATAATACAATATGGCTACTGTCTTTCATCGTGAAAAAGACAAGGTCTCAAGCAGCTTCTATTCCTACCCGTCTTTCACTTTTCCTGCCTACGCATATTCACGCATGCGTGAGTATGCACTTCCTTGCAGATTCCTCTTTCAATATTGCTATATTTTTTAACACCGTACCAAACCAGAACACTTTGTTGTCTTGACCGTTACTTTTGAAATACTGGTTGTAAGTTTATATCGTTATTGCTTTTGTTTGAAAATTTACAATGTTTTCTCGTTATTCATGTATTCGCCATTATGGGTTTATGGGATCTAGGTGTGACATCATGGCGTGTAGAGCCAGACTAATGACGAATAATAATGTGTACATAAACAGCGAAGATGTGGCAGGAAGGTTGAAAATTTTACTTGGTCTTGATAATTATTAAGCAGAAACTAAAATCATGATCGCTAAAAAAAACGGTAAGACATGGGAAATAAAGGAAAAGGAAACGTGAAAAAAATATCAACGAATTGAGTAGCCAGCGACAAAGAAAAGCCAATGAAACAATAGCGCAATATCCCCTCCCCTATTCCAAGGTAAGATGATTTCCAATGCGAATGCTTTTATTTTAATATTTATTCATATCAAACACTCAGATTTAGGTACAAACACCTTCTAGCGTAATACTTCACGGATTAAGCGCTCTTCTTGTTGTTGTTGTTGTTCTTCTTCTTCTTCTCCTCTTACATACCGTTTTTACTGTTGATTAAACTCTCTTTTTTACACGAAATAAGACGACATCTTGTAGATTGGTTTTGCCTAATGTTATAGGGAGTTATATTGGATATCCAAAAGTTAGTGCTTTAGTTTCGTCTTTAGATAATTTTAATAAATAAATAAATAATAATCGTGCATGTCGTATAAATCTTCTTCTTCTTCCTCTTCTTCCTCTTCTTCTTCCATTTTGTTCTACTTCACCTCCATTATTATATTTTCTTCTTCCATTTTGTCTGACTTCAACTCTTTTTTCATATCTTCTTCTTCTTCTTCTTACAATTTTTGTCTCTATTTTCTCTAAAACTTCGTCGATGCTCACATGTTCGGTCCATGTTATTCTCATCATCCTTCTGTAGAGTCACATTTCTGTTGCTTCAAGTCTCTTTTTGATCTGTGAGGAGATTGTCCAGCATTCCTGCTACCGTATGGGACTCATTACCCATAACAACAAAAGAGTAGTCTTTACTTTGTTTCTAACGAAATTTTCTTGTCTCTTACTACTTTGCTTAGGTTTAGCTTTTTAGTATAGAATATAGATTACCTCATCAATGTGATAACCAGATATATGTAACAAAATTTAAATTATATGCCGGTCAGTATTTACTCAGCACCTGAAAATTGAGTTGTGCATGAAACTCCGAGTCGTGATACCCGTGTTGGAAAATCTGTACATATTTATTAATATATAGTTTATATCCCTGTTATATTGAATCGAGCAATCAATATTTTATTAACAGCAGCACTCAATGTACGAGATTTGTCGTCAGTAGGGGATTCTGACACTAAGCCGTTGGCGCACGGCAGTGATAAAAAGATTAATTAAGCGTATTTATTTTGAATAAGCACACAGTGACTAGAGAACTCGATTCGATTCTACCACAGGTCTTGCATTATTAGCCGTAATATTCCTGTTTTCAAACCCACTTCCTCTCCAGATAACTCAACCGAAATAGATTTTTCAGGAACATATATTGTCATCCACAGACAGAGTATATATATATATATATATATATATATATATATATATATATATATATATATATATATATATAATTTGTTACTTAGCTGATTGATGTTAGACGAAACTTTGTGTAACTCTTCGGCGAACTCATCAGAAGATATCAGCAAATAAACATTAATATTTCTTAATTTTAATCCATAACGTCATTTCCAAGTCAACACTGCTTTTATTTTTATTTATATAGTCAATACATTTTTGTGGAAAACATATATATATATATATATATATATATATTTGAGTGAGGTAATTGTCAGTCGTGTAATTGTTTAAAAGTATATATAAATAGGTCAAGGTCTGGTCACACCTCCTCCCCCAATACTAAGTATGATTGAGAGAGATATTAAATTAAACCCTCCCTAAACTCTACCATGTCTCTCTAACCTCTTCTTATTACACCCTCTGTTAAATTACAAAAACTTACACTATCCATCAATTTTCATTTCATTTTATCTTTTGGAAGTGCTATCTGATGATCCGCGTCCTTTAAAACGCTCTGGCGAAACAAATTATTATAATGGAACCTTAAAGTGGTCTGTTATTCGTTAATATATATATATATATATATATATATATATATATATAAGATATTTTTTATGTTTTAAAGTTCTTTTTTTTATAGATACAAGTATTTAAGTAAATGCTCTGTTTATAATAAACAGTATTAAACACATTTACCGGCCTGAATGTCCGAGAAATTTTCATAAAATATTCGTCACTTTGACAGGATTCGAACATGCATCCTATACGGAACCGTCATTTACGCTGACGTGCCTTAAACGACTCGGCTACAAAGGAGCGTTCGGCGGTTAGCAAGGTTAATTTACTGTTTATAAACGCGCCAACCGAACGATCCTTTTGTGGCCGAGCGGTCAAGGCACGTCAGCGTAAATGACGGTTCTGTATAGGATGCAGGTTCAGGCCTGTCATCGACGAATATATATTCTATGAAAATTCTCGGACATTCAGGCCAGTAAATGTTATTTAATACTGTTTATTATAAACAGAGCATTTAATTTAAATAAATCTATCGAACTTTGTCCATTTCTTAATAAATAAATTGTCGGATATAATATATACATGTATGTGTGTGTGTGTGTGTGTGTGTGTGTGCGTGTAATACTTCGTACAGGCGCATATTATCTCGTCTATCAGAATTATCTTACTTCCGACGGATCCATTGTTAGCCTGGGAATAGTTATTCCATACCATTTCATTTCACTTCATCAATACTGTGCACAGATTCCCAATTTCTGTTTGTACAAAAGAAACTGCTGGATCGATACCAATTCATGTCAAGTTATAATCAATAAAATTAGACCTCAAATCAATATGCCATAAAACCGAGAATGTTTTACATCAGAATAGTATCTCTGCTTTTTGATCTTTGTTGGTCCCAGTGGAAAATTTGGTGTCAATAATAAATTGATGCAAATAAGTATTGTTACGAGGACAATAACATTAATTGTATTACGTGGCTGAAGAGAAGTCATAAGTTTTTAAGATGTAAAAAGAAATTTGACTGGAATCTAAGTCTGAAATTATATCATTAGAGAAGAAGGAATCGCTTAAGAAATTTCTCCTCGGTTAATTGTACAATTTCAGATAGAACACAGTGGCAATTGGCGCCACACAACAGACACACAAGTTAAATGACTGCTAAGACCTTTAGAAAACAATGCATACGGTTACTTAGAACATGCAACTATATATATATATATATATATATATATATATATATATATATATATTAAACAAAAACAGTTCACTTTAAGGTTCCATTATAATAATTTATTTCATCAGAGCCATTTGAAGGGACGCTGAATCATCAGATAACACTTCCCCCCAAAAATTCTTTAAATTATTAGCTCTGGATTTAGATTGAGCTCTCAGGATTTCATCCTCCTTGGGACTACCCATACGGATTACCAAGTTTTTCATAAAAACAAAGCCCTTGTTCGAACACAAGAAAAAGTAAATAAAAAGCATAATCGTAGTAACTTCTATCGTTTTTAATGAAACATGCATATATATATATATATATATATATATATATATATATATATATATACACACACAGAGAGAGTGAGAGAGAACGAGACATTTTAATTAAACGGTTTGCCACTTATCTAATTGATGTTGCCGTCTCCAGAGTTTCGTAGCGTAGTACTTTCGTCTATTCTTTTAGCGATTAATTAAAAATAAAAATAAAATCATCCTTAGTAATGGCTAATAGAATAGCCGAAAGCGTTCGGACATGCAGAACATTTGAATAATTTCTACATAATTTATGTCCAGAAAAGAAGAAAATTATAAGAACACAAGAAAAATGAAATAAAAATTTAACTGCGGTAACTTATCAGTCGCTTTTAATGAAACTTGTATAAAAGAGGACTACTGCTCAAATACACACACGCACATACAAGCACACCGATATATATATATATATATATATATATATATATATATATATATATTCACCTACCTTGCGAAAACGGATCTTAGGTTCACTGGCCGTTACAGGTAGTCTGTTGGCTGCTTTACACTGTGTACTAAGTTTCATGACCACTTCCAGTGTACATCTTAAGTGACTGTGCGCATGCAGAGAGCATGTGACGTAAAGTGTCTCGATCACTTTGGCATAATGCGCATACATTAGTGTCAGTGTACCTCCAAAGCTTGAGGTTAGTCGTATTTACCCTTTTGACCGTGTTTGGAGAAATCTAGTTTCTCGTGCTACCCAGGTCAGCTCGATTGGTTTGGGTCAGCCACGTGTTCGCAGACCGGATTCTGCTGCTTGGTTGGCTTTTACTGTAGACCATTTAATGTCAGTTTTGATATCTGGCCGTAACCTGCGAACGAACTTGTCGGCCGAGTCCCTCATCATGATGTGAACTCCTCCACCAATGAGGAGATGGGAAGTTGCATATTTTCGGCAATGATATAGGGTCCCACCGTCGAGAAGTCAGGAGGAACCCCTAGCTACTTGCGCAGGTATTTGTTGATACACTGCTGCGTCTGCTGAATGTGAGACGGAGTTATATCATACACATGCACCAACCGCAGAAGCCGGGACACGAAACCATGTTGGTAGCACCAAGCCTTTACTTTGCAGGGGAGATGGGTTCTGTTGGCGGATTTAAGTTCATCTAGTTCCACTTCTTTTTTTTAAAGCGTTTCACCCCAAGCAAGGCGGGAAGCCACTAGGACGCAAGGGGATACAGAAGAATTGGAACAAGATCAGATAGGAGTGATAAAGGAAAGGATGAGGAGAAGGGTAGTGGATAGATCAAGGCAACTGGAGATGTCGATTGACATTACATTTGAATGGCTGGAGATTATAGCTCTCAGGGAAACTGGAATAGGGAAGGGAGTTCCACAGGCGAGAGGTGCGAGACATGAAGCTATTGGAGTAGAAGAGACGGCTACATTTAGTAGTTTCAACAGTGAAAGGGTGAGAGCGGGATGCCAGCCTCGTAGGGCGCTTGAATTCATGAAGTCTGGGAACCAGCGAATGCGGTTCATCGGAGCAATTACCATGAAAGTATTTGTAAAAAAGACAGAAAGAGGCGACGGCGCGTCTGTGAGAGAGTGACTGTAGACGAGATGCCAGAACAGGGCCAATTATATTACATATCCGCCTCTGGAGCCTATCAAGAACCCCGAGGCAAACAGAAGGGGCTCCAGACCATGTATGGCGGCAATACTCCATGCAAGGGCGAATTGTTGATTTGTAGATCTGGAGGATCGATTCCGGGGAGAAAAATTTCCTGGCGCGGCAGAGGGAGCCAACTTTCCTTGTGGTGGACGAAGCAATTGACTCAATGTATTTGTTCCATCTCAGGCCAGCCGTCAACGTGAGACCGAGCAGCCGCAGAGAGTTGCTCTCGAGCAGTTGAGCGTCAGACATTCTAATGGAGGGCAGGGAAGGATCTCTGTGGTGATTAATAGAGAGCAGTTTTGTTTTTGAGGCATTAAAGTTGACCAGTCAATTCCTGCCCCAGTTCAGAACCGACTGGGGGTCCTTTTCGAGACGCACGGTTAGGTTAGTTTTGTCAGCGACACTAGATTCGTTTTTGAGGCAGGAGTAAATTGGGGTATCATCCGCGTAGATGCCAACTTGGGAATTTATGGCGTCAGGAAGGTCATTTATGTAGATAAGGAATCTTTCTGTATCTCTTTACCTCGGTGCCGATCAGTTAGTGGAATTTTATACAGCCGCCCGAGGCCCTTCACTGGCTTTCCTTTGTCTGTGATATATGCATACATATATATGTGTAACAGCAAAATTGTCCAAATTGTAAACAGAATTATTATTCATCACACAAAATGTTGATATCTAAAAAAAAAAAAAAAAAAACCTGCTATACTGAGTTTCTTTTTTCCAGGTTTTCAGATAAGAAATTTAACCAACTTCCCACCATTTGTCGTAAGAATTACTGAACAATGCTTGGAGTAATTCGGCTAGAAAGAGAACCGGTTAAAATCGTTTTGTCTCAAACCGACTGTCTTCTCAAATGGTGAGAGAAAAAAATTCATTCAGCCCTTCAATAATGGTGCCAACACTCATACTCTGAGTTCCATCTTCACAATCCATTCAAGAACCATCAAGAAAATAAGTTTTAAAAATAAGGTACAGTAAAGAGGAAAACAGGATCAGGAGGTTACAACAGGACGATGGATCATTATTTCAACTTAGAGCTAAAGGGATCAATTAGAAAAATCTAACACAATCCATAAGGCGTGACAGAGGAGTTTCACCTATGACAGCTCAAAGAGCAGTGAAAAATAACTTGAAAATGAAATTGTATGTGAAACGTGTTAAGCATCTTGTTACTCCAGAGAGAAAGTTAGAAGGTTAAAGAATTAGAGGGTAAACTATTCTCTCTCGAGTAGTCTGTTACACAATACTTATCATCTCTCAGTTGCGTGTTTGTCCTTGAGCAGAGTGCACTCAGAGAGGACTCAGTGAAAGGACAGAGTCGCAACTGAGGAAACTTATAATGAGAGGTGCCCAGCCCTGGGGAACAACTGCCTGAGACCGCGCCCACTCATTGCATCAGAGAGAGGGATTGGCGCTCGCACCGAAGCCAGCGCAATCAACGGTTGCGGGGGCTGCGGGCAATTTTTTGTTCCTAGCCCGGGTGTATGCGCTCGGGCTCCCCATATAATAAATGAAGATTGACCTTGCATTAAAAGTTTTGAAAATCAACGATGGCGGGAAATGAAGAAGCCTGAAGCGAGTTCTATAAGCGAGAAGAGCAAAAAAACTGTTTACAAAGAACTTACGGTTACATTTAGCTGATTCAACTGTAAAATATAGTCATTTGAAGATCACGTCACTATGAATCACGAGTTGCGTCAAGAGCCATCCTTTCATAAGGTTTAACGTTAGTAAGCGTTCTTTACTCAGTCCCAGCAATCTGGATTTCGAGCACTTTACTCTTCTGAGTAGGTAAGATTGCCTTTATACCTCTTTACCCTTTCTTTCTGAATAAGACTTTTGTTTTTGCTTAATATATATATATATATATATATATATATATATATATATATATATATATATATATATTTAAATAGGTTTGAAACGGTACAAAAAAGCGTATTAAGGCATTAAAAACTAGAAATGTAGTATTGTAGGCCATGATAAGTTTAAAATAAAACACACACCAGTCGACCGGTTTCGTCCCCTCTCGTCAGAACTGTTAACGGGGAATTTAGATTATGAGGAAAAGAAAAGTCTGTCATGGGTGACATGAATGAATGGACAGGGAAGGAAAAAAATATATATTATAATTATACCAAATCCAAGCTACTAGAATCGCAGAACATGCAAGTCCAAGCAAACAATCTTTTGTTTGCCTGGAGTCGCTTTTACATCAGGTCTAGGCAACCTGCTCTTTGCAAATATATAAATAAATAATTATAATATATATATAAATAAATAATTATAATATATATATATATATATATATATATATATATATATTATAATTATTTTTTTAAAAATATGATTCCTTCTCTACATAAGAGTTCTCATGTTTCAAAAATGAGAGCGGAAGCCATCAATATGATTATTAAAATTAAATTGAATTAAAGCTTGTTACTTTAATTCAATTTAATTTTAATAATTATAGTGATTCCTAAATTTTCGCTTGAGGATTAAACAGGGCTTGTTACTTTAATTCAATTTAATTTTAATAATTATATTGATGGTTTCGGCTCTCGTTTTTGAAACATGAGAACTCTTATGTAGCGAAGGAATCATATTTTTTAAAAAGAATATTTATAATCTAAGCTCCACTTCTGTATGGAGCCCTTTTTTAAAAATAAAAACAAAAATACTAAGGAACTCTGGATTATTTACCTAACGTTGTTCTTTCCTATTTTTCTACATACCTGTACACACACACACACACACACACACACACACACACACATATATATATATATATATCTTTTATATATATATATATATATATATATATATATATATTATATTCATAACGTTTCATTAAATGATATAGACAAGTGCTGTCTATATTATTTAATGGAACGGGTATGAATGAAAATATGCTGCCTAAATACACACACTAAATATATATATATATATATATATATATATATATTGTTGTAGATTGGATAAATGAAACAGACAGATGTAAGCAGGCGTGTACATGTGTGCTTGTGTACATACGCAGGCAAGCAAATGAATAATCTTTAAATTTATGCATGAGGTGTACACTTAATAGTGTCCAATGCAGTTATACAGAGCAAAGATATGTATCAATTAGTACATATATGTTTTTTTTTTTTTTTTTATAGTTTCAAACCCAGTGACTGACGAACTGGGACCACGAATTTATCGGTATTGTCCGAGAAATTACATAGCCAAAATATATTTAATAACCATATTCCTATAAACAGTCATATATAAGACGTGCTTTGTTTAGCCACAAAGGATTTTTTCATTGAATAAGATCGATTTTACTCTCCTTTTTCTTATCGCTCCTCTGTAAAGCACGCCATGCGATATGACAGTTCCATATAGGATACAGGTTCGATTCCTGTCGTAGGACGTTGAGGTTTTTATGAAAATTTCTCGACATTCAAATCGTAAATGTCGTTAATACTGTTTATTATAAACTGAGCATTTACGTAAATATTTGTATCTATAAAAGAACATATAAACATAAAAATGCCTTAAAATAATTGTCGGAATTTGTACATTTCATAATATATATATATATATATATATATATATATATATAATATCCGTATATATATATGCGTATTTTATTTCTTATATACACAAAATGATGAGATTTTGTTTTTAATATAGTACTGCGCTTACATCAATAAAGTCCATATACATAGAGCAAAGTTCATCAGAAGAATTACTATGAAAGTTTTAAAAAAAAAAAATGCCACAGTGAAGCAATTTTGCGGTATGGGAAAGTGACTGAAGCAGAGTCGCCATGTCAGCACCAAATGATATTGCTGTGCTTCTTTATCAAGAATTTCTAAATATATAGCAAAAGCAGCAGACCATATGTAGTAACCAGTTGCTAATAACTACATCCAGACAGAGAAATTAATATCACCGAAATCTTATACCAACGTCTCGACTGCGCGTCACGTCGGTTGTTCAACAATCGTGAAGTCCCGAATTAATCAACGAACGTGACGTAAGTAAATACAAAATATATAAACAGTTACCTAAAAAAGCTGATGCCAAAAATCATCAGGTGGATTCCAGATTGCGCTGACTGCCCTGGGTATGACGATAAACTACATCCGCGTCCTGGGTAAGACGATAAACTACATCAGCGTCCTGGGTATGACGATAAACTACATCAGCGTCCTGGGTATGACGATATACTACATCCGCGTCCTGGGTAAGACGATAAACTACATCAGCGTCCTGGGTAAGACGATACACTATATCAGCGTCCTGGGTAAGACGATAAACTACATCAGCGTCCTGGGTATGACGATAAACTACATCAGCGTCCTGGGTAAGACGATAAACTACATCAGCGTCCTGGGTATGACGATAAACTACATCAGCGTCCTGGGTATGACGATAAACTACATCAGCGTCCTGGGTATGACGATAAACTACATCCGCGTCCTGGGTAAGACGATAAACTACATCCGCGTCCAGGGTAAGACGATAAACTACGTTCAACAGCAAGGCCTTTGATCATGAGGTTTTGAGGAGTGTGGAACCAACTCTTAATTACTGGTGTTCCCAAGTCCACCCTGACCTGGGATGGTAGCACCTGTCAGGGTTCCAGCTATGGACAAATAGTTAACTCCCGAACTGGTGTCAAAGCACTATGAAAGTGTAAAAATAGGTTTTAATATCAGAAATACTTTGTAAAAAAGTTATTACCATCAATAAGTTTTTGAAGAAAAGATTATTACCAGAAATAGATTGTTGAAGGATAAAAAATTACCAACAATACATATGAAAAAAAATTTCATCAGGAATAAAAATTTTGTCGGCATTAAATAACACATTGAGATTGATATACCGTAAAACAAAACAAACCAAACCAAACCAGATTGCGCTGAACAGACACCAAAAAATGGTAGTTTAATATATCGATTTTATCTCATTTTAATAGTTTTATTAACCAAGCACATGATAGCAATCATTTAAGATCCTCTCTTTGTTTTGTTTGTAGTTTTCTCTTTTTTGCATTAAGTTTTTTAGAGGGTCTAACTTTCACTAAAATTGCCCAATGATGCGTCAGTTCGATTAACGTCTCATCCGAAAGCCACATATTATGTGCTTTCTGTTTCCTCGAAACAAATAAGGCCACTTCATAAGACATTATTTTTTATATATATACAGAGTGCTTCACAATTGTTGAAACAAAACAGCAACCTCTCAAATAAGGAGGGCCTGAGAAGCGTAAGGAATTTGATAAGGAGGAAGAGTGGTTCCGACAGGATGATGCTCCTCCTCACATTGCTTATGTTACTATGACATGGCACCGTGAAAAGTTTGAGGAGCGTCTTATCAACCACAAAGCTGAAATGGAATGGGAACCTCACCCACCTGACCTGGACCCCCTAGATTTCTTCCTCTGGGGGTTCTTCAAAGACAACATCAACCAGGGTAACCCTTACACTCTTGAACGCAGCCATCCCTGAGAAGATTCAAGCTATCACCCAAGAGGAATATTATCAGCAACTTTGCATTCAACACTCTCTTCAACTAAACGGTTGACATCTGGAGAATGTATTCTTGAGCGCCTCTTGACATTTTTGGTTCATGTTTGAGATTAAATGGCTGCAGATCCGAAATGCTATCCGTTCACCTTTTAATAAATGTAATTTCCATTAATCTATCATTTTTGGTCTTTGATTTCAAAAATTGTGAAACACCGTGTATATTTTATTTTACATTGGGTGAAAATATGTACAGTATTTACATTAGTCGGACTATTGTCCTCATTTTGTCGCCATATTTGTCACAACGTTTCGGCCGTTGTACGCTCCGGCCTTCTTCAGGTGGTTGGAATTTCGAACTGAACCCTTATTTCGACCACTGGAGACAAACTGATAACTGACATCCATCAAACATGGCATGTGGAACTAGAACAGTCTACCCCAGTGATCGAAATAAAGGGTTCAGTTCGAAATTCCAACCACCTGAAGAAGGCCGGAGCGTACAACGGCCGAAACGTTGTGACAAATATGGCGACAAAGATGAGGACAATAGTCTGACTAATGTAAATACTATACATAATACCTCATCTCAGAAATATAGACAGACTGTGAAAATATGTGATGAATATCTTCACTAACCAAGAACCTTATAGTAATTGATATACACACATCTTTTTTTGCACTGTATATCATTCTGTCTTTCTTTTTTATTAAGTTGTATATTGGGTCAAAATTCCACGAGACTCTATTCCTGGAAGTTTCAATTGAATCAATAATATATATATATATATATATATATATATATATATATATATATATATATATATATCTATACTCGTTGCATCACTCAAATAATGTAATGAATAGAAAGAATTTTTTTTTCGGAATTTTGATGCAGATGTCGAATTCTTGAAACGAATATTTGCAGATGCCAAATCCTTTTAAGTAGGAGTCAAGAAGAAGAAGAAGGTGAGCAATACACAAAAGAAGCAATCAGGTGAATAATGAAATCGCTGAAGAAAACAAACGGGTTAAGGCCATCTTGTTGAATGTTCCTTCACCAGCGGTCTACAATCGAGTAAAACTGATACGAGGCAAAAATAAAAAGAAGAGCATGTAATCTAATATAACCGCAATAAAAGCATCAAAACCCACTTCTTTAAGAATAAAGAGAATTACATAAATAATCCTTTCAAAAAATTGAAAATCAAATATATATATATATATATATATATATATATATATATATATATATTTGAGTGGGTTAATTGTTAGTCGTGTAATTGTTTAAAAGTATATATAAATAGGTCAAGGTCTGGTCACTTCTCCTCCCCCAATACAAAGTATGCCTGAGAGAGATATGAAATTAATCCCTCCCTATACGCTACCATATCTCTTTAACTACTCCCCTTACACTCTCTGTTAAATTACAAAAACTTACACTACCCATCAATTTTAATTTAATTTTTCGTTTCATTTCATTTTTTGGAAGTGCTATCTGATGATCCGGCGTCCTTTAAAAGGGCTCTGGTGCAATGAATTATTATAATGGAACCTTAAAGTGGTCTGTTTTTTCTTTAATATATATATATATATATATATATATATATATATATATATATAAATTCATGAATTATTCATACAAAAACAAATACAAAGGTTAATGATTTAATTGGCGAGAAATCCATCGTCGCGAACAATTCAAATAATATACAAAAACCCCGAACCTGTTATGAATGAAATATATAGTTCATGTCACTTTGACAGAAAATTTACCAGTAAAAAAGAATTCACTTATCACCATATTTGTACAAGAACGCACAATTGTAAAATTTAAAATCAAACTCAGCGTTGCTACTGCACGCTCCAAAAACAATAACTCATTTCCAATAGCATTTTTCGGATACAACAATACATATATTTACGTTGTCCTCTTATTACTGAGAGAAAAAACAAGAACAACATCTATTCCATACCTGAAGATGTCTGTAGGAACAGATGAAAGCTTGTAGTAAAAATAAGAACTAATGCAACAGAAATTTATAAAAATAAGGATCTTTTCATTCATACAGGTTCGGGGGGTTTTGTATATTATTTGAATTGTTCGCGACGATGGATTTCTCGCCAATTAAATCATTAACCTTTGTATTTGTTTTTGTATGAATAATTCATGAATTTGTAAATTAATTGCACCTTTATTGAAATTAATATATATATATATATATATATATATATATATATATATATGTGTGTGTGTGTGTGTGTGTGTGTGTGTGTGTGTGTGTAAATTATTTTCAGATAGCGTGTATCTGTGAAGAACAAAATGAATAAAATGACAAATGCAACAACTATTCTTAGCCGACGCGTTTCGTCCTCTGAGGGACTTGATCAGGACAAAGATAAGGTTTTATTTTGTTGTTATGGCAAACTTCGTAAATACCCAGAACAATTGCCATGCGCTAAATAAGTAAACCATTGCTACTGAGTAGAATCCAGAATCTTCATTCAGTGTCCCGCAGTTGTGTCCCTTTATAGCCTATGTCTCTTCTATATGTACCATGTCCCCTCAGGACGTAGACGATTACGGGTATCTACCATTTTATGTCCCTTATAGCTATTAATAAATTTTATATTTTTGTTATTTCTCCCAAACCCTGTTCTACCATCCATTTACTCAAGCCCATCAAGTATGTTATGCGTTTATTCCCTCAATCTTTCTTTCCCTCAGTCTGTCCTGTGAGGATCAGATTTTGGAAGCCCTCCTTACTCTTCTTGCTTTCCTTCACTACTTTCTATTGGAGCTTTTGTAGTTGTCTTTTTGTGTCTGCTATAAACACTGTGTCGTCTGCAGACCTTGTTACGATTATGGCCATCAATAATAAATCCCGGCTAATAAACGTAAATTTATACATGATGCCATCAGTTCCCAAGGAGGCATCTACGCAGACGACACTACCATTTACTCCTGTTTCAATAATAATTCAACATCCCTGTTAAAACTAACCTGGCCGTTGGTCTCGAAAACGATCTGCGGTTAACTAGGGCAGGAAATGGCTTACAAACTTCTCCAAAACGAAATTGCTCTCATTTACCCATATTAGAGAATACTTCCTCTCTCCAATCAGAATGGCTGATGCCCAACTCAACGAGAACGCCCCCCTGCGCCTTCGTGGTCTCACGATTTCCACTAAAATAAGGTGGAACGACGACATTGAATCTATAGCTTCATCTGCCGCAAGGAAAGTTGGATCTGTGTCGCGCCAGAAGGTTTTTCTCGCATCCTTCAAATCTACAAATCAACCTTGCATGGAATACTGCTGCCATATATGGTCTGGTGCCCTCGCTGTTCATCTCGAGGTCCTCGACAAAATTCAGAGAGAGATATGCAATGTGGGGTCCTGATCTGGCATTCCGTCTACAGTCACTCTCTCACAGACGTGCTGTGGCTTCCCTCTGTCTTTTCTACAATTATTTTCATAGCAACTGCACTGACGAGCTACTTTCACTGGTTTCCAAACTGCATTAATTTAAGCGTGCTACTAGTTTGGCATCTCGGTCCCACCCTTTCACTGTCGAAACGATTAAATGTAGCCGTCTCTTCTACTAAAAAACTTATCATTTCGCGCTTCCCGTCAGTGGAACTCCTTCTGTCTTACTTGATTCCCTGATAGCTATAACCTTCAAAGATTCAAATGTAATGTCAATCGACATCTTCTAATGCCTTGATCCTGATCCCCGTCCTACTCTGTATCCTTTCCTCAAAACCCCTCTTTACTCCTGCTCTCACTTTCTGTAACCCCTTGCGTGCTAGTGGCACTCCTGCCTTGCCTGGGGTGATATGCTTAAAAAAATTAAATCAAACGTTTTAATTGATTCATAGCATTCTGTTTGCAATTCCTATACTGATTTTTTTTTTAATTCATAATTTTTTTTATAAACGTGTTCTCTCTGTAAGCACACTTATCGTGAATTTGCAGACCCAAAGAAAAATATTATTAATAACTACTCAGACATGAGACTTTCAAAGCAAAAAAGACGTTAAAGAATATATACTTTTATGTAGAATGTACAAATATGTGCACAGATACTCCAGACTTAATTAACTGCAGGTTAGCTGCTTGGAATTTAAAGATTTGAAGCCATTTTCTCGATGATAGATTTTCTACAGGGACTTGGGTTCGATAATGAAAGCTATTCACAAGAGAGAAAACGGAAGAAGCAATAAAGTTTAGTACATGTTCCAAAGAGGGAATAATCTACAAGCAATTAACAAAGAGATGAACGAGGTCTAATGGTTTCGGAGATTGAAATCAGTACATATGTACCGAACAACAGGAGACTGGATTAAATATGGTCGCTTCACTCATTTAATATTACAATCAAGTTCCAAGAACACAAAAAATATCCTACGTCGCCTTTTTGACATTGATGATTAGAAAAAAACTCAAAGAAAGTTTTGTATGGTTTGTTTTGTTTTACGGCATAACAACCTCAATGGCTTATTTAGTGCCTACAAGATTTTTATTTTTGGTAATATTTTTTAAAAAATGTATTGCTGGTAATACCCTTTTCCCCAAATTGTATTGCTAGTAATATTTATTTTCTTCTAAAATATATTGCTGGTAATAATGTATTGCTGGTAATAATTTTTTCTTCAAAAAATATATTTCCGATATTAAACATATTTTTAGATTTTCATTGTGTTTTAACGCCAGTTTAGGGGTTAACTATTTGCCCATAATTGAGACCCTAACAGGTGTTACCACTCCGGGTTAGGGTGGACCTGGGAACACCAGGAATGAAGAGGTGGTTTCATGCTCTTCAAAATCTCCTGATCAGAGGCCTTGCTGTTGGACGTAATTTATCGTCTTACCCAGGACGCGGATGTAGTACATCGTCATACCCAGGACGATCAAAGAAAGTGTTTACACTAGAAAGAGGATTTGCAGGCAATGTTCAAGGTTGGAACCTAAAATTGGTGAGCTGAGTTCGAATTCTGTTCAAAGTAGTTGCACTTACTTTCATGTAAATAAACTTCGGATAGGTATGGATACATCTCTCCTCCCCACAATAGCTACAAGTTAAATAGTAGGTCAAACAGGGCGCTCTAGCCGTAGCCTAGAACAAAAACAATTCTAAATTCAAAACTGGTTATTATACACTGCCCGGCCCAATAAATTAAAAATAATGTAAGTAATAACTTCTAATCTCAGAAATTCAGACAGAAAATATCTATATTACTTATACGAGTGATGTCAACTAATAAAATCTTCATAATGAAATAGATAAAAGAGTTAATACGAAAAGAGGGCCTCCCGTCAACCACGACCTCCAGATGACTTCGCAATCTCCTGCAACTCTTCTGGACTGTCTCCTTGTTTATGTGTGTGATTGTTGCTATAATCCTTTGTTGTGGATTCCGAGATGAAATTCGGTCTCCAAAGAATGACAAACGCAAGAATTAAGGATAAGAAATTAAATGTATTTACACAATAATACAATGAGTAATGCTGTTAGTAAATCCAGGAACGCGGTTAGTCGTAATAATATATATATATATAGATATAGTCTCGAAGTAGGACTTCCTAAGTGTCTACGTGCTTGTAACTGACTTCTACAAGCGGTTGCCTCACACTATTACTCTACCTCCAACTCAATCACAATCACAGTCTTCCTCTCAATCTCTGACTGTCTCTGGGTATTTAACGGCAGCAGTCCAAGTAACATTCTGGTCGAGTCCACTTATATGAAAAAGGGGAGGACCCCATAACATTCTTTCCTTCAGTTCTTTGGTGTGACAAAGAGTTTTATTGGTCTCTCATTCAACTGCGTCCCACACATCAAAGAGGTTGCAGTCTGGGGAGTTATGTGGCCAAATGTAAGGGGTAATCTAGTCACAGAAATTTTCTGACGGCCATGCCTGTGTTCTCTGGCTTGTGTAGCATGGTTCGGAGCCCTGTTGCGAGACCTAGAGTCTTCCACTGGTCACCCTCTTGCCTCAGGGCAGCACTACCTCATCAAGGCATTTGATGTAGGCCTCTGCGTGGAATCTGAGGCCCTATAGGAAGATGGATGGAAACATAACATCGCCATTATGAGTAATCACTCCAAATACCTTTGTAATCACTATTAGACTCATTCAACTCTTTCCGAATCCTTTGAACTGTGCTCAGATTGATACCGAAATACTCTGAAATTTTCGTATTGGAGCTGCTGTCGCGAATACCAAACAGTACAGCATGCCGTTTCCAAATTTCTGGCGGGGTGAATTGCGTCATGGCGCTCTTTTTCTCCTAGATGGTGCCCAACTAACACTACTATCCTGGGCAGTCGATAAAATCAAAAACAAACAAAACGCATGCGCTAAATCAGAAATATAAAATGGCGACAATTTACCCATCGCACCCTGTATACGAGTTTTTCATGCATCGCTAAATATTATTAATACATTAGAAGTGAAACATCATAGTCATAAAGATTTTTTATTTCTTCCATATTCATGTTCTGTATCTGATATTGAGCTCTTTACCCATAAATATATCATACCTCAAAATTATTTTTTATCATATCAAGCCTGTCTTACGCTTAGCGACTTTTCAAAACAGGTGCCTTTTTTTGAATAGTGGTTTGCATTGGTGGTAATATTGATTGGCATCCAATCGTCAATGTCTGTTACTGCTGTAGTGGGTGAACTATTCGGTGACCTATATTAGAAGCCTTGTGCCAGACTAAGCTAAGCTTATTAAAAATATTGATAATGATTGAACGACAGTTAGTGTAAATAAAGATATTAATTCCTTCATAGGCATAACGAGAGGGATTAATTTCAATTTCTGGAAATCATCGAATAGTCTGATATTTTTTAATACCATATTCATTTCCACGTGCTTCCTTTTATCGTCAGCTTACCTACTTTCCATCTCAATGCATTTACTCGTCATCTTCTTCTCACTAGTTTTCTTAATTCTATAAAAATAAATCCATCTCTCTCTCTCTCGTATTCTTCTTAAATATCTCTCTTCCTATATCTGTAACTCTTTATTTTTTCAGTATCACATATTTTTCTCCCTTTCTCTCTCTGTCTCCCTCTCTCTCTCTCTACAAATATATATATATATATATATATATATATATATATATATATATATATATATATATATATCCTGTTTATTCGGTACGTTTATAGATACAACTTATTTGAGTAAATGCTCGGTTTTTAATTAAACAGTATTCATTACATTTACCGGAATTTCGTAGAAAATATGCGTTCTCCGACAGGAATTGAACCTGTATCCCATATGGAAATCGTCATTATATATATATATATATATATATATAAAAAAATAAATATACATGTTACTTTACATATATATTTCTTAATATATTAAATAGCTCTCTTATTTTACACTGATCACTGTTTTTCTTGCACTATATATATATATATATATATATATATATATATATATATATATATATATATATATAATATTTTGCATACGAACTCAAGTTCGTATATTTACCTATATTTATCCATATATATATGTGTGTGTGTGCGACAGTCTGTTTCATGCCTGAACACAATCTTCCGGACTAATATATATATATATATATATATATATATATATATATATATATATATATATATATTAGCGTGAAAACCAGAGGAGCATAAATGAGCTTGTGTAATTGAATGGCAGAACAGAAACTGAAAGAAATAGTAGGGAACAAATATAGGATGTTGTGGAGGGTAGTGATCATCAAAGTCCTCAAGATATACGACATATAAAATCAGAAGCCTTAACACACTCACTACTATGTACCCAGTTAAAATTGGACTTACAGCATAATGTTTTGCAAACCTAGTGTGCCAACCATTATTTCATGACGTGGTCTTTTTATTCCTTCAGTATTTACTTAGCTTAACCCGACATAGGGTGACAAAATCGAAGCAATAGTCAGAATCGGACACACATACGTAACTCATGGTTTATCAGACTAGCTCGAGAATGATAGCACTTAGCTAGACACTCAGATTTCATATTGACACGAACTGGTCACTAAAATACGCATGAACAAATGCACTTTTATGCAAATTTATACTCAGCCCATGTCATTCCAGCAATTTAATACATATCAGCATTTAAAAATAGTCACAACCTGCTGAATTTAATTTAATATAAGAATATAGGGAACGAAGTTGATTTAAATCCTTTATATATATATATATATATATATATATATATATATATATATATATATATATATATATATATATATATATATATATATATATATATATATATATATATTAAATTTAAATCAACTTTCGTTCCCATATATATGCAAATTATACCACAGTGTATCGGTGTACCTCTAAATATCTGGATGACAATTGGGCACCTCGAGGTGGGGTAATGGGTAGCAATTTTGTCTCGCTAAAACAAGTACGAATGAGTAGCGAGTTCGATCCTCACTGGGTGTTTCTTACTTTCGGCCTTGTGCCACATCCTAGTTACGCTTGGAAAATCACTATCTGGATGACGATTGCCTGGTAGCTGATTTCTAATCTGACATAACTCACAGCTCACTTTGGAAAAGACTGGCTTGTTATCATTTAATGTATGGAAAACTAATCTAGTAAGATTTCATCACCACAGACCACACCCTAAATCGGCACCAACCTTGATGAGTGGTCATACCCTCAATGACGTTCCTTACCCCGAACGTCAACTGGGTCCGAAGCTCATTCTCGAATGAAACGCGTATATTGGTGCCATCGCAAAAAAAAAAAAAAAATACTGGTAGAATTGTCAGTTCTCCGTATCACCCCAGAAAATAGCTAAAGTCTTTCTACCACGCACTATCTTTACAAAAGTCAGATCAGACCGAAAATTGACTATTGCTTCCATATCTGGGTTAGGTTTGCCAAAACCTCACTGTTCAAGCCTCGAGTGAGTTCAAAAGATCTGATGCGGCATTGTGTATAATGAATTATTCTTCACTCTGCAGCCCTTGTCCAACCGACGAAACGTCGCCAGCCCTTCATAACTCTATCGTTATTACTACAGTAGATGTTAGAGGAAGGTACATTCCTTGCTTCTACTTGTTCAGACCTTCACAGATAGGAAGTACCATGCCAAGTTCACGGTGACAAATCATCCCAATTTTCTTTGTTTTCCTTTGATAGGAAGCAAGTTCTACCTAGACAGCTTATTCCCCAGAACTGTTACTCTATGAAACAAACTCCCGAGAGGGTGCTTCCCTGACAACTGCAGTCTTGGTCTCTTATGTTTAGGGATAACCATATAATATGCATTTCTTACTTCCTCTTTCACCCTCCTTTACATATATATTGCTCAGTAACTTAGTATATTGAGTGTTTTCGGACCTTGTTATGGGAGAACAAACAGTAAAAAAAGATGATGAGTTTGAACGCAGTATGGCCACTAGTGCCAGACAGGTTATTTAAAAAATTGCTAACGATTTCCCGATTTTCGCAGCGATATTCCGACGGTAAAGGAAGAATTTTGCGTCAACAACATGGAAATCTGGATTTATCCTGATTTGTATCAAAAGTTTTGGCTGCTAGTAATAGTGTAATTCTGTTGGGAATATTTTCTTTGTTTGCGTTGGAACCCTTTATACAAATTAATGATCGTTTAAATGCTGCAGCATAGTATTGGCTCTCACCACGTGCCCCCAAAACCGTGTCACAAAGCAAAAATAGCGAGAGATTTGTTCATGGAACATAACAATGTGGTTTCTAAGTTAAAATAGACACCACATACTAGATATGATATATGTGTTGATTTTCTAAGCGTGGCTTTGATGCGGCACAAGTCCGAAATTATCGGGCATCCAGTAAAGATCGAACGCGGTACCCATTCGTAATTGTTCAAGCAAGACAAGGTCACCACGTTGAGGTGCCCCAAATATGTTTGCGATCAAGTTACGATCGCAAACAAATACAGCACATTTGGGATGTAGTGGAAAAGGATAATTCGAATCTTGTTTGTACAACTAACCGATCTAGAATTGTGGGATACCATAATAACAGGATGGACCCAAATATCGAGGGATTGCTTTCGAAATGTCGTCGAATTCATGACAAGAAGTCTTGAGGCATTTCGAGATGGAAAGATGTGTCTAACTCGATACTAAAGGAAATGTAACACATTCGCTGTTAATTACTAATCTTATAAAAAATCGACAAAAAAGAAAAGCCTGGATATATCTACGTATGGTTCCATTATCAATCTACTTCATGACAATCTAAATGAGAGTCTTATTGAGATTGTTGATTTTTGTGTTACGATCGGGGGATATAAATACGGACAGATATAGATGCTATATCACTGCGGTTGGGAGATATCTATTTTTGGGTGTACAAGGAAATATGGTAGGTTTAGTTTTTCCAAAACTATAGATCAAATTACCAAAAGGCCATCTGATGAAAAAAAAAAATACTTTCAAGGAGGCCATCTTGCGTTTAAGTGTTGCATAAGAATAGCGATCAGTATTGACCCCTGCTCTTAACCGTGCTAATCTTAATCTCTACTTATATCAATGTAATTTTATCACGAGCTTTATGAAACCTGATAAGGGAAGATCCAATAAAGGAAAATCCAGAAAATTGAACTTGGCTATACGTTTCAGCGTCGAGGAATTATAGAGGTGATTGCTAGATCATTTCTGGACATCTATGCACCTGTCTTAGAACTGTAATATGAAAAGCAAGTCTTCCATGTTACATTCCTCAACCTAGAAATCAATATCCCAGAAGGTGTGCCAATTCTAGCTTTTCAATAAACAAGCTAGGTTTCCATTCTTTATATTTCTTTTGGCTGATAATAACTAGTAATATACTGTCGCGCGTATTCTACAGATCAGTCAGAGTTGAATTTCTCCTCATCGCTCAATCAACGCTGCTTTATACGAACTTTTCAAACGAATGCTTATTGAAGGTTCAGATTACCAGATTCAGATTCTTAAACGGATTTTTTTAAATTATTTACAAAACTTCTTTTTCAAAATCACCAAAAACCTCAAAGGATATAAGTTGTGACGCTGTGACTTTAAATCTGAACAACTAGTCTGTTACCTCACGAAAAGCAAGTTGTGATTATTCAACGACCCGCACCTTAAGGCAGGCGTGCCATTTCATCTGAAGCGCCATTCTCTTCTTAATTAGTATGTATTCCAATTTTTCTTTCTCTAAGACAGCTCAGTTTCGATTTTTTTTGTTTTGATTTTACTCATGCACTTAATATTTCGGCTCTAAGTGTTGTTGTTTGGTTGTTGATTTTAGCGGCATATCAAATTTTATGGATTATTTAATGCCGAAATATAAATATTTAACACAATTCTTTTTCGATAATAATGGTTTTAGTGATAAAACTTCACTAATTAACCCATAGGTGGGGGAGAAGAGGTGGATCCATACCTTTTCCAAAGGTGAATATAACAAACCAAACAGAAATTGGAAGCTGGCACTCCGATTAACAATAGCCATTATGCATTACACCACCCGCACATCCAGGCTTACAGCACCTGGTATTCCCAAGACATCACCCAGGCTCGACATTGCTTAACTTCAGTTATTGTACGGAAACCGGTGTTTCAACGTGATATGGCCGTAAGCCTCTAACCGTTGTGCCACCTGTTTTAGTTTTATAGTTCTACATTTTGTTTCATGACATGTATTCTTGTTGTTTCATCGAAGTGTCGGGACAACAAATGTGTAACAAAAAATGTCCCACCACTGCTTCTTTACAAATTATCATTAGGAGAGGTTGATTTTTCACTTTTATTTAGAAAATCATCTGGGGTATTATATGATCAGTACTCATACCAAAAATTAGATTCATAGCTTTTACTTGTTTTTGATCATTTAGGTTTAAAGAACATTAGAAAAAATGCCAAGAAATCTCTAATTTCTGCAGATTTTTTGCTTACAGACTGACTTCAAAATATTACTATTTCAAGAATAAATCTAAATAAAGTTGACATCTTTTGTATTATGTACAACGAATGAAAAATATATTCAAAACGAAAGTCGAATTATCTCTACAAGCACAAAAATGCAATAATACTGATAATTAAAAACTGTAAAAAAAAAGTAGGACTACAGAAAAAGGCTACTCAATAAATAACATTTGTTATATCATTTAATAGATCATAAAAACAAAAATAGATAAAAGTGTATATAGCACCATAATACTGCACAAATTATAAGACAAGATGTTTTAGATTTGCATTGTTTCTGCAAAATTATACTAAAACTATTACACAGTACAATATATAGCTAAATTGTTCAATATAATGTGAAGGTATTATTTAATGACACAATGATTTTGTAATAATGTACTTAAGTCCTGTATGTTGTCCATATATAGCTTGTAAAGATTCAGTAAATTATAAATTTATATGG
Organism: Acanthosepion pharaonis; assembly: GCA_903632075.3. Classification (NCBI taxonomy): domain Eukaryota; kingdom Metazoa; phylum Mollusca; class Cephalopoda; order Sepiida; family Sepiidae; genus Acanthosepion; species Acanthosepion pharaonis. The sequence goes on along the minus strand of CAHIKZ030004155.1, from coordinate 4,923,316 downwards.
ATGCGTTCTAAGGTTTTCACTGATCACCGGAATTAAATTCCAACCTTATGATTTTGAAAGTAAACATAATCTTTAATTTCCCTTCCGCAAATAATAGAAATGATCTGTACAAAATAAAATGTCATTATTTATCAGGTCCAACCTCAACTTTAAAATGGAGTGAAATACCACAGTTCCAAAATCAACCTGTTCTACTGAACATGCTAAATATACGATACTGCCAAATTTTCCTTTTGATAATCGCAGGTTAAGAAAACATTCGAAACAAAAACATGATATTGGAAAGGTTTATTGATGATATTGAACGTTCGAAAAATGCTAGGTTATCGCTAACAACTGATTGATTGATTGGTTAATATTTTACGGGTTATCAATCCATTGTTGGTTATTTAAAGCCGAAATATATTTCGAATTCTCGGAAGTCGTTTACAGTAACTGGTGGGTTCAAGCCATCGGTTACTAAGTAACTAACCGGGGTTATTACAAACAAAGATTTTGTTAGCGATCAACCCGGGGATTGATAACAATTTACTTCATAATAATAACAGTACACAAAAAAATGAACAAAATCATGCCTTTCAAACGCTGATATATATATATATATATATATATATATATATATATATATATATATATATCATAAAAAACAATTTAGACAAACAATTAATTAGCATATTTCGTCTTAGTATTTGCGTATGTATGGGAAAATTGTACCCCGAAGTTGACAATTTGAAATTGTCAAAATTACTTGGCCCGTCATTTCCATTTGACAACTCAAATATAAGAATCGTATTATTCAAGAAATTGATAGTAAGTTAATATCTCATTGAGTCTTGTCAGCGAAGTGATTTCCGCATTAATCACATTAACGTTGCAAATTACTTATTTGTAAAATTGCTTATATATATATATATATATATATATATATATATATATATATAGACCTGCGCCCCGTTTTCAGGAGAGACTGCCGTTAGATCCGAAGTGCTTTAGACCGACTCGATTACAAAGGGCGTCGCCGATCCAGCAAGGCCGAGATTTTTGAAAGTTCATATCAGCTCAGTTTCAAATACGAATTTTAAAACAATTTCTAAAGGAGTGATCGATTTTTATTTATTAACCAGAAGGATATTCTCATATTTAAGCGTTATTTTTAGCGCATTCGCATAGAAAAATCATTTATTCGGACTTCTGATACATTTACGATATATTTGGAAAATCATTAATTCGGATCTGTGAGACATTTAGGCTACGCTCAGAAAATCATTTATTCGGACTTGTACTACACCTAAGGTACAATTAGAAGATCATTTATTCGGATTTGTGAGACATTTAGGCTACGCTCAGAAAATCATTTATTCGGACTTGTACTACACCTAAGGTACAATTAGAAAATCGTTTATTCGGATTTGTGAGACATTTAGGCTACGCTCAGAAAATCATATATTCGGACTTGTACTACACCTAAGGTACAATTAGAAAATCATTTATTCGGATTTGTGTGACATTTAAGATACGCTTAGAAAATCATTTATTTTGACTTGTACTACACCTAAGGTACAATTAGAAAATTGTTTATTCGGATTTGTGAGACATTCACGCTACGCTTAGAAATGCATTTATTCGAACTTGTACTACACCTAAGGTACAATTAGAAAACCATTTATTCGGATCTGTGAGACATTTAGGCTACGCTCAGAAAATCATTTATTCGGACTTGTACTACACCTAAGGTACAATTAGAAAATTGTTTATTCGGATTTGTGTGACATTTAAGATACGCTTAGAAAATCATTTATTCGGACTTGTACTACACCTAAGGTACAATTAGAAAATCATTTATTCGGATTTGTGTGACATTTAGACGATGGTTACAAAATCATTTATTCGGTCTCGTGCCCCATCTAAGCTATGCGTAGAAAATCATTTATTTGGACTTGAGCTCCATGTAAGGTACGCTTAGAAAATCAGCATTGACTCACCTATTTTTATCCTCACCCACTTTGCTTACACTTAGTCTCCCACACCTTATTAATTCTGCAGTTTTATTTTTTCCATTTCAACCTTCGTAATTCGATATTAACATTCGTATTTTCTTCCTCTTTGAATTCTCTCAGCATTTTTCTCCTTACGTTTTCTTCTTTTCTCTCTTCTTTCTCTCGTTCCCTTTTAATTTGGTCTCACTCCTTCTTCCTCTACTTCCGTAACTATTCATACTCCTTTTATTTGCCTTCCTCCTCTTTACTTTCTATGACGTCTTGGGTTTTTTCTTTATGTCTTATTCACATTAGTTATATGAAAATTCATTCCCAATACGTTTCATAGATTAACCGCGAGAACTTTTTTTCTTGTATTTTTCTTACTTCCATTTTCCTTGTTATAATCATCATTGTAAATTAATTAAAAGATTTTTATTTTTATCAGATCGCGAATATTGCGTTTCTCATTCCCTGCCGTATTAAGCAGTGTAGTCATTTTGAAATTTTCTTTTCCTATTTGTTGCAACATTATCTTCAAGGATTTTCAATTGCCTCCAGGATTTTCCAAATTATGGAGATTATTGCTGCAGGAAAATTCTATCTTGAAAAATTACAACTTTTTACTGCTTTTATACTTTCTCTGAGATTCAAGCATTTTAATTTTTTCACTAGCATCTGAAAATAGTTCTCCTTCGTCGTAGTTGTCTTATTCTTCGATTTCCTCATTTCTATTATTATTGATACCTACTTTGATTTTCTTAGTCCAGCTTCTAGTTCCTAAATAAAAGAAGAATATGTTACGCCAATTTTCCAAGTGTTTTTTTTTTTAAATATTTTTTTAACGGCATATCACCATCTTATGGTTCGTTTAATACCGAAATGTAATTTTCTTGAGTGCCTTGAAGTAATACAAATATGATATATGTTATTCTGCTTTCACAATTGAATACATGGTAGATGATACTCAGCTTTTTGTGCATATAATTGTTTGTGTGTACATAATTACTAGGGGCGGTGATATGTATGATTTATGTTGTAGTTTTGCTGAATTTATATAGTCTCTTCCCTGACTTTCACTCTCTATAGCCCCTCGCGTACTAGTTGCACTTGCTTGGGGTGAAATGCTTTAAAAAAATGTAAATATCATTTGTATTCACAACCTTCTTTCGTGAATGAATACTTTTTCCTTTCTGTTTTCGCGTTGTTTGACTAATTCATTCATTATTCCATTTATGTTAGTAAGACGATAATTGTTGCCTTGTTTGTCAATTCCAGCTGGAAAAAAGACCTATTCCAAATTCATTAGCCATAACTCTGTTCTGAGAATTCAATTCAGTTCTTAATATCATTGGCACCTTTCTATAGTAGTCTTTTCGCACTATTTCTTTCAATTTTTATGGTGAATTCCTTCACACTCATTTACATCGATGTGCTTATACGCTTCTTCTTGTTCTAAATCTTTGATTTTACCCCAGCGTCTAGGGAGATTTGTAGTAGTGATCCCCATAAAATTGTGGCTATAGCACATTAATCCATTTCCTCCTCCTCCTCCTCCTCCTCCTCCTCCTTCTTCTTCTTCTTCTTCTTCTTCTTCTTCTTCTTCTTCTTCTTCTCATTATTATTATTATATTCTTTGATTTCTGGCGTTTACACATTTCTTTCCGGGTCCCGCCCAGGGACCTAAGGTTAAAAATGGCATCATGACACTTTCCACTGACAAAAAAAAATACATAGATAAAGCCCTTCGTAAAGTGTGTGCTGTACTTGTTAGAACAATTTTTTGTATCTTTTTTAGGCATGGACTTCCAGGAATCCCTTCAATTAGTCTACTGGAATCTTTTCCAACCAATCCTAGGGCTCCAACTACAATAGGGATTGTTGATGTTCTCATATGCCACATTTTCGAGATTTCTATTTCAAGGTCCTTGTATTTTGACAGCTTTTTGAATATCTTCAAAGATACATTGCAGTCTACTGGGACTGCCATATCAATAAGGAGGCACTTTTTTTGTTTGTGGTCTTTAATAACAATGTCTGGGCGGTTGGCTTTAATTGTTCTGTCAGTGTGTATTGTAACAGTTCTATCTCCGTAACCGGGTCTGGGTGGTATTCATACCATTTTCTTTCAGTTTCCTTCCCGTGGAAGTTGCAGATTTTCCAGTGCAGATATTGGCCCATTCTGTCATGCCGAGTTTTATATTCAGTGGGTGCCAATATCGTGCAACCTGATACAAGATGATCAATCGTTTCTGGATATTTATCACAGAATCTGCATTTTGGGCTAACACAATATTTTAGTATATGTGCTTGATAATTCCTAGTTAGCAAGCATTGGTCCTGTGCAGCAAGGATAATACCTTCAGTTTTAGCTTTCAACACTGCACTACGTAGCCACTGATGGGTACGGGTTTTGGCTACGTCAGCTTGTTTGGTAGGGGCAGAGTATTGGTAATGAAGCGGTTTATCTTGCCATCGCTTCTGTATCTGGTCGGTTGCACTTATCTTTGCTGTCTTTTTTAAGTATTTTGCAGTTTCAACTGGTGTATTGTGCTTCACTTGCATTTCTGCGCCCATTTGAAGCTCCATTTTGAATTTGTTGGCTTCCTTTATGACGGAGTAAAAACGCTTACTACTTTCATGTTCCTTGACGCATACCATCATCCAGTCTTCTGTAGTTTCCAAGTATCTTTGGAGGCCAATTGTTGTAGTTTTGTAGAACAGTTCTAGTAGAACTAATCCTCTGCCTCCTTCGGATCTGGGCACATACAGACGATCAACATCAGCTTTGGGATGATGCATGCGATAGCAAGTGAGAAGCTTTCTCGTTTTGGCGTCCATTCGCTTAATTTCAGCTATGGTCCAGTTAAGGACATTAAAGCTGTATTGCACCACAGGGACAGCCAATCTGTTTATGGCTGATATCCTGTTTTTTGAGTTTAGCTCAGTATTTAGTACCAGACGTACACGCCTGTAGTAGTCTTTTCTTATTTTTCCTTCATTTGGGGGTGTTGTATGCCATCTCCTTCGCTAATTCCTAGGTACTTATAAGCTTCACCATGCTCCAGTTCCCTAATTTTTGTGACAAAATCTAAATCTATTAAGGGTGTTTTTGTAATTCAACCTTTCTTGAATGTAACTTTTGCACATTAATCTAATCCGAAGTCCATACCTATGTCGTCACTGAAGTATTTTACAATATTGAGGAGGCCTTTCAACTCATTGTCGTCTTTGGCAAAGAGTTTAAGATCATCCATGTAGAGTAGGTGATTGAATATTTTCTTATTTATTTTGTAACCATAGCTACTATTGTTCAGTTCATGCGTAAGGGGGGTTAAGGACAAACAAAACAGAAGGGGTGACAGAGAGTCTCCTTGAAAGATTCCACGTCGGATATTCAGACGGTTGGATATGGCAGTGCCCCCGGTGTGACTAAGGCATAGTTTGGTGTTCCACATTCCCATGCTGTACTTAAGGTAATTTAATACCACAGAGGAGACTTTGTACATTTCCAAAGTCTTAAGGATCCAAGAATGCGGAACACTATCAAAGGCTTTACGATAATCAATCCATTATTATTATTATTAATAATAATAATTATTATTTTTAAGGCAGTTAATCTCTTCAATGACTCTATCATCACCTTTTTTCACTCAAAGCGACGGCTCCAACGACAACTGAAATTATTAATGTCTTCATGTACCACGTTTTAGATTTCCACTTCAAGATCCTTGTATTCTGGTAGTTTTTTGAACATCTTCAACGATACATTCCAGTCTTTAGGAACTGCCAGGTCAATAAGGACAATTATTATTATTATTATTCAGTGAGAGATGAAAACTGATGCTAGCATACAAATAAACGAAGCCTAATGTTTCCATGAAGTCTCTCAGTCTGATAAGGGTATACTAAGTACACGCATCACAGCCAAATGTGCATAATGTGATGGCTGGTGGAAGATTTTGATTAAATGAGGTCATAAAATTTGTGGGTCCGGCCCAATTACAAATACCTTCAGGCTGGGTAACCCAGTCCGATGGTCTCAAGTTGATGTGTTCTCAGTTATCTAGATGTAACTGACAAGTCGCCTTGATTGTCTCATCCTTGAAAAAAAAATACAATTCTCCCGACTTCCGCCCCATGACTCACGAACAGAAAGGCACAGTAAATAAGTCCCTAGGAGACATCCCCAAAGAGCAAACCGCTTGAAGATGTTTTTTTTTTTTTTTACAATAAGGTTCACCTTGTACAAGGTCCGGAAGCCACTCGTGGCAGACGGTTTCGTTAAAATACATTTTATACTGATAAGAGGAGGAGATAACGGTTAACCCTAGCCTTGAACAGGTTAAGATTGTAGTGACCAGGAAAACATTCTCTCAGGAGATATCCTCAGATGACAAGCCACCCGACACCCGGCCATGATGTTCTCCATTATATCCACTCACGAACAGAACAGAAATTCACAGTACGTAAGACACTTGGAAAGATCCGCAATTGACAAACCCCTCTGGGGTATTAAACAGGATATTAACTATAGCTCGTCTTAATTCACCAAGACAAAAATATGTACAGTGTAACCCGGATATAAGAGACCCGGATATAAGAGAAACCCGGATATAAGAGAGATTTTCTATGGTCCCAAATTAGAGCCTGTGTTAATGTATATAAAATAGACCAAACCCGGATATAAGAGAAACCCGGATATAAGAGACTTCTTCTCCGGTCCCGACAACTCTCTTATATCCGGGTTACACTGTATATGTTAAAAGCTCCAACCAATTAAAATGAGAATGACGCCTGGAGTATCATCAGGGCAATTATTATTATTATTGTTGTTGTTGTTTTTGTTGTTGTAGTTTTTGTTGTATCTATCATCTTTTGCTTTATGTCTAGTAAAATGCATCACTAGGTCATTTACGAAGATCTAGCGTAAGGTAATGCAGTAAATATATGTATTGTCTTTGAACAAACTCTGATTCTTAACAGATAAGAGAACCGTAGCGAATTCAGTGTTTATCATCTCTTTACGTTGATAATCTACTCCTGAGTAGAAAAACAGTTTCACAGCGCAAATTCTTTTGAATCCCTTATAAAGCAGGGTCGACCAGCAATGTTCTTAATGTCGATATCTTCATGAATCGTATCAAGGTTTCAAATGATTATAGGAATAATCGTAGATTGCTACGTATTGTTCAGTTTCCCTTTCAAAATCATTTAATTACTTATGTTACGATATTCTTTACCAGATATATTAGAAGGCATTTTTTCTTTACCAGATATATAAGAATGTTTTTTTTTTCATTTACTATCTATTATCATTATTCCTAAATTAACTATGTACAACATCAGTAACTGGTGTGTTGAACTAATAACAAAATAGCCGCAGGTCTCTTCTATACTCCAGCGCAAGTTCTTCGTTGTATTCTGGTTATTTTCAACTATGACATTCCTGGATTATTCCGTTTCTTCGCTTAATTCTAAGCTATTCAAGACCTTTTACCCGTCTATTATTTAATTCAGCTGCCTGTTGATAAACGTTGGCAACTGTTTAAGAGAATGTCTTTTTAAAATTCCAGGACCTCGATCAGTATTCTCACAAACCCCAGCACTACCTTGGCCTGGAGAATTTCAGTTGTTCCGTGAATTTCCAATTCATCCAATCTTACTTTTTGTTTGTGTGCGTGTGTGTGTGTGTGTGCCAGTATGGCATTATTATAGGCACTAATCTTACTGGTGAAGCCCTTGTATATTTTCCAATTTTTTAAATTTCTTTCGCCTTCTTATTAATGTCCACTCGCATACCAACCCGTAGATATGGTTTTTAATTTTTTTTTTTTTTTGTTTATGACTGTCAGAACTGATTTTCTCGCTTAGACAGTTTCATCTGTCATGGTTCAATTGTATCATATACATACCTTCTCGGACAGAATTCAATTTGCCTTGATAGCGTTTGTTTACATATTATTATTACTATTTATTATTATTATTGTTATTATTGATTGAGTGATTGATTGAAACAGCAGCAGGCCAATAAAGTGGCGCTGGTGTGCAAATGTACAAACCCAAATATACCCAGCATGACCCCCCAGCTTGATACGTGTATACCAGAAACGTACATCACAGTCAATTATTATTATTACTGTATAAGAGAGCAGAGGGCCAACAATATATGGCGTGGCTACAAATTTACAAAGCCTAATATCATGACAACTAGTTTATTAGAGCTACGCCAAGCAAATGCATAACATGTTTACATTATTATTATTATTATTATTATTATTATTATTATTTCCTTTGGTTTCTGGTGTGTACACATTTCTTTCTGGGTCCCGACCAGAGACCTAAAGTCAGAAATGGCATCATGGCATTTTCCACTGAGCAGTTTTGAAAAAAAAATCGCACATATTTTACATAGATAAGGCCCTTCGTAAAGTGTGGGCTCTACTTGTGAGTACAATTTTTTATATTTCTTTAAGGCATGGTCGACTAGGAATCCCTTCAATAGAATGTTTTCCAATCAATCCGAGGACGCCACACTTTTGAGATTTCGATTTCAAGGTCCTTGTATTTTGATAGTTTTTTTTTTTTTTGAGGGTGTAGTCAGCAGGGACTGCCATGTCAATAAGGAGGCGTATATTGTCTTTGCGGTCTCACGATGTCAGAGCAATTAGATTTGATTATTCTCTATATGTCTCTCTCTCTCTCTCTCTCTCTCTCTCTCTCTCTCTGTGTGTGTGTGTGTGTGTGTGTGTGTGTGTAAAGTCCCATAAAATTGTTACACGTCCTATCTACGCAACCGGATCTGGGTGGTTTTCATACCAATGTCTTACAGTTTCCTTTCCGTTAGCCATTGTAGATTGTACAGAGCAGATTTTGGTCCATTCTGTTGTGCCGTGTTTTATATTCAGTAGGTGCCAATACAACGCAACCTGATACGAGATGGTCATTTTTTCTGGATTATTATTATTATTATTATTTATGTATGTTATCCTGCATTGTATCCTGTAGAACCGGGTCCAAACTATGGTCCTTAGGCCCTATAGGAGAATTGTCATTTAATTGATAACACTTTTCTTAGTATATGGGATGTCCCTAGTAGGGTGATCTTCTGGGCAACTTATATGTTGATGTTACCTGGAACACTTTTAGTAGAACTGTCTATTCCTTTTCTTGCGAGGCCTAGAGTTCCGATTACTATTGCTACAGTCTCAGTTTTTAGTCTCCACTTCCTGTTAATCTCGATCTTCAGGTCCTTGTATTTGGACAATTTCTCGATAATTTTCATGGACGTGTTTCTCTCAGATGGTACTGCTATGTCAATAAGCATGCACTTCCTGAATTTCTTGTCTTTTGTGATAATACCAGGTCCGTTGACGCTTATTTTCTTGTCAGTCATAACTGGCATGTCCCAGAGGATAGTTACATCGTTATTTTGCGTAATTGTGTCTCATTAGTGCTCATACAATCTCTTAATGGTTTCGATTTTGTGCTTCGTGTATATTTTCCACTGCACATATGTCGCTACCTTGTTATATGTGTAGGTATACAGATTCTTTTGCCAGTTCCGGACATCCTGAGAAAATATGGCCGAAATTTTCATCATATTTTTCGCACATCACGTATTTCGGGTTAGTTCCATCCTTGATTATGTGACAATGATTATTATTATTATTATTATTATTAGAATTATAGATTTATATATAATTATATATTTCTGTATCATTATATATAATATATATAATATCTATATAATAATAATAATAATAATAATAATAATAATAATGGGCTCTCCCGTCGGTTTTGACGTATGAGGATCTGCCAGCTTATTGATTCAGTTATGAAAGTTTATGCGCTAATCTTAAGTGGCATTTAAAATCCGCTAGTGATTTACAAAGGAGTCCACATATGGAGCAAGTGTGAGGATTGTGAGATGAGATCACTGTTAGATTGGCTGACCTTTTAGATATTGCTCTCTCTTTTTGAAGATGATTCAGACAAGCAGATTGAAAATTGCTGAGTCCACTAAAACACACTGATCTCCATTCTACCCGCTCCAAAGCTAAGCGCTCAAGAGTGTTATGTGGTATATTAATTGCTGACAAATTGCTTTTCAGCTTGTCTTTGTATCTTAGCCTTGTGCGTCCTACATTCCTGTAGCCCTGATCTAACTGGCTTTAATATTAGGATCTTGGGTATCCTGTCATCAGACATTCTCAAGACATGACCAGTCCACCGTAACTGAGTCTGTATGATAAAAGTCTCGATTCCTCCAATATTACACCTGTTACACAGGTCTACGTTAGATGTCCTCTCTTGAAGGTTAACTCCACAGATTGCACGCAGGCAGCTTTTATGGAAAACATATATATATATATATATTATATATATTATATATAATTATATAAAATATTATATTATATATTTTATATATTATATATATATATATATATATATATATATATTACAATATATATATATATATTATATATAATGATATAATATATATATATTATAATTATATAATATATAATTGTATATATATATATATATATATATATATATATATAAGACTACTTATATACTATGCTTCCTTTACAAAATTAAGTTTTCATCCTTGTTTATATATCTATTATACTGTCGAGCATAATGCAAGCGATCTTTCTAATTCTGCATGTCTGATTGAATTTATTTTCTTTTTGCAGGTAAGTTCCATGGATTAATTTATTCGATTCACATGCTGTAACGGATTTTGAAAATCATCGTAAACGGTAAGTAAGTAAATATCTAACACCTAATAATTTGAATCTCGCAAATAGTCCTTTTCAAAAGACCGCTCGTAAAATATGGCTAGCGAAGAACGCTTAAAAGACAACGCATTCGTGTTCGAATCAACCTGGAATAATAGCCTCGATATACGTTGTGATCGTCAGCTTCATTTCTGTTCTTTTCCAACACACATGCCTATATATACGTACGAATATATATATATATATATATATATATATAATGGGTGTATTATTGTGCGTGTGTACGTGATTAGACACGTGATTTCGGATATACGTTTGTGAGGATTTATCATATCGGCTTCTTGTTATACAGAATGTCGACCTGAAATTGTCACTGTAATGTTAAATATATATATATATATATATATATATATATATATATATAATTCTTGACATTACTTTTGAAAATAAGATTATTTCCATAATTTGGCGACAGATTTTTTGAGGTACACACGCACACACACATACACACGCGCACACACAGACATATATATATATATATATATATATATATATATATATATATATATATATATATATATAGATAGATAGATAGATAGATATCACCACTGCGGGAATATGCGTTATATAGTATGTTTGATCACATTTGGTAGCCACCCTTCCTCTGGACTCCTCTACCCGCCTAAAAAAACTGTCATAAGTCGCTAACATTTGTTTATTTGACGACTTCATAAAGAGTTATCTTTTTCTTTTAGAGACTTATAACAGTTTGTTTTTATATATACAAAACCCTTTCAGAAAAAAATAAAAAATAAAATGAATAAATCTCCATAGACACTTAACCAGACTAGACAATGTCATCGTCCGCTTTAAATTTAGACACCCCAACCTTACCCTGACTTGACGTCTTTAAATGTAACTGAGATATTGATACAAATTATTAACCCTTACGCCCTTTTTCTTTAAACAATTGCTCTAGCCGTTACCATAGTAATCTTAATTTCAATAATGAATATGCTTATAAAACGAGTAAATTTCAGGAATTAGCTATTCCCAAAAAACATTTCGCTTGAAGATGGAACAGAACTTGGTACTTTAATTCAATTTAATTCAAATAATTATATGGAAGTTTCGGCTCTTGTTTTGAAACATGAGAACTCTTATGTAGCGATGGAATCATATTTTTGAATAAATAATTATATTTATGCTCTACTTTTGTATCGAGCACTATTTTTTAAAAATAATAACAAAATACTAAAGAACTTTGGATTATTTACCTAACGAGTTCTTTCCTATTTTCTATATATTTTTACACACACACACACACACACACACACACACACACACACACACACACATATATATATATATATATATATATATATATATATATATATATATATATATATATACATATGTATATATATATATATTATTTCGTATCATGAAAAACGTTGGTTTACGGATCGACGTAAGGTAACATGAACGAGTTTGGTTACAAAGACATAAGAACGGCAAAGTGGAATTAGTTTCTGGTTTCAATGTGTATTTTAATACTGATGCATATCTTTAAGTAAAAAAAAATCTATTGGCCTCTGTTGGGTTATTAAAGAGGCAAAATGTGTCATCTATAGAACCGTAGTAGACTAACGGTTTCTTGGTAGCGGATAACAATTGGTTTTTCATAGAAGCCTACAAAAATATTCGCCATGGTCGTTTCCAAAACTAAGCTCATTGACACACCCGCCTATTTACCTATACATTACATCATTAAAAGTAAATTCAACCGAGGTGGCGGCAAATCTCATTAGGTCTACAAAAATATTCCCAGGAATGGTAGGAGGAGATACCAGGCTACGGTACAGCAAAATCTGTGCAGATATCAATAGTATCCAAGACAGGGACACAAGTAAAATATTTACTAATATCGTAGAAACACATAAATTTATTAGTAACAGAAGTCGGCAGAGAATAACCTACCTAACATGATTGTGTAATTGGTTAACAGGACGTATTGTTCTCTCTCTCTCTCTCTCTCTATATATATATATATATATATATATATATATATATATATATATATATATATATTTGTGTATTTAGGCAGCAATCCCTCTTTATATATGTTTCGTTAAAGACGACTGAAAAGCTACTGCGATTGAGCGTTTTATTTCTCTTGTCTTCGTACAGGTGTTATCTTTTCTGGACACGAAATGCGTAAAAAAACTGTTCAAATTTTCTGCATATCCGAGCGCTTTCGGCTATTCTTTTAGTGCCATTATCAAGGGTGATTTTTATTTTTATTTATTTTTTTTAATTTTAATTAATGGATAACGTCTGGGAATTGGAAACAGAAGAGCCGGTTTCCATTCCAGACGGTTTCGTCATATTCGTGTACCAACGAACACGCTTGGGAAATAATATGAATCCATCACCTCCCCCCCAGTAATGGGTTAATTAGTAGGATAGATATAAAAAAAAAAACATTATTATCTCTCCAAACTGTAAAAAAGAAAATAACAAATCAACAAATAATATATTCCTATATTTTTCCCAGACTTGAGACACGCCTCATTAGCAGCAACCGACATACTTTGTCATACTGTCTTGGTTTTCTTTCCCTTAGGAATACTTTCAATTATTTTAATTGATGGCTCTCCTGTTGGGATGATCTTTCATTTCACTTCGGCAAGATATACCGCATTCTCTTTTAACTTCAGATTTTGTTTATATGCTGCGTCTGTTCAAGATGTGGGCGACCATAATTCTCCACTAAATTCCTGACATTTGACTATTTACCATGCCGCTTTGACAGATCCCTACACATCGTAGCTCTGCGAGACATGCCATCCAATATAACCTGTGAAATATGTCCATGGGAATTTTAATGATGACCTTTCCTCTTTGACATTTCGACTTTACATATTTAAGCGCAGTACTAGAGTGACAGGTTTCATTATATTACATTTGAAATTGCTCGATGTAACCGTATTTTATGCTAACAGTCACTTATTTCGCACTCCTCGCTTATGGAACTCTTTCCTGGCTTCTTGCTGTTCAGTCAACTTTGATCTTTGATAAAATTTAAATGGAGAGTCATCTATCTCCTTGAATCTTGTTTTTTTTATTTTTTATTGTTGTTGTATAAGAGTAAGTGTCGTTGCCGACACTGTGGTTTGAAACTAGTTCGGGCGGTTCCATCATTATGTAGATCACGTGATCATAAAGGAAGTGAATAAATAGGAAGTAGCATGATGACTATACGATCACTGTTGACTCTTCTTGTCTATCTACAATTGCTATACTTTCACTCTCCCTACTACTATACGGATTACGATTCTCTTCTGATCATTTTACTATTTGGCAGTTACTACTTGAACAAGTATTACTAGTGCGGATATTATTGAAAGGCATTGCTACTAGTACCGGCGTCTACAAAGTCTCGAATATAACAAGCATTTTTGGAAAAGATAACGACCTTATGCTTGACATAGCAAAAGTGACAAGCGAAGCCGTCCAACATCACGAAAATTGTTTTCTCTTCTTAATAATGTCTTTTTTTTCCCTTAAACTCTTTCACTCTCAGTAAACCCTTCGTCGCAGTGGCTTTATCATCTTACTTGGGGTGAAATGATTAAAAAGAAACTTTAATTCAAATTCCAAATTTTGCTCTCTTTTTTTTTTTTTTCTTCTTATGTTGTCTTTCTTTTTCCCGATTCGCATGCGTTGTTGCTTTTTCACAGATTCCTACTTTGGTCTCGTCATTGTTAATCTACAAATTCTTACTTACATTCCTTTTCTCTCATTTATTATCTGTTTCTTTCACAGTTTTTTCTCTTTTCGCTTTCTTTTATTTCCCATTCTGTCTCTTTTTATTCCCTCCCCTATTCATTTCCTTTTATTTCTTTTCCAGTTTCACCTACTCTTTGGTCCTTTTTTTTGTGATGTCAACGAATATTCGTTGTCACTTTCGTAATGCTTGTTGTAGTAGAGACTTTGTAATCGCAGTTACAACTATAGTAACGCCGTTGAACAATACTGGTGTCAGACGCCTTCGAATAGCACTCGCATTAATAGTACTTGCTCGATAATACTCACTCGAACAGCAATCACTGAATAGTAATCCGAATAGTAATCCGTTTTGTGAACAGTATAGCGAAATAGTATAGAGAATAGCGATCCGTATAGTAATAGAGGATAGAATAGAAATAGTGATCCGTATAGTAATAGAGGATAGAATAGAAATGGTGATTCGTATAGTAATAGAGGATAGAATAGAAATAGTGATCCGTATAGTAATAGAGGATAGAATAGAAATGGTGATTCGTATACGAATAGAGGATAGAGTAGAAAGAGTGAGATGTTCACTAACAGACCTATTATTATTATTATTATCAAATGTTACTCTACTAGCCAATGATGTCATATTAGTAAATCATAATTAGTGTCTAACTAAAGACAGCTTTCTGTTTGTATTTTTGATATGGTGATTCTTCATTGTTTATATTCAGACGAATATCCTCATTGTTGTTGTTGTTATCACAACGTTTCGCCGTTTAAGTACTTATCGAGTCGAATAACCATCATTTAAAGCCAGTAAATATTTTTACATTGTAAGAATCTTTTTGGAGATAATAACGGCTTAGAATAAAGGATTAGTGATACAATTTTACTAATTCACCCATAGTTGGGGGAGAAGAGGTGGATTTACATTTACCAAGGGTGTCCGTGAGTAAGTGATTATGACGAACTCAACTGGAATTGGAAATCGGCACTCCAATTAAGAATTCTTTTGTGATCTAAACGAATATTCGTTGTCACTTTCGTAATGCTCTTTGTAGTAGAGACTTTGTAATCGCAGATACAATTATAGTAACGCCGTTGAACAATACTGGTGTTAGACGCCTTCGAATAGCACTCGCATTAATATTACTTGCTCAATAATACTCGCTATATAAGTAACCTGTATAGTGATCTGAATAGAGAAATAATATAGTGAATTGAGTAGGGAATAGCGGTCTGTATAGTAATAGAGGATAGAGTAGAAATAGAGATCAATCTAGACGTCACGTGACTTTCTATATATGGGTTTCTTCTATGGTCACGTGGTTTACTTAATTCAATAATGGGATCGTCTGTTTTTGCTCACTAGGGATCTATGTTCAACCTCAAGTGTCGGCAGCGACACTTTATTCCTTTATAACACTTTTCTTTCTTCTTTTTGTTGTTGTTCTTTTTCTCTTCTCCCACATCTTCAGTTATCTTTTTCTTTGTTTCGTTGAGCACTTCGACGTGGTGCAATGGTCAAACACGCTTGTCTCGCTAGATCAGTTACGACTAGGTAGTGAATTCGATCCTCACTGGGTGCTCCACCTGTTCGGCCTTGTGCCTCATCTAAGCCAAGCTTAGAAAATCACATCGCTTCTCGGCCTTTTGGCTGGGATCAAAGTGTAGTACCTGCCCTTGGACGGATAAACTACGTTTTCATTTCTCAGTTGTGTGTCTGTCAACGGACAGAGCGCAAGTGAAAACATTATTGAGAGACGACGCCCGGCCTCGGAAAACAGCTGCCCGCAGCAGTACCTCCTTCATTGCATTAAAAAGTGGGGAGAACGGTAGTAATAGCGATGTCAGCACCGCCGACGTTTGCGGGGGCTTGGCTAGGCTATTTTGAGACCTGGCCCTGGTGAACGCACTCGGGATCCCCACATTAAACTGACCTTTTCGTCGTATCCTGCCAGCCTGGGCAGCAAGAAAATACAATCCCATTCTTTCTTTCCTACTTACTTTCATTCTTTCTTTCTTTTTTTCTTTCTTTAAATCCACGTTATTTTCTTTCTAATTCTCTCACGATTTGTCTATGTGTTGAACTTGTTCTTATTCTTTCTTTCTTTCTTTTTCAATTTCCTCTGTTCTCTCTTTTCTTTTTATTTCGTCTTCTTTTTTACCTTTCTTCCTTTCCTCTTCACCCTTTTTTCAATTTATCCTACATCTTTCTTTCTTTCTTTCTTTCTTTCTTTCTTTCTTTGCTATTCCCTTCTATATTCATTTCATTCCTCCATTTACTTGTTTCTCCGCTCTTTAGAAGGCTATATTTGTCTTCTATTTTCTCTTCTTTTCTTCTGTCTTTTCTTTTCTTTTTTACGTTTTCTTCGTCTTTTTCTCCGTCTTTATTTTCCTTTCTTTCTTTTTTCTTTTTCGCTTTCTTTCTTATTTTCTCTCTTTCTTTCTCTCTTTCTTTGTCACTCCTTTTCTTTCTTTCTTTCTTTCTTTCTTTCTTTCTTTCTTTCTTTCTTCCATATTTTTCCTTTGTCTATTTCCTTCTTTCTCTCTTTCTGTCTTTCTTTTTATCGATTTCTTACTTTCGGTCTTTCTTATTTTCTTTTTTTTTTCTTTTTCTTTCTTTCTTTCTTTCTTTCTTTCTTTTCTTTCTTTCTTTCTTTCTTACCGTCTTTTCCGGTTTATTCTCCTCCCTTTTTCTTTTCTTTTTCGTCTCTTGATTTTTTCTCTCTTCATGATTCTTCATTTTCTCTTTCCTTGATTGCTTTCTATTCTATCTCCTCCCCTTCTTTTCCTTTCCCTCCCACCTTCCTTTCTTCACCAAACACCACCTTTTCTTTTGCCTTGCCTCTTTCTTTCCTCAGAAACCACCAAAAGCAATCGGCTTATGGATTTACAGCTTCTTCACGTCCATTAGGAACGAACAACAAACCAAACAACTATCGAACCCACCAACCAGAAATGTGGGCGGTGGGGACGGGCAGTACTGTCAGCCGGCGCTGATGGAAACGACATATGAATGGAGGCTGGGTGTCGGGTGAATGTCGTGAGACAGGTAACTTGAGTGCAAGGCTTGCCGACGCCAATCCATCAGTGTGTAGTTACTTTGGTCAGCAATGCTTTTGCTTGAACATTTTCTTTTTCACGACATTAGGGACGGGTATGGGGAAGTCAAGATCGGGGTTAATGTCAGATGCGATTTGTTTGTTTGCAGGGGAACCAATTTTGAGCATGTCAGCGGTGGAACACACTCAAGAAGTTTTAACTTACATACAGCCTCCACTGTCTTTGATTCCTATCCGGAGTTGGTGGGTTTCCGATAGTTGGTTTTTACCCAGTTAAAAATAGATCTAGCAAATACCATACAAAGAAAAATAGACTAGACTATATATCTTTTTAATGTTCACTCTCCCAACATATATATATATATATATATATATATATATATATTGAACAATAAAAAAATTATTAAAAAATTAAAATCTTTAGACACACTGGGTTGTAGATTAATATTCTTTCGTTTTTTTTTTTATTATTATTACTAGATTTAGATTCCTCGACTAGTTTCGACCAAAATGGCCATCATCGGGAGGAGAAACATTTCTGCTTGCTGGTAGCAGTAAACTACAGAAATTAATGTTTTGCTGGAGAAAATGAACTTTTGTCTGTAGTTTTCCTTTTTTTTTTTTTTATCTTTTTAACATGAATCTTTTAACATTCCTTGTGTTGGTCAAACAATCTCTTTTAAGTTGTTATTTGAGATAAGGGCTGGATACATACATGCTGCTCTGAATTCCCGTGGTCAGTTTGATAGTTTTATTGGATCCTGGAGAGGAGATGTGACTCTGTTTAGTGTTTGTGCGTGTATTATTTGGTTCTTAGGGAGTGAGTGAGTATGATATGTGTAAGCATTTGTATTGCTGTGGGTGGGTGTTATCATTTGGCTCATTAGGGAATGAGTGAGTATGATGTGTGTCAGTGTGTATATTCGTGTGGGTGTGTGTATAAGTGTATAAGTGTGAGGCCTCCACACCTCCGTAAGCATGTCTGTCTTGTGTGGGTGAGAAATGTGGGTAGGTTTTGATTTGTTGAGTTATATATATATATATATATATATATATATATATATATATATATATATATATGTATATGTATATATATATATACATATATATGTATATATATGCATATATATATATATATATATATATATATGTGTGTGTGTGTATTTGTTGAACAAAAACACATGTGCCTGAGCGTGAGTCTGCAATAATGATTGGCTAGCCGCACTAGTATCCTCGAATACAAGTGGCCACACACACACACACACACACACACACACACACACACATATATATATATATATATATATATATATATATATATAAAAATATACATTTGGTCATCAACGTTCGATGCAAATCTGCATTTTCTCTATGTAGCAATCGTCAGGCACATTTTAAAAAACGACCGTTTTATATGGCAAGACACTGAAGTAGTCCGTTTAATTTTTGAAAGAATAGATAAATTATTAAAAATGGATTGAGAAATTTTTAAAAGTAATTATTAATTAAACACATATATTCAAGATTCTCTCTATGTATTCTCTTTTCGCCTTCGTTGTCAATTTGAATATTTATAAATATATATCTAATTTATACATACTATTTACATTGTTTGGTCTGTTGTCCTCATTTTTATTACCATATTTACGAACAATGTAAATAATTGCAATATCTCATTTCAGAAAAAGAAAGTGAAGGCGTCGAATATACTGAGAAAAGGTGAAGTGAAAAGAGAGATTATGTATGGAGTGAAATGTGTGGTCATCAACCTACGTTGACTGAAGTGAAATACTGGATAGGGAAGATCACTGGAGAGATAGACGTCTGAAATAATCAGTGCATATGGTAGGTTATGAGGATCTCCTTAGTAGGCCTAGCGTAGAAATAAATACAATAAGAGAGCCGTTAATAAGAAAGACAGATAATAACAAGTATTTACCGAAGCAATAGCAGCAGTAATAAAATAACATAAGTAGCAGCATTCAAACCATCAGCCAGTAGCAGCAGCAGTACCAGTGCAGCAGCGAAAGTTTACTACGGATGATGGCTTAGTGGGTAAAAGTGGGCAGTTCAGTGGTCACGGGCGAGCAATACAGTGCTAATACGAAATACACGAGATATCCCTAGGCATCAGCATTGGAACGAGAACAGTTTACCTCCGTAGATTAAATAAAGTATTCAGTTCGGAATTCCCTGTAGATTACGAAGATCGGCATGAGCAAGGCCGGAGAGCACAACGGCTGAAACGTTGTGATAAAAACAAGGATGAGGACAATGGTCCGAATATAAATAGTGTAAATAAAAAGAAGAAAATCTAAGAGAGAGAGACAGAGACAGAGACAGACAGACAGACAGACGAGGAAATTGAAAAAGAGAAGTAACTGTCAAAGAAGCGAAAATGAATAAACGAAAGAAAGAAAGAAAGAAAGAAGAGAAGAGAAGAGAAGAGAAGAGAAAAGATGAGGAGAACAAACAGAAAAAGAATGGAATATTTTAAGCGCAATTATTGTGTATCTGACTACTATATAAAATCGAATAACTCTTGCCTCGGAATAGGACAGGAAGTCAGTAACGAACATTAGCCATCAAGTGTTTTTGGGATACGAGGCAAGTGCAAACGAACCTATAACAGAAACGGAACCGGAAGCTGCTGTTTGATGGCCCTATATGACGTCATAGAGCGAGTACGAATAAAGATGACACAAACCACCCGTAAAACATCATGCATTCAACTACCTAACCAAAAGGATATAGAAAAAACGATTTCCCGACATTATTCAGTTTAGTACCCGTATTTCGAATACGCCCCACTAAACGATTATCCATCTAAATCAGCTCAGAGATGAAAGCCGAGTGTGATTATCTCCCCTTCACTTCATTTTATTTGGTGCAACTGTTTTGATGAGACACGGTTTAGTTGAATAAACTCATTAGGCTTAAGTGTCGTAATACTTACTTTACCAAGTAGACGCAGGCTGGCTCTAATACCTGTATGGACTAGCATTTACAAGAATATTAAAAAACAACAATGAAAGACGGTTAAGAAGAAGGAATTTAAATGAATATCTTATTTTTAAAAAGGTGAACGTGGTTAAATAGTGTACAAATATATTCAATGCCTTCTCCCCGAAACTGAAAAAGAAAGCTAATGAATATTTCAATAGTTTGTCTTTACCCGCACATGTAGCACTGCTTGTTGCGAAAGGCTGTCTCTCCATCATATGCTGGTGGTATCTTTTCTTCTGCCTTACTGCTGTGAGTATGACGATAAATTACATCCGCGTCCTGGGTAAGACGATAAATTATATCCGACAGCAAGTCCTCTGTTCAGGAGGTTTTGAGGAGCGTGGATTCACTTCTTAATTGCCGCTGTTCCCAGTTCCACCATTACCCAGAATGGTAGCACCTGTTAGGGTCCCAGCTATGGGTAAATAGTTAACCCCTAAACTGAGGTCAAAACACTATGAAAGTGTAAAAATTGGTTTTAATACCAGAAATACTTTGTAAAAAAATATTACCAGCAAAAGATTTTTGAAGAAAAATATTACCAGCGATACATTTTTGAAAAAAAAATATTACCAACAATAAAAATCTTGTTGGCGTTGAGTGGCCCATTGGGGATGGTGTGCCGTAAAAAAAAAAATAACCAACCCAATCTTCTGCCCCCAAATAATCGACTGATTCAGTTTACCTCTAAAACAATCCACTGTCTAGACGTAGGAGCCACTAATTCCATGTTATGTGTCACCTGAACAACCAAACGCAGTGTATACTACTTAGGGAAGTAAAAGGAAAAATAAGCCAATACTTATTTACACAATTTACATTTGTATTATTATCAGAATTTATATTGTTATCATAACGTTTCGCCATTTATGTCTCTCGGCCTTCATCAGGTTTATATCATTTTGGGTAATCTACAGGGAATTCTGAACTGAATCTATTATTAATCTACGGAAGTTGACTGTTCTCGTTCTACTTCCCATCTCTAAGGATATCTCGTCTAGTTCGTATTTTTAGTACTGTTCAGTTACTGATCTCCCGTTTCCACCTAGTTCAAGTACACAGCCCGACCTGGATTGAACTCACACTTACTATTCCACCAAATTCAGGAGCCAGCGTCTTACTTAGGATAATTCTCTGTGGTGAACTTGGAGCATTAAACCTAACCTGGCTGCTTATTAGTGCGCCTACTACTGCTGCTACCTGTCATGTTTGACTGTTGCTGATCCTCTCGAAGATTTGCTGTAATTTGTCTTTCTTTATTAATGCCTCCCATATAGTATTTATTTCCATGCTAACGATACCCTCGTAGCCTAACATATGCGCTGATTCTTTTAGACGTCTAACTCTCCAGTGTTCTTCCTCGTCCAGTATTTTTCACTTCATTACACAGTTCCTGATGACTACACTTTTCTCTACTTACATGATCAGCAATGCCCGATTTCATTGTTTCGCCCTTTACTACGGCTTTTTGATGTTCCTCCAGCCTCAGAGGGCGGTTTCACATTTATATTATTTGCCGCAACTACAACGGTTCTTGGTCATAATCTTCCCTGCGTTAGTTTTAAATCATCAGAGATTTCTCCGTAAAGCGGAGCTGCTTCTGAATACTGTCCTGATGTTGCATGGACCAGGGTCATTTGAATCTTTTCTGATAAGCTCTTCAAATAAGTTAGACAGACCGTGGGAATTTTCTGGTCTGCTTCCTTGATTCTTCTGTTACCACCCGCAGACGCTGAGGTTATGTTTTCAGGGCAGTTGATATTCTGAAGGGTACACTGATCATTTCTTTTCGGTATGTTTCTGGGTTGCCATATGATTTTTGCCCTGTGTTGTAGGCATCGTACAATCCCTTTCTTCACACTGTATGGATGGTGGGAGTTGAGGTTTTGTCCACTGAATGTTGGCTTGTGATATGCGGATGTATTCAACCCATTCTCTCTCCGAGTTATTAATATATCCACAAGAGTCGTGACACAAGTAACTAGAACAATCCACCCTAGTGGATGAAATAAAATGTTCGGTTCAAAATTTCAATCACCTGAAGAAGGCAGGAGCGTACAACGACCGAAACGTGAATAGTATAAATAATTGCAATGCAATATCAGAAAAATATGATTATTGTAATTTTAAATTGCAAAATATTATGATAATTTATGTAGATATGATTTCAATGAATGATACAACTAAAAAAATACACAGGGATTGTAGTATTAGGGGTTGTACTATAGTCAAGGTTGTAACTTATTCCTTGTTTTTAGATTCCTGTGCTAGTTATGTGTATCTTTCGATACATCACTGACGAGGCAGAATTTTTTTCCCGCAGTAGGTTGCCATTTCTTTCTGTGGTAGACCAGTTGCCATCCAAGGCTATAGAAGCCGGTCTGTCCTGCTGTTTACGCATAGCTGGGGGGAAGAGAAGAGGATTCATACCTTTCCCAAGGTTATTAGTACGTAAGTGAATGTAATTGTTTCGAGTGGAATTCGAACTGAGTCCTCTGATTCCTCAATCCTAGCCGCTATCCATTACACCACCGTGTCTCTTGATTCATAAACACGGGGTCTTATTTTACTCAAACCGCATTACACACAAGTTAATACAGTAAATGTTCGTGGCTCGTACTTGAGTTTGAAATCAAGTGGTCCTTTTGGGAGAATCTTCCTCTCTGCAAGCGAAAGAGTCTAGAATCTGCAGACTGGTAAACCTGAGCGAGGAGATTAGGATTAATAAGTTTACTGATTGAGAAAGTCCATCCTGAAATAACCGTGTCATGCGGCAAGCGATTATGGATGTAAAATGAATCCTTCGATATAAGATGTATATTTGCTCACATTTTGACGATGTTTTGTGTTAATAAAAGGTTTTTTGTGAGCTTCTGACAATTTGAAATATCAAAGAATTCACTGACTCAAACCCAGAAACATTCTTTTATAATGGAATTCAGAACTTAGCAGTAAAGTAAGAATTATAATAAATAAAAAAAATGCAAATGAATTGATTAACGAATAATGTTATGACTTCGTACAAAGAAAAGATTCTGTGCAATACTCATTAATTTAATTACATTTTTACCCATCTGGGAATACCCAGTCCTGAACGTGTAAGCAATGAAGAAGTTTTAAAGAAAATGGAAACGGAATGAACACATATAATTAACATGAGAATAAGGCAGTTAAACTTTCGAAGGTACATAATGAGGAAAGTGGGCTTGGAAAATTTGACACTCATTTGAAGGAAATGATAGAGACAAGAAGGACAAAGGAAAATGGCGAGTAACCTACGGAACGAACTTGTGTAAATGGATTTGCAGAACAGGGTTTAGGAGAGACAGCAAAAAAGACACAATTTACTAAGCGCTACAAAGGACAGGAAATTGTAGACCACTATAATCGCCGTCTTCCTGAAGAGATAGACTCATTGAAGAAATCCGTGGTAAGCCTTGCTTTAAAGAAATACAATAATAATAATAATAATAATAATAATAATAATAATAATAATGATAATGAGAAGAAGAAGAGGATGAGGAGGAGGAGGATGGGAAGGAAGGAAGGAAGGAAGGAAGGAAGGAAGAAGAACCAAATATTATATTTTCTAAGTAACAAGGGCATATTTAAATTTGTCTCTATTCTTTCTTTTTATGTGGCGTGTCCTTTCAAGACGTAGGCGATCATGGCTCTCCACCTCCTTCTATACCTTGCAGCTTTCAACAAGTTCCTTTCCTCTGCTTCCTCCCTCAGACCACGTTCTGTCATCCACTTGCTTAAGTCCACCAGGTATGTCACGCGTTGTTTTCCCTTGTCTCTCTTTCCCTGTATTCGACCCGTGAGTATCAGATTCTCCAGGCCCTCATTATGCGTCCCAGAAACTTCAGCTGCCTCTTCCTGATATTAAATATAAACCTCCTCCTTGTTTGCAACCTCTCTAAGACCTCATCGTTGCTCACACGCTCGGTCCATGATATCTTTAGCCATAAAACCACGCACCACCACAGTCGTTTTGTGTATATTCGAAAATACAATAAAACTTGATTTAAAACTTGTCGTGGTGTTATACATTGGATGAATTTTTAAAGATATGAATAAAAGATCGCTATTGGCTTAGTGAAAAACCTGCTACGTCTTTCTGCAGATGTCCCTGCCATTGCAGTCATAGAATTCTTATCGCTTATCTGTACGTTCGTTGATATCTTATTTATTTTGTTCGAGAATCGAGAAGTTTAGGATATTTCTTAGATAAGATCGTCGTCATCACAATGAATCCTGTTTTTGTGAGTCTAAATCAACCTTAGTTCTTACAACTTCTTTTTCTAGAATGCCGAGCATTTTTTTTTTTAATTTTAAGTACCGTATTTTTATAAATCTATAATTATTACCGGATATTTTACAAAACTATAATTAATACATGGTCTTTCATAAAATTTTAATTAATACAAGATTCCTTTTGAGAAAATTATAACAGATTTTAATTTTTATAATTAATATCAACTTTTTACCGTTGGCATTAAAGATATACAGAGAGACTTACTGAAATCTTGTTCGGAAACTGAGATTGAATTTCTTAAATATATTTCTCGTGCATTAAAACTAAACTTAGAATGTAAACCACTGCGACCGTAATTCATAAACATACTTCTTATATGCGCTAATTTCTTTCAGAACATATGCAATCATGAGTCTCCACAGCTTTCTGTCTTTTATTGCTCAAAGTAAGTCTTTATTCTTTATCGCCGTTGGTTACTCTTTTTCTTCAGTTTATTTACACAAAGCCGTTAAGTACATTTCTACCCGCTTCTTCTGCCTTCATTGTGTCCTGTAAGTTTTAAATTCACCAAGCTCTCTTTCCTCATTGTGTGTTCCAGATATTTTAACTGTTTCTGACTATAAGTATTCGTTTCTTTGTAAGAAAAGATCAAGCCAAAGAAGGTTACTGTAATGAGAAAAGTACACAGGTGTGGCCTTTAAGAATGCTTTATTCAACTGAGAATACAAGGTTCGCGTATTGTTACCCAATCTAGGGTGTTGAAGGTAAACACTTTTCTCGACTGGAGCATCCACTTGATCGTCAGGGATACGAACCTTTGAGCAACGCCTAAGAAGGTATTATACTATTTATTTTCATGGCAATTTTTCTGACGAGCTACATTTTTTAGTTCACCCAATTCAGACAATCATAGCTAGGAACCGCACACACAGGGTCGATTCATCCTAATTGCTTTTGTATTTCATTTGTAAGACAGATTCTTCGCCGTAATTGATACCTTATGGCATAGTCTCTCGAGACGAGTCTTTTTTGATCCCTCCAGGTCTAAGGTCAATAGTTATATCTCCTATATAGCCTCATATTATTCGCTTCTTACTTTGAAATTTCCATATGGAACGCTAAAATTGTTTAGATGTATTTAAACTGTGAACTGTAAACGACCGCTTTATCAGATCAATGAATAAAATCAAATGAAATCTGTTGATCTTAGCAAGAACGATCCTCCTTCAAACCTTAACGACTGACGCTACAGAATCAAATAGTAGTACCACTGAATCCACATCACTTGAAGACATTCAACAAAAGCGCCAACCAAAATAAACAGCACAAGTAACTCGAAGACAAAATAAAGACTTAATCACGGTTTTGGCGCTTCACATTCTTTCAAACAAAATGATAGGAATCATCATCAAATACTAGGAGTAGCGATAACAGTTACTGGACTTCAGAGGGAACCAGATACACAATCCTAAACAGGAAACGAGGGATAAACCTCTACTTTTGTTCAAAAGATCAGGGAGGAGTGTGAACCGGGTGATAGGTAAACTTATTTAATCCTATTCAGGAAAAATAAATAGTAAAAACATTTTCAGATTATAAGTAGAGACGTTAGAATTATAGAGTTGATGTAGACTTTAGAAGGAATCGGGAAACCAAACCTAAACAGTAATCAAGGAATAAATCTTTACTTCTGTTCAAAAGACCGGGGAGGAGTGTGAAACGGCCGAAAGGCGAACGTATCTACTCCTTCGTATTTTTCTCCACCTGTTTACGCATGCTCGTATTGTAGAGTTGAAGGAAAATTTCACTAACACCGTATATGGATTATTCATGGAAACATATGGAAGTAATTTATTTCATAAGCTTTTATTTTTTTTCTATTTTTAATATTTTTTTCTCTTTTTTTCTCTGTTTATCGTTTATTCCGTGGAACTATTTTTCCTTCCTGGCTTGGGGTGTTTCCGCCATCTGTGTGAGGATAATTATTGCTTTAGCTTTCCCAAAAGCTTTAGGTAATACAAAAATAATTCCCTACCCAATAACCAATGTATTTTTTGTTTCCTTCTCAGGTGTCATTGTAACTTCTTTTTTCTTTCTTTTCAATAGACCGTTTCCATTCACAGGTTCCAAGAACTGTAGACTTGGAATAAACAAAACCAAAATGGAGATATAAAAAACAAAACAAATGAACCATGCGAAGAAATTCTCCTATAAAAAGCATTTTCATACACAGAATTACCATCTACTATCTATCTATGGATATATATATATATATATATATATATATATATATATATATATATATATATATATATATATATATATATATATATATATATATATATATATATATATATATATATATATATATATATATATATATATATATATATATATATATATATATATATATATATATGCTCCTGAAAATTTATTTCAATTGAATTCTCTGGGAAGGAACTGTGGGTTTTATAAACAGTGACTATTACGGCTAATAATGCAAGACTCTTCAGTAAATCGAATCGAATTCTCTCAGTCACTGTGTGTTTATCTAAATAAATACGCTTAAATTCATCTTCATCCCCGACTGACGCCAATTCAGTTGGGTTTGGATCCTAGCTAGAGGCAACTGGACACTGATGAGCT
This sequence comes from Acanthosepion pharaonis, assembly GCA_903632075.3. Taxonomy (NCBI): domain Eukaryota; kingdom Metazoa; phylum Mollusca; class Cephalopoda; order Sepiida; family Sepiidae; genus Acanthosepion; species Acanthosepion pharaonis. The sequence continues at coordinate 4,895,838 of CAHIKZ030004155.1, read as the reverse complement.
GTGATACAGCGAAACAGTCGGTCTATGGATGACAATATATATATATATATATATATATATATGTGTGTGTGTGTGTGTGTGTGTGTGTGTGTGTGTGTGTGTGTGTGTGTGTGTACGTGTAAGTGTTCTCATACAAATACATGCATATATATTTTGGTGTAAGAAAAACAGTGCTCAATGCTAAATAAAAGACCTATTAAGTATATATTAGTAAAAATACATAGTATCCTACGCCGCCAGTATGATTCGGAGTTCTATCCTAATGCAAACTTCACCTATCTGAAGATATGTGTATATCTCGCTCTATCTATCTATCTATCTATCTATCTATCTATCTATCTATCTATCTATCTATTTATCTGTCTGTCTGTTTGTCCCCCCTCTCTCTCTCTCTATCTCTCTCTCTCTCTCTCTCTCTCTCTCTCTGTATGTGTGTGTGCTATAGCTGTTTAAATTACTTTTATTTTCATTTTCTTCCACGATCATCTTCAGGGCTGCAAGTAAATCTAAACTATATGTTGTTCATTAGTATAAGTATTTATACAAAGTTGTGTGCTGTTATCCATTACCGTAATATTTTTCGTTATGCTTTTAAATGCAAAACGGTTGACAATTTGCTGAGCATTCATTAGAACGTGAAAAAAATATCCATTATGGAATTTTTTCTTCTAGGTGATAATGCCATGGTCATGCGCGCATTATAGCGTGAAAAAAAAACTGTTCCTTTACAAGCATTTCAGAACATTACTGCAGTATTCATAACTGATTCTGTTCAGTGGCGGCTTTAATTTTTTTATATAAATTGCTTTTAGTATCTGTAATTTAAATTTTTTTTTCATGGTGTAGGATAGTTGTGTTATCGATTAGTAATTTGTTTATATTGTGGATGCGGATATTCTGACAATTCATCCATTGCGAGATATTTACGACAACATTCCTGCTCGCATTGCTCAAAGAAATTACCAAGCACATATACAGATAAATTGTTTTAAACGGAAATGTAGATTCTGTGATAAATATCCAGAAACAACTAACCATCTTCTATCAGGTTGCATGGTGTTACCATCCACTGAATATAAATTACTGCATGATAGATTGGGCCAATATCTGCACTGGAAAATATACATCTTTTACGGAAAGGAAACGGCAAAAAACTGGTACGAACATCACCCAGACCCGGTTACAGAGATAGGACCTGTGACAATTTTATGGGTCTTTAAAATAGACAGAAACATAACATTCAAAGCTAATCACTCAGACTTTGTGCTGAAAGACCACAAAAACAAAATGCTCTTTTTTATTGAAATGGTAGTCCCTGCAGATTATCATGTAAAAATATAAGGATCTTGTGTAAAAATCTAAAAAAGATGGCTCATTAAGACATCCGTAATTCCAGTTGAAAAAGACTCGATTTCTGGTAGTCCATGCCTTTTTAAAAATAAAAATAAAATACACTCACAAGTACAGCTCACCAGTTACGAAGAGCTATATCTATATAAAAGGTTTTTGATTTATTTATTTTTATAAAAATTATCAGTGAAAAATATCATGAAGCCATTCCTGACCTTTTTACTACCTATTTTTAATGGTTACTTATGTTTGAAATAGATGTCCCGTTTTTGCTACCAATTTTTATTATGTCTATCAGCATGCGCACTCAAGAACAAATTATTTAAATTAATCAAAAATATGTGCTCTCTAGTAGGATTCGAAACTGCTTGCATTTATTACCTAAAAATAACTTTTGAAGTTATATGCCAGATTAAAAATAAGTCCATTACTAAAAATTGCTCTCTTTAGTTGTCGTCAGTCACATACACACTCTCGTGCGCGCACATACACATACACACACGACCACACACACATACACACAACCGCACGCGCGCATATACACACACATACACAAATATATAAAACGATTGCGTTTAAGCACGAAACAGACTATATATATATATATACATATATGATAAAAATACATTATTAAGAGTTAAAGTGCTCAAAATCAGTGATATATATATATATATTTATATATATATATATATATATATATATATATATATATAATCGACTCTCCCATCGAGATTCGTCGTATGAGGGTTAAATAGATCAGTTTCAGGAAACCGCCAGCCCAACACCGGCACATGAGATTTGATTAAAGTGGTGAAGGCCTCGTGCAGGACCATCCACAGTTTTTGAAGGACGAATACAGAGACCTGGTGCATTGAGTGTCACAAGGTTCCCCAGACGACCCTCCGCAGGTTTTGAATTCAGAGTTGCCCTTCTCCTAGACCAGTTGCCATCAAAGGCTATAGAACCCAGTCTGTCCTGCTATTTTAGCCATTGTTGGAGTGAGAGGGTATTAGCACGTAAGTTAATGTAATGGATTCGACTGAGTGTGTTTGTCTATATATATATTAATAATAATAATAGTGGTCAATACACACACACACACACACACACACACACACACACACATATATATATATATATATATATATATATATATATATTCCCAAAAGGAGAGAATACAGGTAGAACTCAATGTCCAGGACAGAGTAAGAATATAATATAAAAGGTTTTAATACTAATAGTCCATGGTTATAATTTATTACATTGGAATCGTAATTATGATCCATTTCATCAGACCTACAAATTCAAAAAAAAAATCGGAAATATAACTCAGGGTATAAGAAGAAAATTTTAGAAAGCGTGTATGTGTAGGAGTAGGAAACAAGTGTGAGAGGGAAATGTATGAAAGCTCTAGAGAGATGTGTAACAGAAGAATATATATATATATATATATATATATATATATATATATATATAAAACAAAACCCCTTTTCTCTGTTGTGGTGATATCAAGTATCTGCAGAAAAAGGCTTCAGCCCCTAAGGACATTTATGTTGATATGGTTGCTACATTAGAATATGACGTCCCAGTTTTATCAATTCTGAAAGAAAGTGGGCGGCTGAATTTAGGAGTGGAAGAGATAGTCTTAAATTTGATCCAAGGTCTGGATGACCTGCGATTACCACCACAGAGAAAAACATTGATCACATGGTGATCGATGACATGCAACCGGCTATAAATCAAATAGTCAATGCTATTAGCATATGAGAGCTGAAATTGTTAGGCATAATAAACTTGGCACAACGAAGGTTTATGCTCGCTGGGTGACACATCCTCTGACACCTAATCAAAATCGTACAGGCTGATCATATCAAGTAACATTTGACATTGCTGAGGTAAACTGGTTTCCTTGAATGTTCAAGATGAGTGTTTCGTTCATCACTTTGATCCAGTGAAAAGAGACAATCTGTACAGTCAAAACATCTCTC
>CAHIKZ030004155.1:4777500-4890000 GCA_903632075.3 Acanthosepion pharaonis | reverse complement strand
GAGTGGTCACCCATCTAGGTACTGACCACGTCCAATGTTGCTTAACTTCAACGGGGTATGACTGTAAGCACTTTTACTAGTGAAAATTCTGTCTTTCCTGCCACTCTGCTCTTTTAGCATGATAATGGAATGTTCTTGGCCAAGGACACATTCCAAAAGCTGGACAGAGTACTGCGAGACAGAAGAATTTCTTTGGTAACAAAGAAAAGGATACTGAGCTGTCACGTGACATCTGTTCTTCTTTACGGCAGCGAATGTTGGACGATTTCCACAAAGATGAAGAAGAGACTCGAGGCGACGGAGATGTGGTTTTACATAAGGATGCTAAGGATATTATGGACCGAGCGTGTGAGCAACGATGAGATCTGAGAGAGGTTGCAAACAAGGAGGAGACTTATATTTAAAATCAGGAAGATGCAAGTGAAGTTTCTGGGACACATAATGAGGAAGGAGGGCCTGGAGAATCTGATACTCACAGGTCGAATAGAGTAAAAGAAAGACAAGGGAAGACAACGCGTGACATACCTGGTGGACTTAAGAAAGTGAATGACAGAACGTGGTGTGGGGGAGGAAGCAGAGGGAAGGAACTTGTTGAGAGCTGCAAGGGATAGAGCGAAGTGGAGAGCCATGATCGTCTACGTCCTGAAAGGACACGGCGCATAAAAAGATAGAAAGGTGTATGATAATACTTAATTTTCGTGTTGGAGAAGTCGAAAAGAAAATTGTTGCGAAACATCGTAACAGATCAAAGTTGTCGAGAACTTACCACTGGACAATTATGTATTGTAGAGAAATCTATCTGAAGTGATATCGGAAAATTCCTTGTACTGTCTGTAAAGAATAAACTTTAAAAATGTATATAAATAAGGATTTCGTAAAATAAACAAATTAGATAGATAGAAGTTATAAAAGACGCTTTCTTAGAACTTAAATCTATCAATCAGTTTTAGGGAAAATGTAATTTTAATGAAAATTATTCAGATACAATATTCCTACTAAAACCAAATTAAAATAATTTTTTTTTAACTTTTAAGTTATAGTGAAAGGTAAAAATGACGCAGGATTTAAAGCCTATATCAAAGTGTAAATTTTCAGTTTTTTAAGCCGGTATAATTATTAAGTAATCAGAAACGTTATACTCTTCAAGTAATAAATTTTAACAACTGACCCGAGCAGGCTTCTGTATGGCGATTTAAACCGCAAATAATATCAACCTAGGACGAAAACGGAACACAATTTCTATAGTATTTGTATATATGAACTTCAATAATATTCCTTTTTAACTTTAATAAGGAATATTATTGAAGTTCATATGTACAAATACTATAGAAATAATAGTTCTTCTTGCAAACAAATTGTTCTGTTGGCTGTTATATTATAATGAAACACTATAAGTCCACTTAACTGAAGTCTTTGGTGTTTGTAGAACGGTTTCGTTTACGTACTAATGTAGTACGGCTCTCATGTCAAAGTGCAGGGTGAATCAGAGACGATTTTGACGTCCTGTGCCTGGCAGATCTTGGTAGAAAAGAGGAAGAGTGAAAGAACAGAATAGCGTTCTTTATAATTGGCGCCAACATATTCTGACTAGTGATTGGTTGGATGACAATATACGTGATTTTTAGAGAGTGCAGTTCACCAAGGGCGACAACTCACTTACGTAACATATTTTCTCATATCCGTTAAATATTCCCGCGCGTGAGGTACAAATAAATAGAAGATGTCTCAAACCAAGTAGTAGTCCGCGTTAGGGTTTGAGTTGAAGTTCCTAGTCTATGTCCCGATTGTACGTCAATTGTGGAATGAGAGAGAGATGTCTTCAGAGAGAGAGAGAGAGAGAGAGAGATTTGCGAAACAATTGAACAATATCTAGGATTATAAAATGTTGGATTTAAACACTTTATGTACATTCTTCTTCGCCTTCCATATTTTTTTTGGGGGGGGCAAGAGAAATATTTTTTCAATGCCAAATTTCCTTCCCCTCAGCCTTCACCTGCCCTAAAAGGTTTACCCTTATTCAAGTTAATAAGATTCTTTTTTTTTTTTTTGACGAGTTTGATGAGTTCACTAATATTCCTTTAATATTTTCTGCCGGTCTTATGATGATTGTTCCTCTCCTATGCTCATCAAATCGAACCGACACTCGACTGACCTAGAGACGCCTGTGCTTTCTGGTGCTTAAGACTATTTACTAGATAGTAGACTTATCATTTCAAGGAGTCGGTCATCGGAAAGGTCTCAGAGGCTTTCCTGCAAAACGTTCCAAATACATACGTAATAACTGATCATAACACGATACAACGAAGCCAATCGGTAGATTGGCTCATGAAAACGGGTACCTGTTTTTCACACGCGAATTTTGAAATATATTTTGCAATTTTTATTTCTGTACTCTGTCTTGGCGCGAAATCGGTTTATTAATATCCCAACATTGTAAATACCTTGGAACACTCCGTCACTGACATAATGAAGATACAACTAACTACCTCCTCCTCTTCTTCTTCTTCTTCTTCTTCTTCTTCTTCTTCTTCTTCTTCTTCTTCTTCTTCCCTCCACGCATTTATGTTGAAAGACGTAGGCTTTTCACTCAAGAGTTGTATCTCTCCTGGGCAAATAGACTTGCCGGAACCCACCCCTCTCCAGGTCAAACCACAAAGTTGTGGGCTTTGTCAGAGACACGTGATCGTCGATCCCCTGGAGTGAATTCTGCAACGTGGCTGGTGCCTTCAGTCTAGAAAGCACTCAGCCCAGTGATGCCACAGCATGCACAGCTGCAGATATAGCTATGAATCACTTTGTTTTGGATTATCGTTGACCCTACAAGTGTGTTTATGTAGTACCAGTTGTGTTCGTAGAGCAACTTAAAATCGAAGTACCTATTAACATTTACGTATAATCCGAAATTACAGGTGTCGAATCGAACTGCTGTTCAATATAATGGAATTTAGTAACTGTATTGAAATTCAGGTTAAGGTACGAATCCATCTCTTTACCCCACTTAAGCATAAATAGCAGGTCTGCTCTGTGTGGCAAACTGTCTAGAAGAAGGACACCTCTGAATAAAGAAAAAAAAAACAGCTTGGAGAGAGTTGGACTTCGTCAGACTGTGTTGTCTAGGAACACCAATACAGCTGCAGCTTCATCACATCTTTGCCCCTATAACTTTAAGTGGTTAAGCGACAATTGATCGATAGATTCAATTTCTAGCGAGAACTTTTATTTGAAGGCATGGATTCACTTCACTCTACGTTCTGCGAATGTGGAAGTCAGCATTTGTTTGAAGTGACCTCTCGAACTTATATTTACGCAAAATAGGACAAAATATGAAATAATAGAAGAAACACAAAAACTGTTTTTATAACAAACAATTTTCATTTTATATACTGTAATGACATACAAACAATTAAGTGTGTGATTAATCAGTAGGACGACTTATATACCTTTGACTTGAAATTCTTAAAGTCCTTTACGAAGGAAATGTTTTTTTTTATCTGAGCTCACATAAAAGGTTAGGTTTAACAGGAAATGTTCTTTGTCAAATAGTTGCAAAGTTGAAAGTTTGATTGAAGAAAATTCTGGAAAGTTGAAAATATGTTTGATACATACTTGTAGCTTCAGAAGGTTTTTGAAGTTATATTTCTGGCTGATGAATATTGACAAGAGTTATGTTTGTTGCTAAAGCAGGTTTCACTGGTTGGGTTGAGCCAATTTTTGGTACTTATTCACTTGCTGGGTGAACGACTTCAGTGAGAGAATTTTTGTAATTTTTGTTCTCATACTTAATATGTTCCGTGTTCTTGGGAATTTTTGGATATAAGTTTGTTTGAGTGAATCCGTATATGTGGACGTTCGGCACGTACGTATATGTGTATGTGTGCATGTGTGATGGCGTTTCATGGCATTTGCCAGTAAAGGACGAAACGCGAGTGCTTTAGCTACTACATCTTGTATGTCAGAGAGGACAAGAGAGGCCAAAAGAGAATGAACGAACTTGTATCAAAGTATTTATAATAAACGTAGTCACGTGATAGGCTTGAAAGGCATAGAGAGATTTTTGGCGGAATTGTTTTCGTTCGGGTTCGTTAATATTTTTGGACTTAGAAACATGATATAAATATTAACTGACCAATGAGAAGTGAGAAAAATATCAAGGCTCTATGATCCACTTTTTGACAGATTTTGTAGTCGAGAACGGGTGTAGTTGATGATATAAATATTAACTGACCAATGAGAAGTGAGAAAAATATCAAGGCTCTGTGATCCACTTTTTGCACAGATTTTTGTAGTCGATATTATACGGGCGTAGTTGAGAACATGATATAAATATTAACTGACCAATGAGAATTGAAAAAAAATATCAAGGCTCTGTGATCCACTTTTCGCACAGATTTTTGTAGTCGAAAGCAAGTGGTAGAAGAATGCTATACAACAACGTTAGACATGTTGACAAAATATCCGAGCATGCCACGGTCATATTAATTGATAATTGTGAGCTGGTGATTATTGACTATTCTCACAACTATCTTTCTAGTAGTGATTACACAATTCTGCTATTTCCATTGTCAACTTTGACAATACTAGCCAGTCATATAATGAAGCCTCCGATCCAAATTAAACTATTCTACACTCGCATTGTCCTTTTTACTAGTACTTTTTTTTCGAAATAGAATCATTTCGTGACAAAATACAAATATACTTTAAGTTGCTAAAGCAAACAAAAAGAATTAAATTAGATAAAAATGAATTACTGTACAAAGATAAATAAGACAGAATTCATTTATTCTCGAAAACTAATTTCAAGCTGTAACGGAATACGTGCCAGACAGATAGAGAATTAAAAGTTCTAAAAGATGTTTCTTTTAACTCTTTTAAAAATTCTGTATAAACAATAATCCCAGCAAGATAAATACCATCTGTACTTTTTGGAAGAGGCTACTTTGCCTGTCCCGGTTAAAATAGATAAACATGTTCTTAAGTTTATTTTACCAGTCTCGGTAAAATAACCACCCAAGTTATTTTGCTGATAAATATTTTTTTGTTATTATGATGTGAAAAATAACAACACATATTTAATACAGAAGTTTATTTATTTTCACCATCCATTGTTAAGACAATTTAAAATATTTTCTGCCATCAATTGTTAAAACACAAGTTAAAATCATTTATACATCATCAATTATTAAAAGAAATATGTCTGAATATTTTAAGTACTTCAAGGCATAACATTTTCTTCAAATGCAAAACTTGCCCTTTGATATGGTTCACTTCAGAGGCACCCACTGAAGACAGCAGCCATGTTGTTCAGGTTCTGCCTACACAGCTCGCACAACCACTGCGATGACGGTGTCAAATATAAGTACCAAAACAACCGGTAAAATAGCCTTGGTGGCTATTTTACCGGGCGAGCCAAAATAGCTTATTTTATCAGAAGCAGTAAAATAGCCTAGGTTCGAAAAAATAGCTTTTTCGATACTCTTTATCATTGGACTAAAATTCTGTTGAATCTTCTACTCTAAACATAGCTACATAAAGGGTCACACTGAAATAGTTTTACTGTTTGTAATATAATAATTAATAATAATTAAATAATAATAATAATTCAATCGGCAACTTACTATTTTTGGCTTTTATTTAAATAACTCGTTACAGTTTTAAGGAAATCTAATTAAACGGATTATTTTGATAATTTTGTAAGTATTATCTCGGCACCACTCGACAGATGTGTACTCACGTGAAAGACCAGCCGACACGCTGCAGGAAATAAGATCGTATCTAACGTTGCCGGACAAAAAATTATAAAATTCTATAAGAATTTTAATATTTTTAAAAATGATTTACTTCATGTCTTTACGAAAAGGTTCTTTTAGAAGTCAAGATGACATTCATTTTACGTTCAACTACAAACACGCTGATATTTTTGTGCCACTTGTTGACCAAATTTTGACAAGGTAGATATAAATTCCTTCGATACAAGCACGATGAATTTAAAACAAACGAGTTTATCGGCAGAACCATTACTAATATATGGCAAGTTTAAATATTTAAATGGAAAATAAATTACAGAGACGAACTATTTATTAAAATATGATTTAAAAAGTTATGCAAATTAAATGTTACTTTTTATTTTATAAACTCCACTTGTTATATATATATATATATATATATATATATATATATATATATATATATTATGTTTATACTTTATTTTTATGGATAAACTTATTTAGGTAGATCTCTGTTTTTTAATTAAAAAGCTTTACTTACAGAGAACTACGAAGTTTCTCGAACATTCCCGTGCTAGGTAAGACGATAAACTACATCCGCGTCCAGGGTAAGACGACAAACCGCATCCGCGTCCTGGATATGATGATAAACGACATCTGCGTTCTGGGCAAGACGATAAACTACATCCAACAGGAAGGCCTCTGATCAAGAGGTTTTCAATAGCGTGGAACCACCTCTTAATTGCTGGTGTTCCCAGTTCTCTCTGACCCAGGGTGGTAGCACCTTGTTAGGGTCACAGCCATGGGCAAATAGTTAACACCTAAACTGGGGTCAAAACACTATGAAAATTTAAAAATAGGTTTTAATACCAGTAATACATTTTTTGAAGGAAAAAATATAAGCAGAAGTACATTTTTGAGGAAAAAATATGACCACCAAATAAAATGTTGTCGGCATTAAATAACCCATTGAGGTCGATATACTGTAAAACAAACCTAACCAGACCAAATGTCAAACATTCAGTCCGGTTAATGTAATTAATACTGTTTAATTAAAGAACAGACCATTTACTTAAATAAGTGTATCCATTAAAGAATAACGTATAAACATAAAAAAATATATTAAATATTTGTCGGATTTAATGCATTTGCTATGAAGTGTGTAACATACTAGTAGAAAACACAAATATATTAACTGCATCCACTTGCAAAAAAAAGACTAAAAATAATGGAAGCTCTAATAATAAAAAAGAAAAAGCCAACTCTTAACAATATTAACTATGAACAAAGCCATAATGTGCTAACCGTATTCGGAAACTAAAAACATCACTACCACACACTGAACATACACAGAACACACACACTCTACAAAGCTGATAATTAAATCATCCTTGATAATGGCTAAAGGTATAGCCGAAAGCGCTCGGAAATACAGAACATTCGGACAGTTCTTACACACTCTTTGTCCAGAAAAGAAAGCTCTTGTCAGAACACAAGAAAAATTAAATAAAATGCTCAACCGTAGTACCTTGTCTGTCGTTTTTAATGAAACATACATAAAGGAAGGATTGATGCCTAAATATACAAATATATATATATATATATATATATATATATATATATATATATAGGGTACGAGAGATAAATTATCCTTTAAATAACCAAAAATGAAAATAACACTAACATCTCATTTTAACAATATATTTACCAAAGTTACACAAAAATATTTGGCAACCCTTCTGGATTGTCTCCTTGTTTAAGTGGGTGAATGCTGTCATAATCCTTATATTCAGTTCATCTTTGGTGTTGCAAGGAGGTTTGTTAGTTTCTTGCTAAACTGCGCCCACACATAGATGTCCAGTTGTAAGGAGTTCTACGGTCGCAGAAATTATTTGGTAGCCATAATTGGGCTCTCCTGCTTGTGTGGCATGGTGCAGAGTCTTGTTACCAGACATAGGATCTTCCAACAACCGCCCTCTTAACCCAGGGCAGCACTACCTCCTCAAGGCACTTGATGTAAGCCTCCATTTTGAATCTGAAGCCCTGTTGGAAGATGAATTGAGGCATAAAATCGCCATCACTACTAATCACTCTAAAGAACTTCACAATCGCCATTAGACTCATCGAACTCTTTCCGAATCATCTTTTCTGTCCGCAGATTGACAGCCACACATTCTGAAATATTCGTAATGGAGCTTCCGGCGCGAATACCAAGCAGTACAGCATTCCGTTTCTAAATGGCGGAGTGAATTGCGTCATGGTGCTGTTTTTCTTACAGACTGTACCCAACTGAGCCTAATATTACTGTGCAGTCGACAAAATCAAGAACAAACAACGCGCATGCGCTAAATTAAAAGTATAAAATGGTGACAGTGTCCCATTCACCTTGTATACAAAATAGAAGTAGAAATTAAAATTATTATGTGTAATGGTTAGCAAGCTTGTCTCATGAGACCAGTTACTACGGAGTAGTGAGTTCGATCCTCGCTGGGTACTTTCGGCCTTGTGCCTTGTGTTAGCTACACTTAAAAAATCGATTTATATATATATATATATATATATATATATATATATATATATATATATTAAGTAATTAATCGAGTCTAGAAGAAACCACAACAGAATACAGAAAGCACTGGACGGTCGTTTCTATTACTTGTGCATCATTGCCTGAACCGGCTTCTAACGCTCTGGGTGAAGCAGCTTGATAGTAGTCGTGGCTCGTGGAGGCACAGTCCTATGGTTAAGGAAACTCGAATGTGTTCCACCACGGAATATGTGATCGAGCTGCGCTATATCCAGTCTAATTCGCTACATCATCGTCACCGGGGCCCGTTGGTACAGCTGGTATAATGATTGCCTGATATCATAACTGTCCGTGCTTCAATTCTCGGTAGTGGTTGCGCACTGCTGATGAATCCCAAATATAGAACGAAACGGCCGTCCAGTGCATTCTGTTTAGGTTCTTTTTAAACTCGATGAATTACTTATTTATTATTATCTCAAATCCGCCTAATAATTTCTATCATATATATATATATATATATTGCAGGGTCTTGGCAATTTTTGTCTTTGGCATACGCGCTTGGTTTCCCCACGGTTTAGCTATTTGATAAATTTTAAGAAAAAAAAAAAAGACATTTTCTCACTTGTTCCATCACATCACTGTATTAACATAGAGACAATTGCGTTTGGTGACTAATAAATCTAAGATAAGTGATTTTAGTTTAATAGTGCACAAGGCTAATTGGACGAATGTTGAAGTTAGGAAATTCGTCTTCCAAATGTGAAAAGTTCATCCTTGAAACTCATCATTCAAAATATTTTATTTTACTTGGCAGTAAACGCCGAATAATGACGAAGGTGCGAATTCACAACCATATAAGAAATAAAGTAAAAAGCTGACCGTTTGTTTCTACGTATACCAGTCAGATGGAGAGTCTAATTAATCCCTGTTATAAATGCCTGCTTTGTTAAATTTCTGTTTCTTATGAATTTTCAGAGGCAAACTAGTTTTCAGTGCACCTATACTAAGCAGGCTATGGCAACAGTTTCTGGGTTTAAGCCCGTAATTTGACGTAATCAAGAGTTTGAACAAGGCTATGAATCCAATGCTAGGTCAGCTACTAAGAAAGCTGGTTCAATGTCTCGTGCGTGACAATTATTCTCTTCAGAATCTATCACACCGGGTGTAACAGCAAAATTGTCCAAATCGTGTAACGGCATAATTGTCCATCCCACAAAATGTTTAATATCTAAAAAAAAACCTCTAAATTAATTGAGTTTATTTTTTCCAGATTTTTAGATAAGACGTTTAACCATCTTGACACCATTTGTCGTAAGAATCTCTGAAAATCCCTTTAACTTATTCAGCCGGAAAGAGAAGAGGTTAAAATTATTTTGTGTCAGCCCCAATATGTCTTCCCAACTGAGCAATGATGAGACGAAAAAGATCATTCAGGACTTAATAGTCCCAGGATTCATCTTCAAAGTTCATGTAAGATAACTGTGAATAAGTTTTAAGAATAGGGAATAGTCAGTCAGTTACGTGCCATGCGTGATATAGGAGTAGGCGATACATGACTGACGAGGCACATTTTTTCCCGCAGTAGGTTGCATTTCCTTTGTGCGTTAGAACAGATTCAATCCAAATCTATAGAATCCGGTCTATCCTGTTATTTACCCATATCTGGAGGGAGAAGGTGAGAGTTAATACCTTTAACAAGGGTATCAGCACGTAGGTGAATGTAATGGATTCGACTGGAATTCGAACTCGGCTCTCCGAGGAAAACTGAATCAGAAGGTCACAACAGGAAGATACATCATTTCAACTTAGAGCTGAAAACATTCTTATTGTTCAAAGTAGAGTCCAGTAGTGTTATAAAAGAAAATTCCAGTAAAATATCTTTAATCATTTCTAAGATACAACGGTTCAAAGCTTAATCTGATAATTGGACAATTTTGCTGTTACACCTGATACATATCTAAAAGTTTACCATTCAACCGTGCTTATAATATTGCTCCTACATATGGCGCGGTGCCCCTGCTATTCACCTTGAGCTCCTTCGTAGAATCCAAAGAAGAATCAGCAATATTATAGGTTCTGACCTAACGGCTCGGCTTCAGTCATTTTTCTACCGCCCTAACGTTGCTTTTCTGTGTATTTTCTATAAATACGTTCATGATAATTGTTCAGGTGCCTCTTCGCAATGGTAACAAGGCTTTATAAATTTAAGCGCGATACTAGACTGGTGTCAAGATTTCATCAATTTTCAGTTGAACTGGCTGGATATAACCGTAAATTCTATGCTGTCATTTTCTTTTCTCGCACTTCTCGCTTGTGGAACTCCGATCCAGCTCCATGCTTTCCAGCAAACTTTAATCTGCAAAAATTTAAATGTAATGTCAATGGCTATCTACTGTCCTCCTGGTTACCTTTTTTTCCTCTTCCCGCTCGTTATTAATGTTTATGTTCCTAATTCTTCCACACTCAGCAATCCCTTGTGTCTTAGTGGCTTTACCGCCTTGCTTGAGGTGAAACCGATTAAAAAGTATTGTGATTTCTTGCTAGTATAATAATCAACGGATTTCCGCGTATCAACATGGCTCAGGTCAACTTACTGTAAAATGTTTAAATGCTTCCCAAAGCTGCAGTATACTGAGATTATCTCCTCTAGCCGATAATATCAAGATGCCACCTTGAAAAATTGAAAAGGTGAGATTGAACCCAACATATGTGATCGGAGAGCCAATGTTCTCGCACGAGGAAAGAAACCAAAAGAAGCTCAATCAACCAAGATTCGCTGAACATTTTGTCAGTTTTCAAAATTAGACATATCAGCATTCAAAATCAGGCTTTTATTTTACTCTTGGGGTCGACTGCTGCCCCGAGGTGGCAAATCTACCTTTATCTCTACAAGGTAGATATTTTCAAAGCTTATTTTATTTAAAGGGGCAATATACCAACTAGTTAATATATAAAATCTGAAAGAAACTTCTATATTGCAGTGAAATATCTGCTTTCATATGAACAGTCTAGAAGTAAGCAAGATGTTGGTTGTTCGCTAATCCCACGAATACCAGGATCAGAAAACGTAAGCATCGAGAAAGCATTAAGAAAAATAGAAAAAAACGTAAGGAAACTGATGCTGACAATTAGAAAGAAACAGCTGGAATTTCTAGGACGTAAACGAGGGAAAAGGCTAGGAGAATTTAGCACACACAGGTATATCGAAACAAAGGGAGTAGTATTTGAACTGCTATATTATATTTAATGTAATATGCATTAATGAATACAGTCTAGAAGTAAGCAAGATGTTGGTTTTCCGCTAATCCCACGAATACCAGGATCGGAAAATGTAAGGATCGAGAAAGCATTAAGGAAAATAGAAAAAAATGTAAGGAAACTGATGCTGACAATTAGAAAGAAACAGATGGAATTTCTAGGACGTAAACGAGGAAAAAGGCTAGGAGAATTTAGCACACACAGGTATATCGAAACAAAGGGAGTACTATTTGAACTGCTATATTATATTTAATGTAATATGCATTAATGAATACAGGATGATCTCATCACAGATGAAGATCATCGATGTGTTGGAGAGCGAATTCGAAGAATGCGGAGAATACTATGAACAAGGTAAGGAGGAAGTTTTATGAAAACAGGAACTAGACAGAAACATACTTACAATGAAGGTATCAGTCCTCCTATATGGATGCAGAACAGTCCCCTAATATATGAAGAAACTTGAAGCAAAAGAAATGTGGTTTTAATGAAGTATGTTGGAATACGATAGACCGAACCTGAGAGCAACGACGAAGTTTATGACGATAAACTACATCTCGCAGCAAGGCCTCTGATCGGGAGATTGGAGGTTTTGACAAACCTTGAACGACCTCCTTATTTTTGTTACTCCCATGTCCACATTGAAACGGGGTGGTAGCGTCTGCTAGGCTCCCAGCTATGGGCAAATAGTAAACCCCGTAACAAAACACTATGAAAGTATAAAAATTTTGTAATGGAATATCCGCCACTCCCTATCGCCTATGTGGACTGACTATATCAGTAGCTACATATATATATATATATATATATATATATATATATATATATATATATATATATATATATATATATATATATATATAGGGCCTGTCCTATGGTTACAGAGAATCTCAGTCGAGTTCCGCCACGGAATATGTGAGCGAGCGGCGCTTTCTTGAGTGTGGTTTGCAATCTCTTCGTCACCGAGGCCCACTTGGAACAGTTGGTATGATGTTCGCTTGACAACCCAACTGTCAGGGTTTCAATTCTCGGTAGTGGATGCACACTGCTGATGAATCCCAAATATAGGACGAAACGGCCGTCCAGTGCTTTCTGCATTCTGTGGAGATTTCTATCAGACTCGATCAATTAATTAAATATATATATATATATATATATATATATATATATTGAGCACGGGATTTACCTGGGGGATCGCTGCGGCAATTAGTTGGAGATCCGTCTTCAGCTAAGATAGTCGAACTCTCTGCCTTTGGGCGGAGAGGAGTCCAAACGAGGCTGTGCCGGGGGCAGAGACTCGTCTGGGGTGGTAGACAGTATACGAGGTCTACGGATAATTTTTGCACAAGCCTACGGGCTCGCATACACCACGTTAAATTCGGCCTTGTGCCACATCTGAGCGCGTGGGGCGGTTGGCAAATATCGTTGATTCGGCAGTTAGTTGGAGATTCGTCTCCAGCTAAGCTAGTCGAACTCTCTGCCTTTGGGCAGACAGGAATCCAGACGAGACTATGACGAAGAGCAGAGTCTCGTCTGGGGTGGTAGACAGCTACCCGACCCCGTGTATACGGGGTCTATGGGGAATTTTTGCCCGAGCCTACGGGATCGGATTTTCCCGCATTAAAAACGGCCTTTTGCCGCATCCTGCCTCGCGGCGAGGTAAGGCAAATAATCTTGCTTCGACAATTAGTTGGAGATTCGTCTCCAGCTGAGGAACCCAGATGAATGCCGAAGGGCTGAGTCTTGTCTGGAGTGGTAGACAGCTACCCGACCCCGTGTATACGGGGTCTACAGGAATTTTTGTCTGAGCCCACTGGATCGGTTTCGAGCAGAGTCTCGCCTGGGCTGGTAGACAGCTACCCAAACCCGTTTTTTACGGGAAATGTTTGCCCGAACCTGCTGGCTCGGGTTTTCTCCGCATTAAAAAACGGCCTTGTGCCACATCCTGCACCGCGGGGGAGGTAAATTAAATAACTATTATTTGGCAATTCGTTGTATCTACGTCTCCCTTTGTGGTGGCCGAACTCTCTGCCTTCGCGCAGAGAGGAAGCCAGACGACAGCTACCCGACCCCGTGTATACGAGGTCTACGGAGAATTTTGCCCGAACCTACGGGTTTGGTTTTAACCCTGCATCAAAAACGTCCTTGTGTCGTGTGCCACGTCCTGCTACGCGTTGGGGGTGGGTAAGCTAAATATCTTTGCTTCGGTAATTAGATGGAGAGTCGGCTCCAGGTGTGGGCAAAGAGGAACCCAGATGAGGTTATGACGAAGAGCAAAGTCTCGTCTAGGGTGGTAGACAGCTACCCGACCCCGAATTTTTACCCGTGCCTACGGACTCGGTTTTGACCCGCATTAAAAAACGGCCTTGTGCCACATCCTGCCTCGCGGGGACTTAAGGTAAATATCCTTGCTTCGGGAATTACTAGCCTGCCACCCGATTTCCTGTCTTTCAGTAGTGTATTCTCTTTTACAATAAACCTTTCTTTCATCTACGCGCGTGCTGCTGTTCCTTCACTCGGGTACCACTTTTGTCTGTTTGTAACCTCTTTAAAGATTAAAAAAATATACATTTTAATAGTAAAAACGCCATCAATACATTTTATATAATAAAAAACAATAATACATGTAGTTTAATGATCAGCAATACATTTTATCTGTAGTCAATTGCGTTGTAAATATATTTAGTTGAAGGCATAAAATTGTGTTCAGATTATGTAGATTTCGGCATTAAATAACCCATAGAGGTGTTGATGTGCAGCTAAACAAAATCAGACAATTAACATGGAAAACGAAATTTTAGAGAAAACTGAAACATAAATGACACTAATACTTAATATCAAAAATTTTGATCGTAGAGAATTGTGAAATCAGCGCACTTTCAATATATTTTCTTTTTAAATGCTGTCCTTGTTTAATCAATCATTTTTTTTAATCATTTCACCTCAAGCAAGGCGGAAATGCCACTAGTACGCAGGGGGGGATACAGGAAGCGAAAGCGAAAGAAAAGACTGGGTACAGGGAGGATTGAAGAAAGGACAAAAGATGAATGGGATTCAAGAAGATAGAAGATGGCAATTCATGCTGCATTTAAGTTTTTGAAGGCTGTGTCAATCAGAGAAGCAATTAATTGGAAGGGAGTTCCACAGACGAGAAGTTGGAGTAAAAGTAGCACTTGGATTTAGCGATTTCAACAGTAAAAGGGTGCGGACTAGATGCCAATCTAGTAGCACGCTTAAATTTATGTAGTCGGTGGGTACCAGGGCGAAAAGCGCGTCAGAGTTGTTGTCCTAAATGCTATTGTATTGTTGCGATTATCGTATAGTCTTTTCAAGATTCTCTGGATGTTCCAATCGACATTTTGTGCAATTTATTTTGTATATTTCTGAATTGGTTAAGGTTCAGTAATTCTGCGATTAAAAAACAAAACAAAAATCGAACGAAGTCATTGATTTTTTTTTTATTCGTTTCATCCTTGTGAGTTAAGAGCATTCTACGAATATTTCATTAGGAACACCTCAAAATTAAATGTAAACGTCGTGAATTCTTATTCAATTCTTTAAGGGAGAAAATGAATGGTTGATTTTACTTCTCTGGTGATTAAAGACAAGCAGCAAATAATTTAATATCAAAGAAAATATTACGAAGGTAATTTTTTTGTGTCTGATGTTTGTCCATTATACTTGTACAATCATATGTCAGTAGCGTATTTTTTTCTGTGATTTGGTAGCTGTATAGAGTCACGTTGTGCATTAAGTAGGGATAAAACTGATAATATGCGATACCAGATAGATAGATAGATAGATAGATAGATAGATAGATAAACAAGGTGAGATAGATAGATAGATAGTGTTGAAACTTGACTAATGCATGGAATAATAATGCAACACAAAATGTACTTAGAACAAAATGTATTGAAACAAGAAAGTGTACACAATATTTAAATATAGTCTTTTGTATATACCTGGTAAGACCGTTCCTGGAGAATGTGTTGACTGAGTCGCAGTCGGGCAGAGTCTCTGGTTGAATCTCTTGATTACTACCTCTCTTCCCGGTACTAACCATATTTATATGGTCGGTACTCCACTATGCAAATTAGGTGGATCCTACCACAACAGATAGATAGATAGATAGATAGATAGATAGATAGATAGATAGATAGATAGATAGATAGATAGATAAACAAGCTGAGATAGATAGATAGATAGATAGATAGATAGATCAAACTGTATTGTACAATCTTTGTTAGAGACAAACGCTGATATAACTTGAGACGTAGAAATAACACCAAATATATTATTGGACATATCACTAGAGATTGACAGATCTATCTGTCAATCTATTGTCATATGTCCAAGCTAAGATAGATAGATAGATAGATAGATAGATAGATAGATAGATAGATAAAGAGCAAAAATATATATTGTACCAGCTTTGTTAGAGACAAACGGTGATACGACTTGTGATAGAGAAATATCCCCAAATCATTACATTATATCATCTATGATAGCAACAAAAGAACATATTACTAGATAGATAGATAGATAGATAATGGACAGACCGGGATATATAGACATACAGACAGATAGATGGAGAGGGAGAGGGAGTCCAAATGTGTCTATCATGTAAGATAGAGACAAATGGAGATATATCTACATATATATAAAGCAGCCAGTAACTTTCCTACAGCCTAAACATAATTTCCCTCTGCCTTTTGTATAAATACTCTCATTGTAATTGTTCGGATGCACTCACCACTCCGGTACCTAGACTTCATGAATTTAAGGGCTGTAATATTGGTAAGAAGGTCTCATCATTTATGCTAACAGTTCCTTCTTTCGCACTTTTCGGTAGTGGCATTCTTTTCCGACTCCATGATTTCAAGACAAATTTGATCTTTAAAATGTTAAATGCAATGTAATTTTTTTTCATCTACTGTCTCTTGATTCATCTTCCTTTATTGTTCTCGCTCTTTAATAATGCTTCTCTTTTTCTTATTCTTTCACACTCAGTAACACTTTGCATCTTAGTGGCTTTACTGCCTTGCTTGGGGAGAAATTATAAAAAACAAGAAAAATAGATAAATAGATAGATAGATAGATAATGAGTAGGCTGAGATAGGTAAATAAATAGATAAGCAGAGAGCAGATAGATAGATAGATAGATATGAACAGAATAGGATAGATGAATATAAAAAGAATGAATTAGATAGATAGATAGATAGATAGATAGATAAATGATTCAAAAGCTTTAGCTTTTTTGTACCAAATTTTTACATTATATCATCTATGATAGCAACAAATGGACATATGACCAGATATCGACAGATAATAAACAAGCTAAGATAGATAGATAGATAGATAGATAGATAGATAGATAATAGATAAGAGTAAAATATATATTGTACCAGCTTTCTTATAGACAAACTGTGATAAGACTTGTGATAGAGAAATATCACAAATCTTTACATTATATCATCTATGATAGCAAGAAATGGGCATATTACTAGAGCTAGCTAGATAGCTAGCTAGCTAGATAGATAGATAGATAATGAGTAGGCTGAGATAGGTAGATAAATCGATAAATAGATAGATAACGAGCAGACTAAAATAGATAGAGAGAGATACTAGAAAGGCGGAGATAGATAGATAGATAGATAGATAGATAGATAGATAGATAATGGGTAAACTGAGATAGATAAATCGATAGATAGATAACGAGCAGGCTGAAATAGATAGATAGATAGATAGATAGATAGATAGATAGATAGCCTAATGATTCAAATTTTTTACCTTTTTTCGTACGACTTTACCTTCCCCGATAGGTCATGTTAGAAATTATTCACCGCGTTTGGTATCATGGACGCTTAGATACGATTTTTGGTGTATTATATGAACTGAGCATAAATCAGCGTTTAAACAAATTGTTTCTCTTTTGGCTGAACGAATAAAATGTTTTTGCGAAAGAAAGTTATTGGTACTGCAAATCGATGAAAGACATCCTTTAGCAATCGAAATGGATAATCTAATCGAGACAGATTTCCTTATTTTGTCAGCTACATTGAAAGATAATTTGGCTTATGATTAATGGGAACGTGCAAAAATTATTATTCTACAAAGTCTCGCTGGGCAACTGACCCTTTTCAATGAAAACATCAACTGCATAAAGACGTTCATCTCTATACGTCACTGAAAAAAAGTTTAGTGTGAAATTCTTCCACATGCAGGGTAGCAGGAAGCTACAAGTGTCAGTCTCTTACAGCTTTCCATCCTTTTAATAGTCTTTTCCTGATTATCTATTCCAACAAGGTGAAAAAAACGAACATTTCTTCGAAACATATGAACGAATTCTTATTATTGTTGTAGAGTAGCTATCACCTTCAGCACTCTACCAGATCGCCTGGCTCATAGACTTAAATAGTCTACGAGTAAGGACTTCAACAGTTGATTAATAAGTTGATACTAAGCTGATTAATATTCGAACTGATCTTACTTCGTTTGTCTATACAGCATTTGACCCTCTTCTATTCCTTGTAAGTTGTCTTGTTAATTGTTTTGTAACTTATTGTTCTGTGATTTTTATATGTATCC
The DNA here is from genome assembly GCA_903632075.3 of Acanthosepion pharaonis. Classification (NCBI taxonomy): domain Eukaryota; kingdom Metazoa; phylum Mollusca; class Cephalopoda; order Sepiida; family Sepiidae; genus Acanthosepion; species Acanthosepion pharaonis. Next base: position 4,871,904 of record CAHIKZ030004155.1, on the reverse strand, counting down.
ATTAGCACCAGATACTGGTGCTGAATAAATATATTAAGCACTCATTCTTCTTTGTGTATCATTCACCTCGACGATACAACAACAACAATTATTATTATTAACATTATTATTATTTTTTTAATTTTTTATTATTATTATTATAATTTAATTGCACGCGACCTACCAAGTCTGCGGGAAGACCATTACCAGTAGACTCATCCAACTCTTTCCGAATCCTCGACACTGTCCTCAGACTGACACCCAACCACCCTGAAATGTTTGTATTAGAGCTTCCGGTGCGAATGCCAAGCGGTACATAAAATTTCTGGTGGAGTGATGTGATGCTCTTTTTCTCACAGACGGTGCACAACTGACCTTAATATTTTGTGCCGTCGACAAAATCAAAAAAAAAAAAAACGTGCATGCGTGAAATCAGAAATATATAATGCCGACAATTTACATATCGCACCCTATATATATATATATATATATATATATATGCGTTTAAACATGAAGCAGACTGGGTGTTGACTGCAATTTACATTTTTATATACATACTCTCTATCTCTGATATTGAGCACTTTAACTCATATATATAGCATACAGTAAAAATTATATTTTTATCATATATATATATATATATGTGTGTGTGTGTGTGTGTGTGTGTGTGTGTGTGTGTGTGTGTGTGTGTGTGTGTGTGTGTGCTGGCATTTGCCCATAGCTGAGACCCTAATTGTTACTACCACTTCGAGTCAGTTAGGGTAGACCTAGCCGAAGTAAGTAAGTGGTGGTTCCATGCTCCTCAAAAACCTCCAATCTCCCAATCAAAGGCCCTGCTGCTAGATGTAGTTTATCGTCATACTCAGGACTATAGAACATTCGAAAATTCTTGGCGCACATTATGTCCAGCAAAGAAAACACTTGTACGAACGACAAAAATTTGAATAAAAAGCTTAATGCCAATACAATATCAGTCATCTTTAATAAAACGTATAAAAGAGGGATTGCTGCCCAAATATGCAATTACACACACACACACACACACACACACATATATATATATATATATATATATATATATATATATATATATATATATATATATATAAAAATAAATTATCTCTCTGATATTTTACTGTGTTTTTTTTTGTTTTTGCAGGTAAGTGCTGATCTCCGTCTGTCATCTTTTCGACATTGTCAAATGAAATTAAAAAGTATGGTAAGAGAATTTTGCTTGTGTAAACAATTTCCTATCTTGTCTATTGACGTCCGTCATTAGTCACCTTTTACTTTCTAAATGTTTTCAGCGAAGCTTTATCAAGCTGCCACATCTAAATGTTCTTTCCTTTACGCCGTACTGTTTTATCACCCTCTTACATCTGATCTTATTTTCTGTGCTTTTTTTCTTCTTCTTCTTTTTAATCATTTATCTCTTTCTGCATGCTCTGAATTGATTCTCCTTTGTTTTTCTTCGCTTATTCTAATTGTATTTCTGCTCCACTTCCTTCTCTTCACTTTTTTTCTTGTTGCTTTCTGTTCTTTTTTATTCGTCTTTCAATTTTCTTTCTTTTTTTTTTTTTTTATTTTCTTCTATTTTTCTCATTACTTTTTTCTTTTTGCCATTTAACTTTTTCTTCTTTTTTCTTTTTAATTCGTTTTTTTCTATATTCTTTTTTCGTTTTCCCGTTTTTCTGTTTCTTTTTTTCTCGTCTTGTAATTTTCTTTTTTTTCTTCTTCAAGTTTTCTTTCTTCCGATTCTGTTTTCTTTTTCATTTTTTTATCTTCTTTTTCTTTTTCTTGTCCCATCTTCCAATTCCTTCTTTCTTTTCTTTCTCTTTATTTTTTATCGATTTTTTTTCTTCTGACGTTGTAAATGTTATACTTACACTGCAAAGACCGTGTTGTACCAAGTCTCTAAGCGGAAACGGTTGTCTCCCTTAGAAACCAATATTGGAACTCTTCGTCTCAAACTCCAACCATTACGACCACGGGGAAAAAAAATTTACTCCTTCAAAATTTCCATTATTAGTAAGGTTTTATTTGGAACTAATTCAATAAAGAGTAAATACATTAACACGATTTATTACGCCAATCTTCCATATAGGAAGAGTACCTGTTTGAAAAACTATCATTCGAAATCGGGGATTTTTTACCTGGTTTCACATTCCAACTACAATGAAATTAGAAAATTTATCTCGTGATTTATTAAGCTATATTGAGATTTATTAAGATATTAAGCCAGCTTAAAACGTCAAGGCTTACATTATCACTGTGATACAGCTGTTCTCGGACAATCCCCAAAGTTAAGCAACGTTGAGCCAGACCAATACTTAGATGGGCAATACTAGGTGCTGTTAGACCATTCAGCATACATTGAGCCAGAGTAGTAGAGTAATTGTCTATTCCTCGCCGTGCAGGGCAAAAATGGAACGATATAGGGAAGATGTAAATCCAACAAAGAACAAAAATAATGCCAAATGACTAGGGCTTGCCTATCATTTCTTTTAATCATTTCACACAAGCAAGGCAATAAAACCACTAAGACGTGGGTTAGTTTTAAGGAGAGATAAAATAAAAGAACAGGAATTAAGCAGATAGAACATAACGATTGACATTGGATTTATATTTTTGAAGATCGAAGTTGACTGGCAGAGCTCCACAATCGAGGAGTACAAAAGAAGAAACTGTTAGCATAGAACTTACGGTTACATCTGACCATTTCAACTGTAAAATGATGAAACCTTGCCGCCAATTTAGTACAGCGCTTAATTTCATAAAGTCTAGCTACCATAGAGGAAAGTTCATCCGAACAATTACTATATATATATATATATATATATATATATATATTACTATAAAGGTAATTTACGTTAACCAGAAAGAAGGCTAAAACACAAGCGTCTATCTTTTTAATTTTGAATTTTAATGTAACTATAACAACAAAAACATTTCGATTTCATTTTTGCCTTGAAAAAGTCGGAAGACGAAACGCGTCGGAAAAATGTAAGATTTTTTTCCAATTGTCATTTGATACCAATCTGTCTTGTCCACAGAATTCATCTGGGAATTTAACTATATATATATATATATATATATATATATAAACTTTACAGAGATACTCCGTTACGGCGGTGTGAAAAAATAACTAAAGTCGAGATGCCAGATCAGGACTAATATCAATGCAGATTCTTCCTTAGCTTTTATCAAGAATCTTGAAATATATAGCAAGAACACGAGGTGATATTTAACAGCAATATTCTAAATATGGACGAATGGTAGACTTATAAATATGCATGATATTTTCTTGCGAGAAGAATTGTCTGACACTACACAGTGAACAAACTTTCGTCGCAGCAGACATAGCAATTAATTTAATATAATCTTCCCACTTCAGGTCAGTGGAGGACTTTAGTCCGAGAAGGTGCCATGAGCAACTCTCCTGGAGGTTAGCATCAGCCATACAAAAAGAGTTCTCTCAGACGTTTAAAAGTGAGCAATTTCGTTTTGGAGGCGTGAAAATTCACACGCCATTCATACGTGTCTCCTATGAAGGGCGGGTATGCATGGCTTAGAACAAAGAATCATTTGAAAAGCGTGTTTTTTTCTGGGCTTTAAACAGCTATTTGGCGGACATGAAAATGAAAATAAACTTGCTTATACTCATACTTTTACATTTTCAAATTTTAATATAGCGAAACTTTAGGAAATGACGGTTTGGACAATAAGGCTACTGCAATATCGAGGAAGTTGCTTGACATTGCTTGACATTGCAAAAGTTCTAAGACATATGTTTCGTAATACATGAATAATAATAATAATAATAATAACAATGAAAACAAAATTCTTCCCATGGAACAGAGGAGATGTCAAAGAGCTTCATACGGTTGCAAGGATCAACTACTAATAAATAAAAATCCTGTGAAATTGCAGGAAAAATGTAAAAATCTCAGCACAGCTTAAATAGATTATCGCAAAGCCTTTGAGAGTATGCCGCACTCTCGGATCGTTAAATGTAGACAGTCTCGTCGGTGATCGTAAATTTCCTTAAATATAAAAATGAAACGGTGGAAAACTACCTAAATCACCTCAAAGGTACTGTCACTTCCAATTGTTTGATTATCCGACAAGAAATCTTTCAAGGAAACTCCTTGTCGACTCTTCTGTTCTGACTGTACTTAATCACTCTTTTGCATGAACTAAACAGTAATAACTAGTAAAAAAAAAGAAAGTGTTTAATCCTCTATTCTACGTGGATGATATCAAACTCTTTGCCAAGGACGATAATTATTTGAAGGGTATCTTCAATACTGTAAAATATTTTAGTGATTACATCGGTATGGATCTCGGATTAGATAAATGAGCAAATATAACATTTAAGAAAGGAATATTTACAGAAACAGATCTAGATTTTGGAACAAAGTTTAGGGATCAGAAACAAGAAGAAATCTATAAATACCTAGAAGCCAGAGAAGGCAATGGAATACGACATACCAAAATGAACGAGAAAGTAAGTAAAGAATTTACAGGTGTGTGCGTCAGGTGTTAAATACCGAGTGTTATGGGGTCCACCCCTTTTTCATACAAGTGGACTCGCCCAGTGTATACTTGTACTGCTGCTGGTGAATACCCGGAAGTCAGAGAGTCGGAAGTGATAGAGTGAGAGAGTGAGGTAACCGCTTTGTAGGAGTCACAGTTGCGAGCACGTAGACTCAGAAGGAAGTCCTACTTCGATACAGAATTTCCCAGACTGTATATATATTATTATTGCTACTAACCACATTTCTGGATCTACTAACCGTATTACCAATTCTATTATTACGTCAATACATTTATTTGCTATATTTCATTCCTGCGTTTGTCATTCATTTGAGACTGGATTTCATCCTGGAATCCACAACAAATTGGCGACGAAGATTCGAACTCACACGGGAAGAACAAACAACAAAATTTTTTTCCCTCGTCGTCCACAACAAATTGACGATGAGCGATTCGAACTCACACGGGAAGAACATATAAAAAAAAATGAAGGATAAAGTAAGTAAAGAATTTACAGGTGTGTGCGTCAGGTGTTAAATATCGAGTTGAATTGAGTAAATAGAATATTATCCTTAAACACATTTGCTGGTGCGATACAGCTTCAGCATTCTTGACTGGGATATAGCTGAGATTTAGCGAATAGATATCAAAACGAGAATGCTTCTCACTTGTCATCACATGTATCATCCTAAGGCTGATGTTGATTGTCCATGTCTGCACAGATCCGGAGGAGGAAGAGGATTAGTTCAACTAGAATTGTCAGCTTTCAGAGGTATTTGGAAACTACAGAAGACTGGATGATGATCTGTGTCAAAGAACATGAAAGAAATAAGAAACACCGAAATAAGACAATTCAATAATAATGGCAGCCAACATATTCAAAAGGGAATTTCAAGTGGGTGAAGATAAATAAACTAAAATACACCTATTGCAGCGGCAAAGAAAAGCAAAAGCAAATGTAATGTAACAAACGCATTAACAATGACAAGATAGACCTATTCATGGTCAATACTCTGCCCGTACCAGACAAGCTGATCTCGACAAAGCCCGTATCAAGCACTCGATACAGAGTGCTGTCAGAAGTTGAAACCGAAGATTTTATTCTTGTTGCACATGATCAATGATTGCTAATTAGAAATTAGCACATAATGCTGAACAATTGTGTTAACCTAGAATGTAGATGCTGTAATAAATATCCAGAAAAAACTGATGAATTTGTATTAGGTTGCACGGTGTTATAAAACACTGCATGATAGAGTGGGGCCAATGTCTGCATTGAAAAATATGCAACTATTATGGGAAGGAAACTATAAGAAACTTACATGAGCATCACCTCGACGCGGTTACGGAGAAATAGGACCTGTAACAATTTTATGGGACTCTACAATACACACAGACAGAACAATCAAAACTAATCGCCCACATTTCGTGGTAAAAGACCACAAGAACTGAATGTGATTTCTTATTGACATGGCAACTTCTGCAGATTGGAATATATCTTTGGAGATTTTGAAAAAACTTCAAAGATCTTGAAGTGGAAATCTAAAAAATGTAGCACAGGAGGACATCAATAATTCCTGTTTTAGTTGGATCCCTTGGATTGATTTGAAAAGGTTTCGTTGAAGGGATGCCCGGTAGCCCATGACTTAAAGAAATAAAAAAAAAATTGTACTCACAAGTATAGATCACACATCACGAAAAGCTTTATCTATGTAAAATGTGTTTGATCTTAGTTTTCTGTTTTGGTTTTTTACAAAAATAATCCGTGGAAAATGTTATGAAGCTATTTCTGACCTTAATTCTCTGACTGAAACTTGGAAAATAATGATAAATCTTTGTTAGGTAAGCCGGCATGAACAGAATGATTTTAATGGCATGATAGGACTTCTCAGTTCATATATCGGCCAATATGTCGCATATTCAACCTCCCTCGAAAAGTGAATTACTGTAATATAAGCCACCACAAGTTGTGCAGGATGATGAGGTTAACATCCTCTAGAAGTTCTGCGTTCAAATTGGTAGAGACCACACATTATTATGAAAAGTCATGTTACAAACCGAGCCGACTAAATAAAATGTTTGGAAAAGTTTGAAAAGCTCCGTATATTCAAGGACCTCGCAACAGAAATCAGTAGAATGCGGCTTCACAAGACAATACAGTTACCAGTTATTATAGGAGGTTTATGAATGATATCAAAAGCAGTAAGCCAAAGTGTGGATCAAATTCCTAGGTGGTGTTACTTCAATTTGAAATTTCAATAATGTATCCTCCATTGACTGGTTTGAAAAATCCTTGTAAATTTTATTTCAATTAACAAGGTAAAAATTATCATTAAACGAATGTAATCTTAATTACTATTGTATAAAATATTTTGTTCTGTTTAATTAAAACATTGGGCTCTATGTGTGAATCAGTTTTAATATTTAATATTCAATAATTTACATTGTATTAATAGGATTCACTTTGATTATATACCAACGGATATACAGATTTTATAACAACGGATATATATATATATATATATATATATATATATATATATATAATATAATAAAAAGGCTTAAACACTAATATTCCATGGTCATAGTTTATTCCATTGGAATCGTAAATACGATCCAAATCATCAGACCTACAAATTCAAAATGAAAACAGAAAAAACAACTCCGAAATCAAAACAGAATTTAGAGAAAGTGTAAGTATGAGGAGGAGGAGATGAAACCTTAACAGAAATTTTAGGAGATGTGGGTGGGAAGGGGATTTAAAAGAGGAGAGAAAGAAAGTCGACGGATGTCTAATGCATAAAGATACATTTCGTGGTGACATATACACACCATAGACAATTAGGATAGGAGGGGAAAAAAAAAAAAAAAAAGAAGAAAGAGGTGGGGAGAGAGATGGGACGAAGAAAAATAAAATTGTGTTTTGCTTAAAGGGCCGCTTTGTAATTGAGAAAAAATTAATATGACTACAGGTTAGAAATCAAATATAAATATATGAAGATGAATATAACGATTGTCTAATTTAGCAAGGACCAAATATTTCTATGTTCAAAAACACATACTAATACACACAAAAACATATACAAGTAGGTACATACACTTAGGCATGTACTCACACACACACCCAGACATACGTGTACATACACATACACATACATATATATATATATATATATATATATATAAAAAGACCTAAAAATATATTCACATATCCACACATACACATATTCATCTATATTCATATACACACACTTTTCACATACATATGCCCCCATGCATATATTCATACATGCATACATACTTATACATACACATACATATACACATATATTTATGTATATTTTCCACTAATGTTATCTATCTATCTATCTATCTATCTATCTATATATATATATATATATATATATATATATATATATATATATATAATTCGAATACTACTATGACAGATTTGTTAGGAAAGTGACTTTTACCTACTATCGGACTCATGGAGACAATGATGGCGTTCGGCACCTTTGCAAAGGGAAACTCTATCCAACTTGTTTTGCGAGTGTTACTTTCTCACATGAAGTGACACGTCAACAATCTATTTACATATATACAATGGCTGTATCACCAACATTGAGAACTCTTTTTGGTAAATATAGCATTTTTAAACTATGTGCTTCTGTCGCAGACTCACTCAGGAGCTGCTTAGTTTATTTGTATTTTCCAAAACGTATATATATATATATATATATAATTCAGAAGTTTGAGGCCACCCCTGTTAATTTTTTAAATTGGCCCAAAATGTAGTTTTTTTTTTTACTTTAAGTAAGAGAAAACTTTTATACATGGTTAAAAGAAGTGAGACATGATCTTTTTATCAGAAATTTTATTATGACAAAAAGAAAAAAAAGCATTTTATGATTAAATTTTGCTCTCGTCAAAATACCCTCCTTTTGCCTTGATTACTGCAGTACAAAGTTTTGGCATTCATTGCAAAAGATTCTTTAATTATAATTTGATAGTAGATTCTATTCTTTTTTAAATAAATCAAACAGCTTTTTTCATTTTTTCCCTCTTCTGTCAACTTACATCCCATACTAATTCTAGTTGTGGGTTGAAACTTTTGAACTGTAGTATATATATATATATATATATATATATATATATATATATATATGTATTACAAAGTGAAAAAGATTTGTGGCGATGAAGTTCTAAAGAAACGCTTTAGCGATCGTCAGACAAACTGATTAATGTTTTAAAAAATTTGGGTTTATGTAGATTGCGTGTATTGGTGTTATTGTGGAAGTGGTCGGGGAAACTTCGTCGTTTTGTCATTCATCGTACTAACGCAAACATCGATGTATGCGGTCACCTATACATACTTGGTCGTCCGTCGGGACCCATATGGCAGCATATGTATGTAGAAAGTATACACTTTTTACATACGTATGGCAGCAAAAAGACAAAAACATCACACCAACAATAAGTTGGGAAATATTGAAAAAAGCCCCTGCCTACAACAACATTACGAAAAAAATGCCTACTTTGCCTACACGAAAAAGTAACAATAATATGACACAAACTGCAAAAGAACTTACTAAACAAAAAATCAGAGATAATCTCCAAATGTAGGCATGAGTACAAGTACCTATTATCCGAATTCATACCAAACGGGTAAAAGAGACAAACCTATTTATATTATGCCTGCCTATGTGTTCATAGATATTTTTCTATTGGGCAAGTTTTCCTTCATTTCTGCAAATATTATCTCATATAACACAATATTTCACTTGGCGTAAATATATATATTAATGAAAATGGGCTAACGGAAATTTACTTTTGAAGCGCCGAAACCTATTCAAGGCCGCCATGGAGAAAAACTTATAAAAGAATAAAATCAGAGATTTCGTATGTTGCTTTGCTTGGTTAAAAGAGGGTCACGTCCTTTTAGGATTTTTTCTTTTTTGTAATAATTCTTACCGAAATTTACTAAATCGCATATGCATATAACTATGAGGTTAAAATCCGAAAGTTGTTTTGTTCAACAACATACTTTGGCTTATATGATTTGCTGTTTCCTAGAGCAAATTTCTCACCCTTTCATTCGCTGCAATTTGCTGTTTGCTGTTTGCTTTTTGTCTGCTTTATTGCTTCTTGTTTTTGCTTTTTTGCTTTTTCACTATTTACAGTGTCTTCAGCTTTTTGATTTTTCTCTAAAATAAGTTTCGAATTTATCCTTTCTCTTTTATGACTGAATCAGATTCGCTTTTTATTGACTTTGTATTTTTCATTTAATTCTTTTTTAAAATAATGACTTCCTTTATTCTCTGTCATACATTTTTTTCTTTTAATATTTTCCTCCTTCACCCATTTATATATATATATATATATATATATATATATATATATATATATATATATATCGGCAGTAAGATTAACTATATATTTCTACATATATATATATATATATATATATATATATATATCGGCAATAAGATTAACTATATTTTTTATATATATATATATATATATATATATATATATATATATATATATCGGCAGTAAGATTAACTATATATTTCTACATATATATATATATATATATATATATATATATATATATATATATATATATATATATTATCGATATCAAAGATAGTGTGAAGTCTAAAATGCTGTCAGTCCGTGGAATACTGAAATAAAAAGCCATTTATGACAAGCAATCCTTGCAATAAATTGCTCGATACCAGAGACAGAGCATTAATAGAATTAGGCCTAAACTTTGTCATTTAGCTGTTTGATGTTAACTTTATCATCCCGACTCCAGAGTTTCGTAGATGGCCCTTCCAGGAATCAATCGGTCCACTCGGCAGCGGGTATCTGCAGTTGACTGATGTACTTCTCTCTTTTTTTCTTCAAGGAAAAAAGAAAGACAGAGAAAAATTAAAATAAATACCAGTAAGGAGTGAGTGTGAAGAAGAAAAAAAAAACGACGTAAAAGACAAATAACCACGACACTCTGCACGTACGCACATATACGCAGACGGGCACGCATGCGCGAACCTGCACGAACGCACACACATATGCACTATGAAAAAACTTTTTGAAACGAAATCAACTTTGCAAGAATGAAAAGTGCATAAATAAAAGAAAAACGTAGAACTATGTATCATTGTTTTTAATTCTTTGTTGTTTCATTTTCATTAGGTGCGTCGACATTTCGTATATATCTGATGCTGTTTGCGTCTAAGTTTGATTCTAGAATATTTGTTTTGATTTATCTTTGTGTTACATTTTAGTTTGGTTTCTGGGTTATTTTTCCCTCCCCATCATTTCATGAAAGTTTTAAATATTTTTGTAAAAAAAAAAAAAATGAAACAAAAAGCAAAAAAAAAAAAGATCATTTTGAACTCTGATCAAATCTTTATCTCATGATGTGTTTTTGTAGTTCCCCTTTGAATATGAGGTATTTTGGTGTATGCAGGATCGAGAAATGATGGACAAGTTCTTTTGGTGAATTAGCAAATTGTAATGAATGAATGCGTCGCAAATCAGATTAACTAGCACTAGTATAGTTAATGGAGACCATCCCCACTTCCCCCGCAGGCCTTGTGCCACAATTCTGTATGTTACAGAATAAATATCATGTTTGATTCTAGAAATGTTGACGTAATATAAGTGTGTATTATATATTTGCTGGATTATAACTTGTCCGGCTGACAACCGTTAAATGTATGCAACAGCTTATTTAAAACAGTAAAACACATGTAAATGCCTCCAATTGCATATAAAGATTTTACCATCAGGACATTTAATGTTAGAGAATTTGGGAAAAAAAAAATATTAATTATTGGCTCTGGAATTTGAATGTTATAACATTGATGCATGTTGTCAAAGAAAGACTCGTCATTAATATCGGAGTTAATAGCTTTGGAAACAGACTATAAATATTAAAACAGTTTTGCCATCAATACTAAATGCTAAAGACTAACATCCATAGATATTGGACGAAGATCCATAGTATACACATTGAACAAAGACACTGCAACAATTATCGATGTATCCCATCATTCCTCGTAAGAAATTTGAAGATTTGCAGCATTTTCGTGAGTTAGATTTGAAGACGACTGATAATATGTGTTTACGAAGTTGATATGAAGATGAGACGTCACACTGTTTGGGAGTTGTGATGATAGTGACTGGGCTTATTTTATGAAAAAGGTGGATGTTTAAAGTGAATTAATAAGACAAGAGTAAATCAGCTGTAACGATTGGTTGAAACTGTTGTGACGTTATTATATCTTGATTATTTTTATGTTCATATGTTCTTAGCGTAATATGTTCTATTTTTTTAAACAATGGTGCATTTTTTTAAATAAATGATGGCCATCTATGTTCCTATGGGATACTAAGGAATTAAAATCTGATATGCATGCAGAACAAGTAGATAGAAATGCTTATGTGTACTAAATGGCAAACCTTCCGCCCGGTGCGTTTACTGGAACGAACACACACGATCACCAACGCTCTCTCTCTCGCTCGCTCTCTCTCTCTCTCTCTCTCTCTCCGCTCTCTCTCTCTCTCTCTCTCTCTCTCTCTATATATATATATATATATATATATATATATATTAACTGGTTGAAAAATATGGTTCCTTCGCTACACAGGAATTACTATGTTTCAAAAACCGAAGCTAAAAACTTTAAATTTAATTATCAAATTAAATTAAAAGCATTAGTTCTGTTTCATCTTCAACCGAATTTTGGAATAATTTATTTTAAAATTTACTGAGTAAAGCACATACATTCATAATTCTTTGTTTCTCAGGATACAGAGAAATCCACTCATTTAGACAGGGTAGATAGCGTGTTCATTTTTATTAACTATTATTGTATCAATTATGAGTTGCATTCAAAAAAGAGGTTAAATCAGTGTAGGGTAGGGGTATATATATATATATATATATAGATATATATATATATATACACACACATATAGCTTATAGGCTCTATCTTGTGCCCGATGAGTTGGGTAACCAACGAAACTCGAGTTGCTCATTCGACGTAGCTATATGTGTGTATTTATTAATATATATTTCTTAGGTCTGTCTAATCACTTTGAAATCACTTTGAGCACTATTATATCTACACCATTTAACTAAATTATTTATTTGCTTACCAGCGCGTGCCCGCCAGCACGCGCGTATACGGTCGCTAATATCTAGTCATTTCATTTACCTAAGCCTTTACCTATATATATATATATATATATATATATATATATATATATATATATATATATATATATATGCCTGGATACTCGTATTCGAGGTTACCCGTTTAATAGGGTGGCTAGTCAATCCCTATTGCAGACACTCGCTCAGGCACATTTGTGTTTGCTAAAGACCCACAGAGCCAACATGTGGCTTATACTGCAATTATGCTGAGCAGACCTTCGTTACAGTTTCTGGGAGAAAGCGTGTTATCTAGCGTGATCAACAATCTGAACAAGGCCAACCCACTCAAACCATCGGCCATGATGACTTGCGGCTTTGTGCTAGCACAGCTATCGATGGCCCTCAAAAGTTCCGTCTACTCCATTTCACTCACAAAGCTTGGGTCAACCCATGGTCTAGTTTTCAGACACTTTCCAAAGGTGACGCATGCTGGGATCGACTGCGATCCATGCCGATAACATCAGGAAGTCCCCTTCCTGACAAATCGACCATGGCGAGATTCGAATATATATATATATAATGTCATCCACAGACAGACTGTTCCGCTGTTTCACAGCTCTTCAGTATGGCTAGACATCCGGTTGCCTCTAGTTAGGATCGAAACCTAACTGAATTGGTCAGTCGGAGATTCTACCACTAAGCCGTCGGCGCAGGGATGAAGGTGAATTTTAGCGTATTTATTTTTAGATAAACTCACAGTGACCGACAGGACTCAATTCGCTTTTGCCGAAGAGCTCGAACGCCACTAAGACTAAATTACTCTCCATTAACCACCATAGAGATCCTTCCCTGCCCCCCCCCCATTATAATGTCTGATAGTCAACTTCCTGAGAGCAACTCCCTACGTCTGCTCGGTCTCATGCTGACTGCTGACCTGAGATGGAACAAATACATTGAGTCAATTGCTTCTTCCACCGCGAGGAAAGTTGGCTCTCTGTGCCGCGCCAGGAAATTTTTCTCCCCGGAATCGATACTTCAAATATACAAATCAACCATTCGCCCTTGCATGGAGTATTGCTGCCATATATGGGCTGGGGCACCTTCTGTTTACCTCGGAGTTCTTGACAAGATCCAGAGACGGATATGTAATCTAACTGGCCCTGATCTAGCGTCTCGTCTGCAGTCACTCTCTCACAGACGCGCCGTCGCCTCTCTCTGTCTTTTCTACAAATACTTTCATGGTAACTGCTCTGATGAGCTGCTTTCACTGGTTCCCAGACTCCATGAATTCAAGCGCCCTACGAGGCTGGCATCCCGCTCCCACCCTTACACCGTAGAAACTCTCAAATGTAGCCGTCTCTTCTACTCCAATAGCTTCATACCTCGCACCTCTCGCCAGTGGAACACCCTCCCCAGTTACTGCTTCCCTGAAGGCTATAATCTCCAACTATTCAAATGTAATGTCAATCGACCTCTCCAGTTACCTTGATCTATCCACTATCCTTCTCTCCATCCTTTCTCCTATCACTCCTATCTGCTCTCGCTCCAAATCTTCCGCACCCCACTGCATCCTAGTGGCTTCACGCCTTGCTTGGGGCGTAATGCTTAAAATATATATATATATATGTGTGTGTGTGTGTGTGTGTGTGTGTGTGTGTACATACATGTGTACATACATACATACATACATACATACTCGATCCACTTTCCCAACTCTAACCAAATAACAAAACGTTAGATTTTTATAGGGGAAGTGGTTATTTATCCTATTGAGAAATGTTCACTATCTCACTGATATATGCATATTTTTTTCCAATTTAGTTTTATTTTTTTCAAATATATTTTTACTTTATATTTTTTCCTCTTTGATATATATTTCCTTTCTGTCGTTTTACCACACTCACACCCAACACCTCACTTTTTCACTCCTCCTGATTATACTTTCTTTTCATAATGCTACAGTCGATATCTTTATTACTTCCCACTGAAATTCTTTTTGAGCATTTTTTTTATCTGTCCACCAATTTCATTTCTCCAAAAATTATTTTTTCAACTTCAAATCTTTTTTCCAATAGAATTCACAATTCAGAATAACTTTTGATATTATTATTATTACTATTATTATTATTATTCAAATCTATCATTCTTTGTAAAAGATTTCTCCACCATCTTTTGTGAGTGGTCGAGGTATCTCAAGTGATTCAGGTTGGGGATCACGTTCCGACATTTCGTCCGGTCCTTGCCAAAAACTCCAATCTTCTTACAAGTGGCGGTCAGTGCAGAAATGGTTACTAGCTTTTATGACGTAATCGGCTTTTGTCATGGGGCAAACAGCTATGCCAGAACGCTAGAAATAGTGACAGAAGGTTAGATAGAGGGAGACTTTGCCTAACAGGGTAAAAGACAATCGAGATCATATGCATGTGGCAGCAATAACTATGTATGTGGAAATATAAAAATAGTCGTGTGTTATTATTGGCGCGGAAAGCGAGATTGACGTTCCGTGTTCAAATTTCGGTCGAGACCTTTTTGCTTTCACTTTCACTTTCACTTTCACTTTCCCTACCTCCGTAATGAATTAAATAACAGATCATACAGCGCTGTGCACTTGGCTGAGGACCAGTTAAGAAGGACAACTTTGGATTCAAAACCGGTTGGGAATAAGCCTAACAACAACACTTCGTACAACGTACTTGTTACTGAAATTTCCTGAAGCTGTTTTGGGTATGGCATTTTGACAAGCAAGTCTACAGATTCAGTAAATAATATATGCAAATTTATCAATATCAATATTGATATATGCACTTGAGTAATACTAAGTTAATTAATACCCCAAAAATTTAAATTATCACGAAATCGTCTTTGAATTTCATTTTTTTTATTTAGTTAAAGCCAGTCGAACTCGCAGAAACTTAACATGATGCAGTAACAACTGCAGTTCAAGTAGAGCTTTAACGTTATGATGCATTTGTATTGTTTTGAATAGCAAACAACTAAAATAAAAATAAAAATTCAAACATTCGTTTTCCCGATTTCAAGTTTCGCATATGCAATCTGATGATGAGTGGCTTACATAATTCAGTTACCTTTTAATAGATATTATTTTGTACAAAATGCTGTTATATATATAAAAGTTACATTTTATGTTAATATATATATATATATATATATATATATATATATATATATATATATATATATATACAAAGAGAGAGATAAAGTAAATACATTGAATTTAGTCAGTTATGTGCCATACGTGATACACGCTTAGGCGATCATGTATCTTTCGATACATGACTGACGAGGCAGATTTTTCCGTTGCCATTTCTTTCTGCAGTAGACCAGTTGCCATCCAAGGCTACAGAACCCAGTCTGTCCTGCTATTTACCCATAGCTTTGAGAGAAGAAGAGAATTCATACCATTCCCAACTGCATTAGCACATAAGTGAATGTAATGGATTCGATTGGAATTCGAACTCGGCTCTCCGATTCCTCAATCCTAGCCGCTATAATCCACCATATTTCCTAATTTATATACAGAACTATGTTGGCATCCGCTCATTTCTATTATATTATGTGTTTGTTTCTCAATGCTAAACTTTCAAATATTTGCGTTATCCAACAATATTTATATATATATATATATATATATATATATATATATATATATATATATATATATATATATATATATAGGATTGATGTATACGGAATAAATTCCAATAACCAAAAATACTATTGATTAATAGTGTTCAATACAGAGTAGAGCAAATATAATTTATTTAAAAATTATAGCATAAACATGTTATAAAATCACTACAAAAATAGCCATTGTATTTCAACATCTCTGGTGTCTTATAAAAGATAAGATACCAGAAGAGGTGAAACAAAATGGCTAATTTTATAGATTTTTCTCTTTATTTATATATAAAATATATATATATATATATATATATATATATATATATATATATTAAAAAAAGAGAATTGCCGCAAACGTTTTTGGTTGTAATGTGGATTTATTGAAAAAAATATTATACTTTGTTTACATAATTTCAACATGTTTCTGGTCTGGTCTCGCAACCGTCTTCAGGTGAAAGTGGAATTTTTTACATATTATTAAAAATAATTAATTTTTCTTCATGTTCAATGTGGAATATTCTCGATATGAGACATTCTGTTTGTGTGTTGGCAATCCGAATTTTCTTTCTAAATTGTCAATGAAGAGTTCTGCGTGAAGGGTCATAAAACAATTAAGGTTTGTCCAGTGAAAGTTATCGGCATTTAATCTTTTAATGTTTTAGTCTATGTGATTTTTCTATTTTGGCATGTTCCTGTCAGCATGCGTGTATATATGTGTGCGTATATTTCCTTACTACGAGGAATTCGAAACTAAATTATATATATATATATATATATATATATATATATATACATATATTGTTATGGTCCACAGTTCCTTGTACCACGGATGATGGTCCAATGTTAGAACCAATGAAAGAATAACACATACGCAGGTATGGATACAAAGATATATTCCTACAACATAAATATAATAAAAGAAGTAGAAGTATTAGTAATGACTATCAGATTTGGTTAGCGTGAACTATGTTGTCTCGACAAGTATCACTTTTGCAATGTCCTTACAATATTTCTCTCAATTATATATATATATATATATATATATATATATATATATATATATATATATATTGTCTTCCTTGTAACACGCTGATGTCCTCAATGAAAGAATAACACATACGCAGGTTGAGAGGATATATTACAACAGAAATATAATACAAAGAAGAAGTATTTATAATATCAGATTTGAATATTTGTCCATTATTATTCTCAATTATCTCTCCTCGTCTTACAATCTCCTCATGTTTGAGAGGCCATTATTTATATGTCATAATAGTCCATTATATATATATATATATATATATATATATATATATATATATATATATATATATATATATATTTTGTATTTAGGCAGCAAATTCTTTTTCGGCATGTCTGACTGAATAAATTACAGACATTATGTCTGCTAATTTTTAATAAGATCCGTTCATGCTCACGAATAACCTTCCGTGTATTGATGTTAAAGGGTGCGAGAAATGTGCTATAGCTATTTAAATTTTTTTTAGTTTTATTTCACAAGTACTTTCGATCTTTTTCCAAGATCATCTTCAGGGCTGCAAATAAATGAAAAAGGCCGGAGCGTACAACTGCCGAAACGTTGTGATAAATATGGCAACAAAGACGAGGACAATAGTCGGAATAATGCTAATAGTGTATCAAAACTACTGTATTGAAAAGCTACATATGCAAGACGAGAACATTTTCTCAGTCTTTTGCATGTGTGTCTGAGAATATGATCAGTTTTGCTTTCTTCCAAGGGTTCGAGATCATGTTCAGGCACTTGTATAACATACCCTACCAGTTATATCCTGTAGAAGCACTCCCTCTCTCTTCCCACCTAATTTGGTTTAGTGTCTAAATATGCGTTGGATCCTATTATCTGTTTTCTGTTAGTGATAATTAGCCTTTTGTTTTTTTCTTGCTTTTATTTAGCGGCATATCTATCATTTGCAGTTTATTTAATGCCGAAATCTAAGTATTTTGTACACAATTTTATTTTTGGAAATAATAATGGTCTATTGGCACAAATTTTACTAATTAACCCATCTTGGGGAGAATAGGTGTTTTCATACTTTTGCTTTGCGTATTTTCGCGTAAAGGAATATAACGAACCCAACTGGAATTGAAACTCGGTTTTCCGATTAACAATTCTGAGCCATTAGACATTTACCACCTGCACATCCAAACTTAGAGCACCTGGTATTCCCAAGCGGTCACCCATCTAAGTACTGACGTTGCTTAACTTTGGTGATCGTACGAGAACCGCTGTTTCAGCATGATGTGCCGTAATCCCAGTCTGGTCAATTTACGACACCTGATAAGATATAGTCATATAATGACGCATTCTGACCACGCACGTAATGTGTGTATATACATATATGCACACATGTGACAAGATGACCCCCACCTTGTCTATTTTTGCATGTTTTTTTTATTATATCGATAATACTGTATTGCGAGTCTTGTATGAATAATTGAAGAAGACTTACAAATGAAACAAGAAACAGAAAGGGTTAAATTGAAACGAACAAAAATAACAGGACAGAAAAGGAAGAAGTAGAACAAGTCAGAAGGTCTAGAAACGTCCTGGAAATTGTCTGGGGTCTCAGTCAAATATTTGGCGCAGTCCTGTAAAGTCGTTGCCACTGTCTTACACACAGGCGTTCAAGAATTTCTTTTATTTTTTTTTTATTTATACTATTTACATTGATCGGACTGTTGTCCTCATCTTTGTTGTCATATTCACGACATTTCGGCTTTTGTATACTACGTACTTCTTCAGGTGACTGGAATTTCACAACCCATTGGGTCATGTCACTAGATTACTTCAACCAATACTTTTATCTACTGGGCCACTTGCTTTCTTTTATTTGTGATGCTATATTTTTGTTGTAGCATACTGTTATGGGACCTTACCCATAATAACATAATGGACTATTCCATACGTAATAAATACTGCGCCTCAAGAGGAAGTTCTGTCCGATGTCGGGCGACCGGCTGATCGGTTGAACTCTCTACCTTCGGGTGGGGAGGAACCCGAAAGAGGCTACGCCGAAGGACGGAGTCTCTTTCGGGGAGGTAAACCGGATACGGATTCAAAGGGCATATTTTTGGCCGGGCCCACGGGCTCGGAGATCTCACGTTAAACCGGTCTTGTGCCACATAATGCCCTCGTTGGGGAGTGACTAAATACTGTTCAGTCTGAAGTCTGGAGTGAGGTCCGTCAGAAGTCCGTCAGGAGTCTGTCAGTCAGTCAGAGCGAGCGAGTCAGTCAGTCGAGTCAGAGGCAGTCCGAAACAGAGTCGCGTTCAGACAATTACTACTAAACCTGATTGTTCGTACTAACACTTTCTACTTCTCTGTATATATTCTTGTTTGTAATATATCTGTGTTATTCCATATCCGTGTTCGAGTTCTTCTTTATTATCCGTGGTACAAGGAACCAGACCATAATACATACCTACGGACGATAATGGGTATGACACCATTCACATAAATACAGTAGTAAATACTGTATGTTGGTATGCAGTTGGAGATTCATTGTGGAATTCAATTGAGTCAATTCTAGCAGTTGACTACTTCTTCTACGCGCCGTTGGTGAATCTTATATATATTGTTCTTTTCCTAAATATTATCGTTCATTACCAACCTTCGTTTGATTATATCAGTAACCTTGCCTAGGTTACAACAATTTTAAAGCAGAACGTTTCCCTGAAATCTTTGTATGCATGTTTAAGGTTGGTTATTTCATTTTATTAAAAAAAATAAATAAATTTGAAAGATATTTCTATATTCAAATCTTACTGCTTTTTTATTTATATGCCTGTGGTATCATTCGCACACCTCCATAACGTTATTAGATTGCTTGGATCATTGAGCTAAACATTTAAGTGATATATTCATAAGTTATCCGGAAATAGATGCATTAAAATGCAGGCGTGACTTGAATCCTGTCCTGATATAAATTTCACGAAAATGTCGACATCTAAGGAGTCGACCTTTAATATTGTTTTTCACTTGGTTTCACCCTTATTTCTTCTTTTTGAAATCTAATTTTGAAAAAAAGTGTTTCCATAAATTGAATCAGTCAATTCGTCGGTCACATTAGAGTTTCTGATAGTGCTTTTTGTATGGAAGAACTGTTTGTAGTGTTTTTTGAAAATCCCAAGAGAAATTAGATCCAATTTGTTAAATTTTCTCATTCTCTATGGTTCTAAAAATGGATGCGGAGAATACCATAGACGGAACAGCGAAATTTTAAAGAAAATATGAACTACAAAGAAAATTGGTAATCGCTGTCAAAATGAGACAGCAGGAATTTCTAAAAAAAAAAAAACATAATAAGGAAACGATTCTTAGGATTCCTTTTTTTACGTGCTGTATTATTCCAGAACATGGCTCTCCGCAACTTCCTTTACTTTTCATTTCATTTACACAAGATCTTTAGATACGTTATTCGACGTTTCTATCTTTCTCTCGTGCCATAAATATATCCTGTAATTTTATCGACCCCTTGTGGAATCTATGCTAAGTCAACTTGCTGCATTTCGCAGTGCTAGACGGGAACATATACGACACTAAGCACCTTTGCCAAGATTTTTCCACGACATTATATATATATATATATATATATATATATATATATATATATATATATATATATATACAGATTAAATTCAGATCAATTCTGTGGACAAGACAGTATATATGGTATAAAAGGACAATTGTCATTTTATACCATATATATATATATATATATATAATATATATATACAAAATGCTCATGTATGGTCAACTTGACAATGGTCATCGAAACGTGGGTCGGCCTTTGCTTAGATACAGGGACAGGCTGAAGAGTAACCTCTTAGCTGCGAATATAAATCACACTACGTTTGAGAACATCGTAATTTATCGTAATGATTGGAAGTCTACATGCTACAATGGCATCAAGAACATGGCAGCATCAAACATTGCCAAGCTTCGTCAAACTAGGGAAAGCAATAAAATATCTGCTGCTGTTCCAGTCATATACTCCAAGAATCCACACTCTTGCACAATCTGTGGACTTCTTTGCAAATCACTGGCGGGACTGAAGTGTAACTTGCGACTCACACACAAGGTTAAATAAACAACGTTGTTGGAACCTCATACGTCGAAACCGACGGGAGAGTCCCTTATATATATATATATATATATATATATATATATATTTAATTTAAATAAACATAATTTTATGTTCATTTTTTTTTAAATATCCGGACCTAGGCTGCCTTTCGGCCAACGCATCATCAGGGACCAATCGTTGGCAACTTTTAACTCATTTAGATTGATAAGAGATAATACTGGAACACGCTTAAAATTACGAAATACGTAAAATTATGAAAATAAATAAATAAATTTACGATTAAAATACGTAAATAATGAAAAATAAAAAAAAATATTTGTGTGTGTATATATATATATATATATATATATATATATATATATATATATATATATATATATATTTTTAGGTGTATCAGCAAAATTGTCCAAATCCTGTAGCTGTACAATTATCAATCTCACAAAAACAAAACATTGAACCAATTGAGTTTTCTTAATTAGAGGTTTTCATATAAGACATTTAGCCATTTGCCGTAAGAATCACTCAAAAAAAACTTTTGAATTTTTCAGCTAGAAAGTGAATAGGTGAAAATCGATTTTGTGTCAGCCCCACCGTATCTTCCCAATTGAGCAATAGTGAGAGGAAAATTATCATTCAGGCCGTCAGTAATGGTATCAACATTCTTATTCTGGCTTCCGTCTTCAAAGTCCATTCAAGAACACATCTAGAGAATGGTGAATAAGTTTTAAAATGAGGGAGCAGTAATGAGGAAAACTGGATCAGGATGTCACAACTCCAAGAGGGATCATCATTTGAATTTAGAGCTGAATACAGTCTTGTTGTTCAAAGTAGATTCCAATGTGTTATAAAAACCTCGGAGAATTCCAGTAAGATATCTTTAAACAAGGGTTCAAATATTAATCTAACAATTGAACAATTTTGCTGTATGTATGTATGTATGTATTTTAATACATTTATTGTTTATACGTTATTTATATAGATACAAATATTTAAGTAAATGCTCTGTTTATAATAAACAGTATTAACAACATTTACCAACCTGAATGTCCGAGAAATTTTCATAGAAAAATGTGTCCTCCGACATTCAAGCCGGTAAATATTGTTAATATTGTTTTATTCGTAATATTTGCCCCTAGCTGGGACCCTAACATGTGTTACCACCTCAGGTCAGAGTGAACCTTGGATCAGCAGCAATTAAAACGTGGTTTCACTCTCCTTAAAAACTCCAATCTCCCGATCAGATGCCTTAGAGCACATTGGGATGCGCTGAAAAGGAATATTCAAGTCCTCAATGCGCAGCTGGCTAATCTAGAATAATTTTAGCATGCCGTAATAATACCATAGGCCCACATCTCCTCGAATGTTAAGTTGAATTGACACGGTTCTAAATGCGGTCGAGAAGAATATATATAATAAATTCAGTGGTGAGTATCTACAAAGATAATAACCAGTCCAGATAATGCCAAAGTTGAATTTAAAGGAACCTTAAACTAATGAAATTTAATAAATAATTTAATTTCTAAGCAGTATTGAAAATGAAATTTACAGTTTCAAATTGAGTCTTCATCATGGCTCAAGCGTTGGTGGTTACGAAGACAACAAAGCCATTATTTAGTTACTGGCTAATTCTTCTTCTTAAACACAAAATCTATTCTTCAGATGAATATTTCACTTTGAAAACAAAACGGTTATTCTTCACGTTAAATCTATCTTTTCCGAAAGAGGCCTAACAGAAAAAAACTCACATAGTGAAAAGATTTTACACAGTTTCATGTCTTCGGGGATAAATTAATTATTGAAAATTATTTCCCATGAAGAACTGATGAAAAAAGAAACACTTAAACAAAATGGTGGTCAAAATATATTGATATGTTCCAGATTGATTATCGATCTGATGCCGTCGGCAAGATTCACACGATAATGTTTCCATGTATTTCATTGAGTTCTTGAAAATGTCTTTTTGTTTTTTGTTGTTTTTTTTTTTTTTTTACTTTCTCTCGCCTTCCATTTTCTAATTTTCTATACACGTGCTGAGATAGGAGAGTAAAATCGAAGTCTTGCTCGGAATTTGCGAAGAAATTCTACGATATTTTCTAATATAAGTTTCTCTTGAATGAAAGCGATTTTACATGCCTCATTTCGTGTATGTACAGTTTGATGACTTTGGAGTGTTCGTTTGATAAGTTTGATGAGGCGTTCTAAGTGTATAGGAAAAACCATTTTCGAAAATATTTGTTCTTGTAGTCATTAGGAGGGGACATAATCGATTTTCCATCGAATTGCTCTATTTACAAAAGAATAGGGAAAATTGCACAAAGGTTTTTTTGTTTTGTTTTTTTTTAACAATTCTTTCATTTTCTGTCATGTTAAATACATATTATAATAGTATTTACGCGGACAGGTGGCGGTTGATCGAAAACTAAAGTTGCCTACCATATGACTCCAGTAATATGAAACGGGATCAGATAATAATATCCCTTATATAAAGTTTTGCAATTAATCAGCCAAGGTCGACTCCACGATCGTTTCCTTAGCTGCATAGTATGTGCTTCGCTAGGGCTACATACAATTTTGAATTCAGAGTTTTCCTTCACCTAAATCCACGGCTGAACAGTTCAGTCTGCTCTACTGTTTAATCCATAGCTAAGAGGTTCACAAAAAGATGGATTGTTATCTTTCCAAAAGTTATTTGCGTATAAAAGAATGCAAAGAACGAATAATTTCGACCCGCCCTCAATGATTTTTTGTTTTACTTCTTTGCAAATCACTGGCAGGACTGAAGACCCGGTCGCACACCCCTCAATGAAACCATCTTATATATATATATATATATATATATATATATATATATATATATATATATATATATATATATATATATGTATATATATATATATTAATTTAAATAAACAGAATTTTATGTTCAAACCAGTATGGGTTAAATAACAGAGCAAACCAGTCTACCGGAGAAAGCAACTGCAACCGGCTGCGGAGAAATCTTCTGTCTCGCCCGTCATGAATCGAAAGATACATGATCGCTCAACAAACGTGCATCACGTATAGCACTTAACTGACTGACCGTCCAACTAAAAGAACACGACCAGTGATTAGTCAGATCAACAAAAAGTTAAGACAGTTAAATTATCAAGGCCGTGGGAGAAAGAGACCAACAAACACATCCTAAACAGGGATAGCGATAAATCTCTCTTGCCGTTCAATAAACATGAGAACAATACATGCTGGGGAAGGAGATCTACTGCTATAAATTCTAGCATTTATAAAGACTGGAATTCGAACTCACCTCTCCTATTTCTTAATCCGAGCCACTATCCGTCACAACAAACGCATATTTGGATGTGCGGGTCATATAATCACATATAATAAACCATTGTCTGGTTTTATTTCTTTGTCAGTTTTAGTAGAACAACTGAAGAGAGATTTCAACGGGGACAAATGAATGAATGAAAAAACAATGAGATTTCTTTTTCGAAGGGCTTCGTGATTTGGCAATAACTTTTCAGCACTGCCTTGTAGTGGAAAGCGAAATATGTTTGACCACGTATTCGATGGTATATAAAAACCTGTTTAAATGTGCATGGTTTCGCTGTGTTCCGTAATTTCGCTGTGTGATGGTATCGAATATTAGCGCTCGTTAGGCATGACTATTATTAGGTTGGTGCAAAAATAATGACGTAATAATGTCGCTTTTTTACGTACTTTTCTACGTCAAAAAACGACATTCTTACGTCATTATTTTTGCACCAACCTAATAAATTCGAGTTGCGCATAACTCTGCGATCAGTCACTAAAGAATGGCGATCCAGTCGAAATTCGCAGTCGTATGAAAGCCCAATATGAAACAAACCGTCTCTAAAATGGTACTGGAATGAAGAAGGTTTTTTTTTCTTTTATTTTCATATAAAGTCTTATTCCTATTCCTTATTCAAGGTCTTATTCCTGTCAAAAAGTAGACAAAATAAAAAGAAAACTCAGCTGTTCAGCACTTTCCGTCCAACACCAATTAAACAGCCACGTACTTATCACCCCAAGCAAGACAGTAAAGCTATTAAGACACAACGGGTTACATGGTGTGGAAAAATTAGGAGCAGAAAGATTAACAATAAGGGAAAACAGGAAAGAGTAATCAGGAGGACAGTGGATAGAGATTGATATTGCATTCAAATTCTTACAGATTAAAGTTGGCCGGAAAGCATGCAGTCGGAAGGGAGTTCTACAAACGAAAAAAAAAAAAAAAAAGAGAAGAAAAAGAAACTGTTAGTATCGAATTTACGGCTGCATTTAGCCAGCTCAACTGTAAATTGATGAGATCTCGACGCCAGTCTAGTTCAGCGCTTAAATTCAAAAGTCTAAGTTCCATCAGGAAAAGCTCATCCGAACAATTACCATAAAAGTATTTATAGAAAAGACAGACAAAGAAACAAACTTACGGTGACGGGAACGTGAGTGAAGCCGAGCCACCAGATCAGGGCCAATAATATTGCTGATTCTTCTTTGAATTTTATCAAGGAACTCAAGGTAAATAGCCGGAGCACTGGACTATATGTAGCAGCAATATTCTAAACATGGATGTATGTTTGTTCTCGTATTTGAAAGTGGTCTTAAATGGTCAACATATTTCATCCGGAAGATGAAGTTGCTGTTCCCTGTTGGATCATATGTAATCAAACAACTTTCTTAATTGATGAGAAGACGGAAAATTATAGAAGATTTAAGAATAATGCGTAATATGACTATTTGAAAAATCATCTGGTAACTTCGATGTGTCATTTAGTTTGTTTGACATAAACTTCATTATTCTATTTGACCGAGATAAAATATAGAACTGTATCCCTTTTTATCATAGCTTGAAAGTTAGAAAAGAAATAAATTTACTTTGTTTTGATAACAGTTTCATTATTTTGCCTTGTCCAGAACTTGTTTTATAGCAATGGGGACCCCTCACTTACCAATCAATCCTTTTAAAACACCAATTAAAAAAGAGGCATGTTCTAAGCTTTTAGAAATATTTCTAGATTGAGATTCGTCGCCGGCACCCATTCGTATCCGAGAATTGGGATTGTCATCATCTCTCCCTATTCCCTCGTCCCCACCCGCCCTTGTGGCGGTATTGGAGATGGTTTTGAATCAAATCGAGTTTGACGCATCCATTCGCGTGAATTTGTTTTTGGTGGACAGAGAAGCTCAAACATTTGGCCAGAAGCTCCTCCATCGCGTCTCAAAGGGGTCTGAGACGGACGAGATCTGACAAACATGGTCGCATCGGGCTGTCGGATGCTTGGTCTGTCAAGGTCCGCTTTGGTTACGCCATCCCGACTGATGCTGCTCTCTTCTGCGAGTTTAGCCGTCGAGATGGTGTAAATCTTTGCCTATACCGCCTTTGGGGTCTTCGGCTGCTAGTCGCGTTCAGTCAGGTCACTCCTGCTGAACTTTACTCCACATTGAGATTATTACTGCAATTTATGCATTTGTCCAGACCTTTCAGCAATGGCTGGCTACTCCTCCTCCAGAAAATAATTTGTTACTCTTTTAGTGTGTTTATTCTTATAATATAAACCCTTCATCGAACACATTTTCAAGCATTTCGTCCTAATGTAATTGCCATCTTACTTAGGGGCCAAGAAGTATACTTTATTGTAAATCAGGAATTCTTCCTATTTATTTATAATTCTTTTCTATCGGGGAATCAATCCTTGTTACCATAAACTGAGTGTTAAAATTCTTATAAATTCATTAGCATAAATAGCCTTTACTCTCGACACCCCAGACTTAATCATTTCCCAGCCAATTATTTTGGGAAAAGGTTTCATTTTGAGATGAAATTTTACGGAAAAGAAACTACAAAATCTCCCACAGAAGGTGGCGACGGAGAGTATGGGAGTAAGCATAAAGCTAGTAGAAAACAGAATTCATGGTCATCAGTAAAATAATAAGCCCGAAATGCTATTTACAGTTCGAGAACACTAGAATCAAGCAGACGCGGAAGTTTAAATATCTGGGAATCGTTTTGAGGACGGTAAGTGCGACGCTGAGATCCGTAGACGTATTGGGATGGCCAAGTAGGCATTCCAAAAGCTGGGCAGGGTATTGCGAGACAGGAGGATCTCTTTGGTAACAAAGAAAAGAATACTGAACTGTTAAGTGACATCTGTCCTTCTTTACGGCAGCGAATATTGGACGATATCTTCAAAGATGAAGAAGAAACTCAAGGCGACAGAGATGTGGTTCTACAAAAGGATGCTGAGGATTTCGTGGATCGAGCGTGTGAGCAACGAGAGGATGCAGTGAAGAAGGCGGCTCATGCTTAACATCAGGAAGAGGCAGCTGAAGTTTCTGGGACACATAATGAGGAAGGAGGGTCTTGAGAATCTGACACTCAGGGGTCTAATAGAGGGAAAGAGAGACAAAGGAAAGCAGCGCGTGACATTCTTGACGAGGATGACAGAACGTGGTCTGGGAGAGGTAGCAGAGGGAAGGAATTGTTGAGAGTTGCAAAGGATAGAGGTCAGGTGGAGAGCCATGATCGCTTGCGCCCTGAAAAGACATGGCACATAAATAAATTAAAATATTCATTAATAATAATATTCATTAACCCTTGCAAGGCATCATGCATATAAATTATTACCAGTACAGAAGTTAATATTTTCACTGCAAGCGTTTGACTCTACGTGGAAATAAAAATCGTGTAGCGGCATAAAGAACCTTTCGTTTTCAGATTCCTCACCAATCACATGATAATATATGTGCGTTTTGACGGAGATATTGAGAATGAAAGGAAAAGGAAGAAGGATCTGTTTTGGTCGTTGGTAGAGTTTCGTATTTGCCAGCAAGAATTTTAACTGCTGATTTTCATGGCTTTCTCCAACCGGAATATTGATATTCATTCTTACTGTTATATTTCCACGTTTGGGGCCTCATGGAAAACTAGGCTAGGTTTAGAAAATAAAAATGAAAATAGGGAGGTAAATTGAAAGAAAACAAATGAGCAGACGATACGGTTTCCAAGCATTAATAAAGGATTCAGTGGAATAATTTGATATTAGATGAGAGAGAAAGTAGAGAAAAGAAGGAAACAAACATTTGTAAAAATGAAGATAAACAGAGAGAAAGAAAGCGAGGAAGAGGAAAGAGAACAAAGAGAGAGAGGGAGAGAGAGAGAGGGGTGGAAACGAACATAAGGAAGAGCGAGAAATAAGAAGAGATAAAGAGAAAGCGAAAGAGAGAACAACGGGAGAGAAAGATAAGAAAAAGCCATAGAATGAGAGAGAAAACGATAACAGAAAGCAATTGATAAAGAGAGAGAGAGAGAGAGAGAGAGAGAGAGAGAGAGACATATAGTGGGGGATGAGAATATGAGGAGAAAAGAAACAAGAGCGGATAGGTGAGAAAGAATGCGAGAGAGAACAAGAAAAAGAAACAAGAAAAAAAACTGAAACAAAGAGAGAAGATAGATAGATAAAGGAGGACATAGAATAGATAGATAGAAAATAGATAGATAATAGATGATAGATAGATAGATAGATAGATAGATAGATAGATAGATATGAATGAGATAGATAGATAATGATATGCAGAGACTGATAGATAGATAGATAGATAGATAGATAGATGAGATAGATAGATAGATAGATAGATAGATATGCAGAGACTGCAGATAGATAGATAGATAGATAGATAGATAGATAGATAGATAGATAGATAATAGATGGAGGACATAGATAGATAGATAGATAGATAGATAGATAGATAGATGAGATAGATAGATAGATAAATAGATAGGACATAGATAGATAGATGGATAGGACAGATAGATAGATATAGATAGATAGATAGATAGATAGATAGATAGATAGATAGATAGATAGAACAAAATGAGATAGATAGATAGATAGATAGATAGATAGATAGATAGATAGATAGATAGATAGATAGATAGATAGATAGATAGATAGATATAGCAGATAGATAGATGATCTGAACAAATGAGATAGATAGATAGATAGATAGATAGATAGATAGATAAACAATAGATAGATAGATAGATAGATAGATAGATAGATAGATAGATAGATAGATAGATAGATAGATAGATAGATAGATAGATAGATAGATAGATAGATAGATATGCATAGACTGAGATAGATAGATAGATAGATAGATAGATAGATAGATAGATAGATAGATAGATAGATAGATAGATAGATAGATAGATATGCAGAGACTGCAGATAGATAGATAGATAGATAGATAGATAGATAGATAGATAGATAGATAGACCAAAAAAGTAGGAAACGTATTGCCAAGAGATGTGGGGACAAAAGGAGATAGAAAGCGAGAGAAAAAGAACAAACAAAACAGAAAAAAAAAAGAGAAAGAAAGCGATTGAGAGAAAAAAGAAAGAGATAGACCAAAAGGGGAAAGGTGAGAAGTAGAGAGAGAAATGACACAAGATGAGAGAGCGACGTCATGAGTAGATAGAGAGGACAAAATGAGAGAGAAAGTAGATCGGGGAAGAACTAAAGAGAGAAAGGTATCATGGTGAGAGAGAAAAATAAAGAATAAAAAACGGTGACGGAAACGCTCTTCTTCTTGAATTTCTTCGTAGAAAGAAACATGTGATTGTTATAGAAGATACCGACATCTAATCGAACTGAGATTAGCACGTGTTCTCTGTTTCAAGTAAAGATCAATATGCAAGATGTTTGGAAATTTTCCTCTTATTGGCTAAGTGATAATTGCAACGGCGCATTCTGCCTCTATATCTGCCTTAACATTTGCATCCTAATCACTGTGTTGAATGGTTGGTTGTTAGTTTACAACGGGAAGTGTTAGCGTCGTTATGGAAGAATTCAATACATTCAACAGCCGACTGGAGCTAAACACAACCGGTTGGATTGGCGTATTTGTATCTTGATCTCAGTGTCGATGAAAACTGATAATTTATGCACGTATTTGTCTGTATGCTTCCTGGTGGTATTTGTCATAAGAATTACCATTGAGGATATCCGTCGTTTCCTTTTCTTTGTTAAGCAGGCATTTCTTTGGATATGAGATTTTAATGTGCTTTAAAATGACCTCCATCACCTCCTCCTCCACCTTCTTCTTCTCCTCCTCCTTCTTCTTCTCTTCCTCCCCTCCCCCCCCTCATCCTCCTCCTTCTTCTTCTTCTTAACCTTTTTCTTCTTCTTCTTCCTCCTCATTCTTCTTCTCCTCCCCCTCCTCCTCCCCTTTTTCTTCTTCTTCTTCTTCTTCTTCTTCTTCTTCTTCTTCTCACCCTTCTTCTTCTTCTTCCCTCACCCCTTCTTCTTCTTCTTCTTCCCTCCTCCTCCCCTTCTTCTTCTTCTTCTTCTCACCCTTCTTCTTCTTCTTCCCTCCTCCTCATTCTTCTCCTCCTCCCCTCTTCCCCTTATTCTTCTCCTCCCCTCCTCACCCCCCCTTCTTCCCCCTCATCCTCCCCTTCTTCTTCTTCTTCTTCTCACCCCTTCTTCTTCTTCTTCCTCATTCTTCTTCTCCTCCCCCCTCCTCCCCTTCTTCTTCTTCCCTCCTCCTCATTCTTTTTCTCCTCCGCCTCCTCCTCCTCCTTCTTCTTCTTCTTCTTCTTCTTTTTTCTTTTCTCTCCTCCTCATTCTTCTTCTCCTCCCCTCCTCCTCCCCTTCTTCTCCCCCCCTCTTCCTCCACCTTATTCTTCTCATTCCCCTCTTCTTCCCCTCTCCTCCTCCCCCTTCTTCTTCTTCTTTGTTCATTAAAACACTGGACTCTCGTTCTCTTTACCCTTCTGTACGCTTACGAGACCTGGACTTTGTATCCTAGAGGCATCAAACATCGAGAGCGGTTCCAGCAAACGAAGCACCGAAGAGTACTTCGCATCAGTTGGGAGGACCGCACCACCAACAAAGAGGTCTTCTCTTGGTCATCTCTACCTAGCGTTCCCACCATCCATCAACATAGCCTCTGTTGGGCGTGCCTCGTGTCCAGAATGTGTCCCACACACGACTCGCACGTGCCATTCTGTAACAAGAAGCTACACGGATGCCCAAAACGATGCTTCAAGAATAAGTTGAAAACATCCCTGACACAAGCCAACAAGGACCTTGTAAACTGGGAAACCGTTGCTGCAATTCGGCATTCGTGCCGTAGGACATTTCAAGGGTGGACCGAGACTTTTGAGTCCAATCGTCAACATGAAAAGGATTTGGGACGTGCTATCAGCAGAGCTCGACTCGTCCAACCGTATCCACCACCCACACTCCATTTCGGCTCCGGCTCACGACTCTTCAGGGCTCGGCTGGGCCTTCATAGCAAACTCCGTCACCGCCAACCAGAGGGGAGAAAGGGAATAAAGAGAGAGGATGCCAACTATGGACCGTGTCTCGTCAGGTCGTAGGTGATCATGGCTCTCCACAATCTCCTGTACTTTGTCGTTCTTAAATCATTTTGTCTTTTTGTTATCTATCCTAAAAATTACTCCGCCATCCATTTACCCAAGCTTGCTAGGCAGGTTATGCGTTGTTTACGTCATATCTTGGGTTGTCCCTTTTTGACTGAAGGTCATATGTTCCTTCTTCTTACGTTTAATAGTCCTTTCTTCTTGCTTTTCTTTATTGCCATATCTGGGAGATCCTGCAGTTTTCCTTCAATTACCATCAACACAACTTAGTACAAAATCAGAAAAAGACAGCTAAACGTCCGTGGAAGCATAATGAGGAAGGACAGCTTGGAAAACCTCACGTGAGATATTGAGGACAAGAGAAATAGGGCAAAGCTAAGAGCCATACGTGATAGAAAGTTGTGGAGAGCCATGATTGTCTATTACTTGAAGGGACGCGGTACATAGAAAAAAGATCTTAATTTTAGGATTATTTCTGCCAATAATAAATCTTGGCATAACTTCTAGTTCTCTTAGGATTTCATTGTCATCTTTCTGAATCTGTCATCAATCATTAGACTTTTCTTCTTCTTCTTCTTCTTCCACCCATTTACACAAGCTCACTAGGTAGGTTCCTCTCTCTCTTGCCTTCATTCTCCCCTGTGAGTATAGAATTTTCTAAGTCTTCTTTCCTCATTATGGCCCTTGAAATTTCGACTGACCTTTTCTGGTGTTACGCTTAAGTTTGCTTTTTGTTTCAATTTTCCCTAAAATTTCGTCGTTGCTCATATATTCGGTCATTGGCATTCTCAATATCCTTCCGTAGAACCACATTTTACTTACTCCAAGTTCCTTTCTTCATCTTTGAGGAGATTCTCCAACATTCACTACCATTATAGGAAAAGTCATATTACATAAAACTTCAGTATTCTTTTCTTTGTTTCTAACGAAGATTTTTTCTTCTGTTTCTTAATTCTTTGCTTAGCTTTTGGAAGGCATCTTTCGCTAACAAAAACCAATATCTGGTATTTAAATTATTTTACTTGTTTGATTTTGGTATCTCCAATTTGTAATTTGCATGCTGAGTTGTTCCTTTCACTAACAACCATGTATTCTGTTTTCTTGCAATTCAAATGTAATCATTCTTTCTTTCTTTCCTTCACTACTGTCTGTGGGAGTTCGTGTAGTTTCCTTTTATTATCTGCTAGGAAAACTGTGTCGTCAGCCTATCTTATGTTGTTAAGATTGTGGCCGCTAATAATAAATCATGGTAGGACTTCAAATTCTCTCAAAATCGCCTCAGTATATAGGACGAATATGTCCGGTTAGAAGACACATCGTTGTCTTACAGCAGATTCTATTTTTGAATATTTACTGAATTCATTGTTCATCAGTATGCAAACGTTTTGCTTGTTAATATAGATGATGAAACGCATTTCTTCTTTATCTGTCTATATTTCTGAGATGAGGTATTGTGTACACTATTTACATTGTTCGGACTATCATCCTCATCTTTGTTGTCATATTTATCACAACGTTTCGGCCGTTGTACGCTCCGGCCTTCTTCAGGTGGTTGGAATGTCGAACTGAACCCTTTATTTCGCTCACTGGTGTAGACTGTTCTAGTTCCACGTGTCATGTCTAATGGATGTCAGTTATCAGTTATCTCCTGTTAATTCCCCTCTCCAAGTCCTCCACCATGTGCCATGTCCTCAAGTATACATGGCACAGTGGATAAAGGTGTTAGTTAGATCCAGTGACAGGACCCAAAGAGTATGGGTTCAATACCTGGTCAAGACGGTGGAGAACTTGGAGAGGGGAATTAAAAGGGAGATAACTGGAAAGATGAGGATGATAGTCCGAACAACGTAAATAGTGTACATTTCTTCTTTATATGCCGTGTCCCATCAGGACCGAGGCGATCATGGCTCTCCGCAACTTCCTATCCCTTGTAGCATTTAATAAACTTTGTCTTTACGTTATTTTTTATACTCCCTTATCCGCCATCCATTTAATCAAGCTAACTAAATGTGCTATGCTATGTTTTATCCTGTCTCTCTTGCCCTCTATCTGCCCCGTGAGTATCAGATTTTCCAGGCCCTCTTTCCTCATGATGTGCCTCAGAAATCTCAAATGTCTCTTCCTGATGTTAAGAATTTTGTTTCTATTTTCTCCCAAACTTCGTCGTTGTTTACATGTTCTGTCCACGGTATCCTCAGCATCCATCTGTAGAACCACATTTCTCTTGCTTCAAGTTTCCTCTTCATCTTTGAGGAGATCGCCCAGAATTCACTGCCATACAGGAAAAGAGATTCTCACAGGACTAAAAACAAGACCCTGTCAGTGGAAAGATTAACCTTTTTGTAGGTTCAACGACGTTCTAGAACAATGGGGTAAACTCAACTTCATGGCTTTGTACGCTGTCAGTGCGATGTAAACACGACATTGTTGGGCCGACGGCTTCCTAGTTAACGGCCAGAGTGATGCGTTCCCCTGATGGGATAAGTTAGTTTTTAGTATCACTTTTCCGAATTGGTCTATAATTAGTATATTTTTCAAATTTTTAACAGGTATTTTTCCAAATTAGTTTTTAGTATTTTTTTCAAATTAGTTTTTTAAATAATATTTTTTTCAACTTAAGTTTTAACTAGTATTTTTAAAAATTAGTTTTGAACCCGTATATTACGAATTAGTTTTTAATTAGTATTTTTCCAACAAGTATTTTTTTTTCAAATTAGTATTTAACTTAATATATTTCCAAATTAGATTTTTTCAAACAGGTTTTTAACTACTATTTTTCTACATTAGTTTTTAATGTGTTTTCAAAATTAAATTTTATCTACTATTTTCTACATTAGTTTTTAACTAGTATTTTATTATATTTGAGTTATTTAGTTTCATGGTAAGACTTTATGTTCATCAAAATGTAAAGCTCTCATGGTTAAAATTGTAGAGTTGTTGCCGTAAACAATGAAGTTGCTCAATAGAAAAGTGATGGAAGTTCAAGTTTCGCTTAGGGTTTAAACTCCATCTTCTAATCACTTTGTTTATTGATGGCCGCAGATTGAAGGCCGGTGCAGTTTCGATGAATATCAACGAAAGATGAAATAAATGCAGATAAAAAATTAATAATCGTGGATCAATTCTTTTCAAACCCAAATGCGGTGCACATGAATGATCGAAATTGATAATTCTGCTAGGAAAAAATAATGGCTTCAAGGGATTTCGGAAATTTTGTATGAAAAGTGATTTTCGTCGACACACTAGCGAAAGATTCGGATGATGGTTCTTATGATATCCGCTAAGAAATCCCTTTGTCTTTGTTCATTTGTCAGGGGATTGTGCATTGTTAAATGAAGCGGATATATGGGATGCTAAATCAAACACGTTTCGCCATGTGCACCGCATAAATCCAAATGACTCATGCAAGGGAACAAAAGACTAGTGAGAAAAAGAAATTCACAAGAAAATGCACATACATGTACTCCATACATAAACGCGCACACACGCACACGCACACACACACACATAGATAGATAGATAGATAGATAGATAGATAGATAGATAGATAGATAGATAGATAGATACAGATATATTATATTATTTATATTATATTTATGTGTGTCGGAATTTGTGCATGCATGTCTATTATATATATATATATATATATATATATATATATATATATATATATAGATAATAGAATAGATAGATAGATAGATAGATAGATAGATAGATAGATAGATTTGTACTTGCATTCGAACAATATGTAAAAAGCTAGAAGATATTTTTACACATTAGTAAATTTATATAAATATGCTTACAAGAACGCATGTGCAAATAATTGATCATATATTAAAATCG
This sequence comes from Acanthosepion pharaonis, assembly GCA_903632075.3. Lineage (NCBI taxonomy): Eukaryota > Metazoa > Mollusca > Cephalopoda > Sepiida > Sepiidae > Acanthosepion > Acanthosepion pharaonis. Next base: position 4,836,204 of record CAHIKZ030004155.1, on the reverse strand, counting down.
AAATCTTTATAAACGAATGTAGAAACATTTGAAAGGTACTCCAGATTATGTATATTTATTAAAGTATACGCAAATACCTCTATAATTTCCAATTGATCCCTGTTTTCCTTACACCAAAAGATATATATATATATAAATATATGTGTGTGTGTGTGTGTATTTTTTGTTATTTGAATATTTACACTCACATTTATTGATACTTATCCATTTAATACATACACACACACACACACATATATATATATATATATATATATATATATATATATATATATATATATATATATATATATATAATATTTGTGTGTGTGCTTTTTGTGTGTGTATGTATGTGTTTTTTGTGTTCTGTGATAATATTTGAAAGATTGGCCTTCGTGCTGAAGAGGCACATGAGAGTGAATGACATGAAAGTCTTAAAACTTCCAAAAGTCTTTCCTGTTTCACATATGTAAAAAGCTATGAAACAATCTTAAAGAGATACTCTTCTTCTGTAGACTAGAAGTTATCATATATATATATATATATATATATATATATATATATATATATATATATATATATATATATGTGTGTGTGTGTGTGTGTGTGTGTATCACAAATATTCTAATTATGCTAAATATATAAATTTTTAAATACATTTCCACTTGCTCTTCATTCAACCATATCTTTCTAACTCACTTTATATATATATATATATATATATATATATATATATATATATATATATATAAAATAAAATGAAGAAATATCTTTATCCGACTCTCATAATATTAATCAGGAACTGAAAGTCGAGTGAATATTATGGAGGATGGTAACTGATGCCATTTAATACCTAATAAAGAAATGTGAGCCATTTTTAATTCCATCAGAGTACGAAACGCGTCGGCTGCAATAACATTTCTATTTGTCTTTATTATTCATATTTTCTCTTTTACTGATATATTTTACTTATACCTGAAATTTTACGCAAACTAAAACAGCCCTTCTCCATATATATATATATATATATATATATATATATATATATATATATATATATATATAGTAGCTAATTGTTTTGGTTAGCATAAAATCTGTCAGTGATATCAAAGGCAGGCCACATGACTTAAGTACAAATATATATATATGTACATATATATATATATATATGTGTGTGTGTGTGTGTGTGTGTGCGTGTTATTTCCAATGACATCAACAAAAATATAATTTTTGCACTTACATATTTATGTATAAATCTATGTACATATATATATATATATATATATATGTGTATATGTGTGTGTGTGTGTGTTTGTGTGTGTGTGAGTGTGTGTCAACATATCCTCTATCAATAGTTCCAGAAATAGGATTCATAATAAACTTTCCAAAGATTAAACACTGATCCAAAATTGGAATGAAAGCAATGATAGCATATCCACTGAATTCATCCTAAAAAAAATCCAGGAAATGGTATCAATCAAACTAGATAATATGTATCAATGTGTATTTATCCATATATTTCCTGTCCTATCTATAGTGGAATGGGAGGTAAATCAACTTAAGTTATGAGTGGTTACATCCTTTGGTCCCTTTAATAATCTATATAAAGAAAATATTTATCTGCATTTAAACAAAATTTGATCCCGAGCAAAATGAACCGTTTAATTAACCAGTTCTTTTACTTCTACGTTTCTTGGTTTGCAATCTTATTTATTCAAGCCTTTCATGTGAGGCACTCAGATACCTTTGTTTATTAAGTGATCTTCTTTTTATTCCGAGAGATGTTTTCATTTATCTAAACTATCCGTGGTATACAAATGCTTTCTCAGACTGATTATTAAATATGGCTTCGAGCAAATGAAATGTTATGTGTTCAATTCTCACAAGGTGCTCTTATTTTGTGGCCTTGTGACAGACTAAATTAACATTAAAAAATAATAATAGTACTCAAAATAGTTCCTTTTACAATTTGACCGATTCTTGATGTGGAAAAGTCCATTCTAACTTGGCGTATATATCAAAGTACTGGAGAAGGAGAAGCCATTAAGGTGAAGCGGGTGGGGATGGTATCTCGACGTAATGTGTTTAGGGTCTGACTTTCTACAAAAAAATCATATTGCTTAGCAGATTCTTTTGTAAAAGATGATAAGAATAATTGTTTACTGGCGCCTTTGAAATATTCTGTTTTCTTATTTTTGTCAGTTTTGGTCATTTTGTTTTCTCTTCTTTCCCGCCGGGGTTTATTACCCGCTTTATTCTCCCTAAAACTAACATTCACTTTTCTTTTATCTCTCATCCTTACAATTTCAATTGCAGTTTTCTATCCAACTTTTCTTTCTTTCTTTCTTTCTTTCTTTCTTTCTTTGTTAAATTTTAATCGTCTCTCTATTGTTTTTCTCTTTCTGTCTTTCTTCGTTTCTTTCTTTCTTAATTTCTAATTTTCTTTCTTTTTTCTTTTTCTTTCTTTCTTTCTTAACTTCTACTTTTCTGTTTTGTTTTTCTTTTTCTCTCATTCTTTGTTTCTTTCTTGTCTTATATTTTTCTTTCTTCTTCATTTTTTCTTTCTTTCTTTCTTCCTTGCTTTTTTATTTAATTTTCTCTCTTTTGTTTTTCTTTTTCTTTCTTTCTTTCTTTCTTTCTTTCTTTCTTTCTTTCTTTCTTTCTTTCTTTCATTCTTTCTTTCTTTCTTTCTTTCTTTCGCTCATTCTTTCTTAACTTCTACTTTTCTTACTTCTGTCTTATTTCTGCCGGTCTTCCCGTCTTCTTTCTTTCTTTCTTCCTTACTTTTTTCTTTCTTTCTTCCTTACTTTTTTCTTTCTTTCTTCCTTACATTTTTCTTTCTTTCTTCCTTACTTTTTTCTTTCTTTCTTATTTTTATCTGTTTGTCAGTCTTCTTTATTTATTTTAATTTCTTTTTTCCTTTTTTCTTTTTGATTGTCTCCCTTTCTTTCTGTCTTTTTCTTTCTTCCTTTCTTTATTTCATCTTTCTTTTAATTTATATCTCTAAATCTTTGTTTCTATCTTTTTCTTTCTTTGGTTCCCTTTCCGGCTTCCCTTCTTTTTTAAAATTTATATTTCAATCCTATCATTCTTTTGGGTTTAGGGACCTTTCTTTCTTTCCAACCAATCGACGAATATACAATCTTGTGATAATGACAATAAACAAAGAAAAAACTGTCAATATTTTAAATGTTTTTTAACGTCGAAGACAAAGTAAACAAAATTACGTCAGTACATTTTATATTCAACGTGAGAATCTAATAGTTTTCAGGGGGACACACACTGACCAGAAAATATAAAAGACAAAAATTGATAGAAATTACAGACGGAAATAAACCGTAGAAAAGACGAAGAAGTTATAGACAATTTATAAAACAAAATAAAATACAAAACAAATATTTAAAAACAAACAAATATAGCACGTATGTAAATGAAGGCAATGAATAAGAGACAGAAAGGGTGAAGAAGAATGAAGAAGATATAGCACGTATGTAAATGAAGGCAATGAATGAAAGACAAAGGGGAAGAGGAATGAAGAATAGCACGAAAATGAAGAATGAATATAAGAAAATATAGCACGTATGTAAATGAAGGCAATGAATGAGAGACAAAAAGGAAGAAAAAATGAAGAAGAATAGCAAAAATGAAGGCAATGAATGAGAAAAAAGGGGGGAGAAAAATAGAAAATGAAAATATAGCACGTATGTAAATGAAGGCAATGAATGAGAGACAAAATGAAAGAAGGAAGAAGAATGAGAATGAAAATGAAGAAAATATAGCACGTATGTAAATGAAGGCCATGAATAAAAAAAAAAGGAAGAAAATAGAAAAAATATAGCAAAATGAAGGCAATGAATGATAGACAAAAAAAGGGGGAAGAAATGAAGAATATATAGAACGTATAGCACGTATGTAAATGAAGGCAATGAATGAGAGACAAAAAAGGGAAGAAAATAAGAAGGCAATGAATGAAGAGAAAAGAAGAAAATATAGAAAAATGGGAAATGAAGAATGAAGAATAAGAAAATATAGCACGTATGTAAAAGGAAGGCAATGAATGGACACAAAAAGAATGATATAGACAGAAATGAAGGGAATGAGAGAAAAAAGGATGAAAAATAAGAAAATATATAGCAAATGAAGGCCATGTAAATGAAGGCAAAATATATATGTATGAAATGAGAGAGACAAAAATGAAAAAGAAAATATAGGTAAAAAAGGCAATGAATGAGAATATAAGAAAATATAGCACGTATGTAAATGAAGGCAATGAATGAAAGAAGAAAAATAAGAAGAAAATATAGGGGGAAAATGAGAGACAAAAGAATGAAGAAGATATAGCACGTATGTAAATGAAGGCAATGAATGAGAGACAAAAAGGGGAAGAAAAATGAAGAAAATATAGCACGTATGTAAATGAAGGCAATGAATGAGAGACAGAAAGGGGGAAGAAAAATGAAGAAAATATAGCACGTATGTAAATGAAGGCAATGAATGAGAGAGAAGAAGAAAAATGAAGAAAATATAGCACGTATGTAAATGAAGGCAATGAATGAGAGACAAAAAAGGGGGAAGAAAAATGAAGAAAATATAAGCAATGAAATGAAGGCAATGAATGAGAGACAAAAAAGGGGGAAGAAAAATGAATGAAGAAAATGATGGCAATAATGAGAGACAAAAAGGGGAAGGAAAAAATAAATGAAGTATGTAAATGAAGGCAATGAGAGAAAAAAGGGGAAAAATCGAATAATGACAAAAAAAGGAAAGAATTTATAGCTAGAAATGAATGACTGAAAATGAAGAAAATATAACAGTAATAAAAATGAAGGAATGAATGAGAGACAAAAAAGAGGAAGAAAAAATGAAAAAATAAGCACGTAGAATGAAGGCAAAATGAGAGACAAAAAAAGAAAAAAAAGAAGAAAATATAAAATATACACGTATGTAAATGAAGGCCATGAAATGAGAGACAGAAAAGGGGAAGAAATGAAGAAGATATAATGTCTAAATGAAAATGAATGAGAGACAGAAAGAGGAAGAAAAATGAAAAAATATAGCACGTATGTAAATGAAGGCAATGAATGAGAGACAAAAAAGGGGGGAAAAAAAAATAAAATATAGAAAAAATGATAAAATGAAAAAAAAAGAAAAATGAAGAAGATATAGCACGTATGAAATGAAGGCAATGAATGAGAGACAAAAAAAGGGAAGAAAAATGAAAATCAACGAAAAATGATGGCAATGAATGACAAAAAAGGGGGAAAAAAAAGAAAATATAGAACGTATGTAAATGAAGGCAATGAATGAAAGACAGAAAGGGGGAAGAGGAATGAAGAAAATATAGCACGTATGTAAATGAAGGCCATGAATGAGACAAAAAAGGAAAGAAGAATGAAGAAGATATAGCACGTATGTAAATGAAGGCCATGAATGAGAGACAAAAAAGGGGGAAGAAAATGAAGAAAATATAGCAAGAAATGAAGGCGAATGAGAGAAAAGAGGGAAGAAAAATGAAGAAGATATAGGTAAATGAAAATGAATGAACGACAAGAAGAAAAAATGAACACGTAAATGAAAATAAAAGAATGAAGAAGATATCGAATGTAAATGAAAATGAATAAGACAGAAAGGGATGAAAATGAAGAAAATATAGAAAGGCAATGAATGAAACAGAAAGAGGGATGAAAAATGAAGAAATATAGCAATGTAAATGAAGGCAAATGAATGAGAAAAAAAAGGGGAAGAAAATGAAGAAAATATAGCAATGTAAATGAAGGCAATGAAAGAAAGACAAAAAAGGAAAGAAAAAAAGAAAATATAGAAATGAAAAATAAACAGAAAGGGGGGAAAGAATGAAGAAGATAAACTATAAATGAAGAAAAATAGAGAATAAAAATCAATATACTAATTTGCTAGAATGATGATGCTTTCAAAATAACGAAAAAAGAAAGAAAATAAAAAGAAAGAAAGAAAGAAAGTGAAAGTGAGGAAATAGCAAGAAAGAAAGTATAATGTCTAATGAAATGGTAGAGTCAATTAAGAGAACAAAAGAAAATAAAAGAAAGATAAATAAAAGAAAGAAAGAAGAACGAAAAAAGAAACAAGGAAAAGAAAAGAAAAAAAAAAAAAAAAAGAAAGAAAGAGCGAAAAAAGAGGAATAACAAAAAAAAGAATAAAATAAAATGATAACGTTGAGATAACGAAAGAAAATAAAAGAAAGAAGCAAAAGTAAAAGAAAGAAAGAAAGAAAGAAAGAAAGAAAGAAAGAAAAAGAGAAAGAAAGAAAGAGAAATTTAAAGAGAGGAAAATCAAGAAAGGTAAAATCGGAAAGAAAAAAACGAAAGAAAATAAAAGAAAGAAAGAAAGAAAGAAGTAAACTAGAAGAGAGGGAAATCAATAAGGAAAGAAAACAAGGAAAAGAAAGTGAAAAAGAACGAAAAGTAAAGGAAATATGGAAAAAGAGTGAAAAAAATGAGAAAATCGAAAAAAAGAAAAAAAATATATGAATGAGAAAATCGAAAAAAGAAAGAAAGAATTGAATTGCAATATGAATTACAAAGAAAGTGAAGAATAACATAAAATAACGCAAGAGAAAAAGAAAGATAAAGAAGATAAGAAAGAAAGAAAGAAAGAAAGAAAGAAAGAAAGAAAGAAAGGAAAGAAAGAAAGAAAGAAAGGGAGCGTGAAAATAAACGAAGGAATATCCGAAGCAACTAAATACGAATGAAACAAATGTAAAAAGAATAAAGAAAGAATGAAAAATTAAGTAAGGAAATAAAAGCTTAACAGGAAGCAAAGAAAATGCAGTTCCGGAAAGGAAAAGACATAATCCAAAACAACAACAACGACAAAAAAGACATTAACAAAATCTACAGATGTAAAATCGGATGCATCAAACAAATGTACTTTATACGCATGACATCGTTACAGCTTTTTCTTTTCTTTTTTTCTTTTTTTTTTTTTTTTGTATTTCACAAGATGGCAATCGACAAGTCGTGCTTGTCGAGGGAATCAGGCGTGTTAAATGGCTTTGGGCCATAGCATTCGATTGGATGATGTATGGAAACTGGGAGCCTCTTATAACCTTTCTACGATAAGGCTGAGATGAAGCTGCCCTACAAGGACACTGGATTGGTTGAATAATAGGAACAGGCACTGTTTCAGGATATACAACAAAGCTTGGCCAATGCAAAATCCTTTAGAGGATTGGTTAGTAAGAAATGATCGGCCAAAAGAAAATGGCTCCTTAGAGTTTTGGGTCTTGTGATACCCTAACATTTTCAAAATCCTTACGGCTCATTTATTATTCTTTTGAGCAAGAAAAATCAACAATATATAATGTTTGCATCTTTTACACACACACACACACACGCACACACACACACACACACACATATATATATATATATATATATATGTGCAGACTATATATATATATATATATATATATATATATATACATACATACATACATATTTTATTAATTCAAACGTTATTTTTACTAGATATTTGTATAACATGCATTAAGGCAAATATTAAAAAAATTGGTTGTCTGTGAAGCTCTCCGTAGCCGAACGCTCAAAGCACTCCACATCAGAGGGCGGTTTCTCCTGCAAAAATAGACGAAGGTTCGTACTCTCACATGGGGTACATTTTATTCATTAAGTTTTCTCCAGTGCGCAGGTCGGTAGATGAAATAAATACTGTTTAAATACTGTCTACTGAAATACGGATATACATTAAAAGAATAACGCATGATAATATATATATATATATATATATATATATATATATACTAGCAGCATGGCCCGGCGTTGCCCGTGCTTGATGCAAATATCGTACTCATGCAGCAATCGCTATCACTTGACTTAAAATATTTTTGCCCTTCCTTGCCTTTAAAGGAGTGCCCTTGCCGTGCTGAGGTTGCTACATGCCTTACTTCTTGCCTATCTCACACTACGAATTTTTTAAAAAAATTTTAAAAGGACTCGTAACTGGAAAAACCGAATGAAAAAAGAATGTTAACAACATACTTTTTCACACCCTACCCAGTTCTGCGGAATCAGAATCAACGTTGAGTTTAAGCAAGCGAATGAGCCAATTGGAGTGAAGTTCCATGCAGATTTAAATTTTTCCCACTTGTGACGAATGCAGCTATCGATTTTTTTTTGCATGATAGCATGCTAGTTAACATTCGTGTCAGTCAACTGTTGGCTCTCACGCTGGCCAATAGAATCTTCCTGCCTATTCGTGACAGCCAGCTCTAGGCTCTCATTCTGGCCAGTACAAAATGGCCGCAAATTACATGAAAACTGCTGTAGAAGCATGAAAAAATCGGTTATTTCCACTATCGATGGGAGTTGGGAAATGCAACGTCGGTCTTAACCTTTCCGCTAACTTGGAGCATGTGCATGTAAATTTTGGTGCAAATCCGTCGAAATTTTGGGCCGTGCATTCGTCATACATACACACATCCTGCATTTTATATATATATATATATATATATATATATATATATATATATATATATATATAGAGAGAGAGAGAGACAGACAGACAGACAGAGAGAGAGAGTGAAAGAAGTGTAACATGTAAATTAAGAACATACATAAAAATCAACATGCATTAGGACTATCAGTTGCACTCCCCAAGTAATCTTAAGAAAATTTTCATACATATATACAAGGTGCAATGGGTAAATTGTCGACATTTAACATTTTTAATTTCGGGGATTCGGGTTGTTTGTTTTTTACTTTGTCGAATGCACAATATACTGGAGTCAGTTGGGCGCCATCAGTGAGGAAAAGTGCAACATGACGCAATTCACTCCACCAGAAATTTGGAAACGACATGCTGCACTGCTTGTCATTCGAGCCGAAATTCTAATACGAACATTTCAGTGTGTCTGGGTGTCAATGTGAGAACAGTGCAGAGGATGGTGTGTCCCCAAAAAATGTACCAAGAGTGATGAAAACCAAATATCCAATCAAAATTGATGTTTGGAGTGATCACTAGGGATGCTAACGTTATGCCTCCATTCATCTCTTAAAGTTTAAAGTTAAAAATAATAAGTATCAAATACAAGTATCCCTACCATAACGTTTGAAATGAGGGATTAATAACTTATTAATCTATTAATTCTTTATAAATCCCTTTACGTTTCTGATGCGAAACTAAGCAGGTATGGGCTTTTCAAAAAATATCTTAGTGAGGAAACGCTTTCCTTATAATAGAGAGTTATTCGTTGGTAAAACTCGTTCGAAGCCGAGTGGTAAAGCAGGCCATTTTAAACTGGGATTTCGCCTCCAAATGTCCGTTTGAAGCCTTGGTCGGGAAGATGAAGTGTCAGTTTTCTTTTTTCGTTCTTTCTTTCTCTTTTCTCATTTTTTTTTTTTTATTTCTCACTTTTTATCTTTTCCGTTTACTTTCTTTCGGTCTCTCTTTTGGCTTTCTTTTTTTTCTATCGGAATTTTCCCTCTCTTTGCGCTATCGTCTTTCTTTCCTTCTGTCTTTCTTTCTTGTTCACTTTCTTTCTCCCTTTTTTTTTTTACTGTTTTTTTATATTACTTTTAGTCGCTCCTGTTTTTCTCGCCCAAATTTCAATTGCCGATTTTTTTTTTACTTTCTTACGAGAAAAATGCTTTTCAAAATAAATTCTGATATCGTATACACATGGCCGAATGATTAAAACGTTAGCATTTTTCTGATCATGAAACCTCGTTCCGAATCTCACTATAGTCGAATAAAGTTTGATAAAATCGACCTGGGGTGACACTAACGCAGTCTGGTACCGTTGAAAAGTAGCTTACTGTTCAAATTTTGATTACCCCAGATAATGCGATCTCTTCCACAAACTGTAACTAATGTCTGTATAGTTGCAGTATTAACTACAGACTGGGTCTGTGAGTGTTGAAGAAAGACGACATGTGTCTGAGCAGAGGTTCGTAAAAGGAATCTGAACAAGTTACCTATATATATATATATATATATATATATATATATATATATACACACACACACCGATATATATATATATATATATATATATACACACACACACACATATATATATATATATATATATATATATATATATATATATATATATAGTTTTATATTTATTTATGGGATAAAGTGCTCAATATCAGAGATAGAGCGTATGTAAATATAAATATAAAAAAGTGAACATTGAAGTCAACCAGCTGTTTCACGCAAGACGCAATCGTCAGGGCTGTTCACTTTTCAATGTTCACTTTTATATTTATATATATATATATACATATATATGTGTGTATTATTATTTTCAATGTTCATTTTTATATTTATATTTATATATATATATGTGTGTGTGTGTGTATGTTTGTGCGGGTATGTGTGTGTGTGTGAGAGAGAGAGAGAAAGAGAGAGAGTGCATGTAATTTAAATTTCTTTGCTATTTCCTCTCTGTTTACCTATGTCTTTCGTGTGGGTCGATATATATGTATATTAATAAATCCGTTGACTACTAATGAAATAATATACGAAGACTTTAAAATTTTTTAACATAATCGCTTTCGTTTCCAATGACTTGGCACGTTTTTTTTCTTTCAACTAAATATGTCCTATTTATACAATGTAGATTTTAAACGAAAACGTAGCTAAAGATTTATAGCAGAACTTTGTAAATATCGTCATATATATAGAAACCTTATAAAGAAATATCTAACTCTAGTCGACAAGAAAAATAAAATGAAATTATCTACTTTAAAAAATTCAAACTACTAACCTCATCATCAGCAATAATAACTCACATGCAATATCCACATTACAAAGAACGATAATTATTTATGAATTCAAATGTCACTTAAGGAACTGTGTTCCTGATCCATCTAAATTCATAATTAATAATACTGGATAGAAAACAACATGCCTAGCAAGAAGACTGACGTTACGTGTCTCTGAATATAGCTCAATTAGGTCATTTAAATACGCATGGCGATCTACCAAACTCTATCCACAACATACTAGTTGATAATTCAAATTTAATAGCATCATTCAAATGTAAAAACTACTAAAAATGATAGAAGCATTATGAATAAAAAAAAAAAGAAAAAAGAAAAAGCCAAAACTCGATAACATCAGCTAAGAGCACGAACACAATGTTTATCCTTATAACTGAGATACATACATAAAACAATTCACACATTCAGTTAAAAGTAAAAATGAAATCATCCTTGATAGTGGCTTAAAAAAAAATAGATGAAGGCGCTTAGACATACATAACATTAGGACATTTTCTACATAATTTATGACGAGAAAAGGAGAAAATGATAAGAACACAAGAAAAATTGAATAAAAACTTAACCCCACATTGTCAGTCGTTTTAATGAAACTTGTATAAAAGCAGGATTGCTCAAATACACAATTATATATATATATATATATATATATATATATATATATATATATATATATATATATAAAGTGAACATAGAAATCAACACTTAGAGGGCGACAGTCTGTTTCATGCTAGGAGTGCAGTCAGGCTACGAGTGCTGACGATTGCATCTAGCATGAAACAAACTGTCGCCTCTATGTGTTGACTTCTATGTTCACTTTTTATATTTACACACGATCTATCTCTGATATTGAGCACTTTATCCCATAAATATAGCACATCTTAAGGCTATATTTCTTCATATATATATATATATATATATATATATATATATATATATATATATATATATATATAATTGAATATATTATTGAACTCCACACGTGACTGTACTTGACGTAATTTTCAGTTGATAATATGAATATAATAGCGTTTTCTAAATTCTTCCATCTGCTAAGGACATTTTGTTTTGTTGTTAATAGTTATTTTGTTTTAATAAATTCATTCCGTTTTTGCCTTCAAAAACTCCACAATGGACGAAACGCGTCGGCTAATAAGTTATTAATAAGCTATTACAGTTTTCCTATTGTCTTTTACCTTTATATATATATAAATATAAATTTATATTATAAATATATATTATTGCTATATGCTATTTATATCGACACAAATATTTGAGTAAATGCTCTCTTTATAATAAACAGTATTAAGTACATTTTCCGTCTTGAACGTCCGAGAAATTTCATCGATTCTCCTTGGAAATGTTCGAAAATTATGTTTTATTACTTTAAACATAACTTTTACGCAATTATTTTTTTTTTTCGTTTTTTTTTCTTTTTTATTATTCAATTATGCCTATTAAAATTATGTTTGGCAATTTTAATAATTATTACCAAATAGTATTTTTTTTTCCCTCCAAAAACACCATCCTGTAATTTCATAATTATTAAACATTTAAAAACAGGGTCTGTATGTATATATATATATATATATATATATATATATATATATATATATATATATATATATATATATATATATATATAGTAATTCAAATTATTAAATATGTGCTTCAGTGTGAAATTGTGATAACATTTCAACTCAAAATTTCAGACAAAAAAAATACGAATATTAATTTATTTTTTTTTTTTCTTTCAGTGCCAAACATTTCTTTATTTTCTTTTAGAATTCACTCTATTCAATTCAGGTTTTATTTTAATAGGAATTTAATTTAAATTTGGCCCAGAATCCGGCGTAATGGTAAGTATATAAAACAATTTGGAAAGCTCGAAATGTTCCTGTGATCAGAAAAATTGGGTTTTATTTCAACCTATTAACAGATTCACGCCAGTCATATGAGTGCTGGATTTTGTTTTATTACATTAACTAACAGGATCGTTTTTGTGTTTGTTTTTTGTTTTGTTTTTTTGTTTCTTGTTTTTTTTTTTTATTAGATTGTGCTAAATGCTCATCGGTTTATATTTATCTATTAATTTGTTTTCAGATTTTAAGATTATTTCAACACTAGTTTAGTAAGAACATTTGATAGGATGAAGAAGCCCTGTCGTATATTAACAAGAGGGCCTTCATAAATCATGACCCTTTCAATGAATGTTCGTTTGAGGAAATTATGTTCAATTTTAATAAAACGAAATTCTCCAGGTCAAAGATTTCGACGTCAATAATTGAAATTATTATCTTCTGTTTTTGTATAGGCATATGCCTATCAATGTATATAGCCTTGTATCCCTACCAATATATATAGATTCGTATATATTTTTGACCAACCTTTTGTGCATATAATTATTCATTTCTAGCCAGTAGGATTTCTTCTTACGTGTACGCACTTAAGTGCTCTGAAATAACGCATCCCCCCCTGTCTTTCATAAACACGGCTAATACATATTCACATATTTGCATTCCTTTGCAATTTATATATATATATATATATATATATGTGTGTGTGTGTGTGTATATATATATATATATATATATATATGGTTGTGTGTGTGTGTGTGTGTGTGTGTGTGTGTGTGTGTGTGTGTGTGTGTGTGTGTGTGTGTGTGTGTGTGTGTGTGTGCACACGTGAACACGTGCTATGCTTTTGGGAAGAAATGAATACGGTATTATTTTTTTTATTTTAGCATTCCAAAGCACAAAGAAGTAGAGCCAAAAGGCGAATGGAAGGCAAAGTGCAGTAGAAGAGCGAACGTTCGGACGCGGGATTGGCACTTGTATAGGGAAAGAAGGCGAGGGTTGCAAAATTTAGATAAAAATTAAGGAAAAAATTATACAACAAAAACCAGTTTGGCGAAATTTGAAACTGAAAGAATTTCAATAATCAATAAAGACAGCCAAATTGAAAACAAGAAAAATAGCTATCTATTTAGCTAGCTTCATAGATAGATAGATATTTATTAGACTGAGATAGATAGATAGATAGATAGATAGATAGATAGATAGATAGATAGATATTAGACTGAGATAGATAGATAGATAGATATGTATTAGACTGAGATAGATAGATAGATAGATAGATAGATAGATAGATAGATAGATAGATAGATATTAGACTGGGATAGATAGATAGATAGATAGATAGATAGATAGATAGATAGATAGATATGTATTAGACTGAGATAGATAGATAGATAGATAGATAGATAGATAGATAGATAGATAGATAGATATTTATTGGACTGAGATAGATAGATAGATAGATAGATAGATAGATAGATAGATAGATAGATAGATAGATATTAGACTGGGATAGATAGATAGATAGATAGATAGATAGATAGATAGATAGATAGATAGATATGTATTAGACTGAGATAGATAGATAGATAGATAGATAGATAGATAGATAGATAGATAGATAGATAGATAGATAGATAGATATTTATTAGACTGAGATAGATAGATATTAGACTGAGATAGATAGATAGATAGATAGATAGATATGTATTAGACTGAGATAGATAGATAGATAGATAGATAGATAGATAGATATTTATTAGACTGAGATAGATAGATAGATAGATAGATAGATAGATAGATAGATGAGCATTTGAAAATAAATTTTATTCTTATTTACATCACAACAGTATCGTCAATTATTGTTTCAAATGTTGTTCTGTAGTATTCAGAGAATTTTCGTCGATTTCCTCTTCTAAAACAAAAAACGCTTTCTTTTTACATTAACTCATGTATTTTATTACTTAACAACACCATTTCTATTCACCTGCACGTTTCCCTATTTAATATGCGGTAACATGCATTCTGAAAGCGCCAGTCATATCGCAGTTGATATCTTGGCTCAACCTGGGCTTTGAGAAAACATCAACAATATCTGTTTTTCTTCTGGGACCATTGATTTTCATCCACCTCTTCGCAGCTTCGTTCAGCTCAGACCAAAATCGACATTTACTATTGTTCAGAATTTTATCCATACAACAGTAGATAATACAAATTTGATAGAAATTTTAAAAACTCCTATTGTGGTAACCACGCGGGAATTTTATTCCTGATAATGATTAATTTAATCACTAAAAGATATTCTTGAAGTTTTAATGCATAAAAAACAGTGATGCTAAAGAAAATAATCATAATAGTAATGGAAACCAAGAAAAAAGGATTAACTATCATTTGTATTGTTGGTTGATTTATTTACGGCTTATCAACCAGTTTTAGGATATTTAACCCCTTTACCGCCAAATATCTTGGGAAAAATGATTCATTTTCAGACGGTTTTTTTTTTTATTTGTTTTTAATATTGTAACTAAGAAACTGAGGTACCTTGAAGTACCCGAACGGTGGCTATCACCTCTATCAGACGTCTGACATGACAATTAGACTCGTTTCAAGCTCAGAAGGGCGTAAAAAGAATCAAGTTCGGCGTATAAACACGTCTGTAGATGGTTTTTGAACGTTATGTTTTGGACGTGTTTATTCGTCCGTATCTGAAAAAGACACTTTCAGTATGTACACGTCTTCGCCAAAGAAGGGGTTAAAGCCGAAATATATCTCAGATTATAGGAGGTCACTTACAATACCCGGTATTTCCAAGCAGTTCCCCATCTAAGTACTGATCGGTTTCGACGCAGCTTAACTTTACTGGTCGAGGTTTTCACCGTAATATAGCCGTAAGCCCCCATCTGTGGTATGAAGACAGAATGTATGTTTTTTTTAGCAAGAGAGCAAACTCCAGATGCCAACTACGTAAGAACAGAACACTTTCGTTACAAACAAAGAAAACGTTGCTGAATTGCAATGTAATATCAATTCTCCTCTATGGTAATAAATACTGGACAATTTACTCACAGGTGAAGAGAAGACTTGGAGCAGTAAAGATGTGTTTCAACATGAGGATGTTGAGAATAACATGGATAGAATCTATGAGTAACGGGAACGTTTTAAAAAAACATAAAACAAAATTGAACACTAAGACTTAAGAGGGCACTTCGACGTAATATAATAGTTAGCAAGATTGCCTCGCTAAATCAATAACGTAGTAAGAGTAGCAAGCTTGTCTCCCTAAATCAGTGATGTAAAAAGAGTAGTGTGTTCGATTCTCACTGCCTTGTGCGACATCTAAGCTACGCTTAGAAAATCATTTTTCGATCCTCACTGGGTGACCCCTACTTTCGGCTTTTTATCACATCTAAGCTACGCTTGGAAAATCACTATACTTAGACTTAAGATGAGACAATTGAAATTTCTGGTAGACATAGAATAAGAAGCCTGGAAAATTTGACACCTCACAGGAGACATTGAAGGGACACTTCGACGAGGTGTAATGGCCAGCAATCTTTCTCGCTAGATCAATTAAAACTGTGTAATCAGTTCGATCCTCATTTTCGGCCTTGTGCCACATCTAAAACACGTTTAGAAAATCATTTCAATGGGAACCTCGATGTGATGTAAACGATAACAAGCTTGTCTTGTTAGAACAATTATGACTGAGCAGTGCGCCATACTTTGGCCTTGCGCCACATCTAAGCCATGCTTAGAAATCTACCAGAATATGTATTAAAGACAAGAATGAACATGCAATAACAGTAACTATCACACCTAAAAATCTTTTGTCAATGGATGATGGTACCAGAATGGCAAGTATTATAGAACCATAAACATTTCTAAGAGTTATAATTTCCAGTCATAAATCAAAGAACCATATTACATTCAATACGACGCGTTTGTATAAACAGCGATTTACTAAGCGAACCTTAGATGTAGCACAGTGTTGCAGTTTTTTTGTGTAACTAGTGAGCCAGTCAAAATGAGCTGACTCATTTTATAGTTCACCAATAGAAGGATTAACCAATCAGAAAGCTCAAAATATTCAATGCGACGTGTATAAAGGCAGCCATTATTTTTCTCCCAAATTGTCTGCACTGCCAGCCTGATATCTAAGACTTAAAGAATTACTTAACAACCGCTACTTTCTCTGAATCTTCACTGCCGACCTCTGATATTGAACAGATTACGGACTTCACTGGATTCCATATTCAGAGACTGCGGCAAACATGGTCAACACACAGGAGTATGGAGCACTTAGTAAGGCTCGAACTCACTACCCTGTGGAATTGATCTTGCGTGTCAAACTGGTTAAACATGACATCACGTCATTTTGTCTCGCGTCTGTCTAAATAGCGATTTACTATGCGTAGATTAGATTGTCACAGGGTCATAAGTATGCCCCCACACCCACACCCAGTGTCTTCAATTCATCTTTGGTGTTACAAGATGTTTTGTTGGTCTATCGCTCACTCAGTCGTAATTGATCTGCGAGACAAACTTTCTACAACGTCGAAGGAACTCGAGTTTGTCTAAATAGTGATTTACTAAGCGAAACTCAGATGTGGCACAAGGCTTCACCTACGGAGCACTGTGCGGTTCCGACTTACTACTCAGTCGTATGTGCTCTGTGAGAGAAGCTTGTTAACCATTATACCACATCGAAGTGCCTCGTGATTACTTATAAATATTGACTTTCTAGGCATAAGTGCGGCATAAAGCCGAAGGTACGTAGTACCCTATGAGAATCGAACTCAATACTCAGTCGTAGTTGATCTACGCGACAATTATGGATTATAAACAATGATTACTATGCGTAGCTTAGATGCAACATAAAGATGAAACTATAGAGCACCCAGTGAGTATCAAACTCACTACTCATCCGTAATTGATTTAACGAGACTAGCTTGCTAACTATAATACCACAACATGGAGTCCATCGGATTTGTATAAATAAAGATGATGACATTCCAGTGTCGGATAATATATTGTTAAATATAAAGAACTCCTGATATTGTGCATCGGAAACCGCTCTGCAGGAACAGATGCAGGTTAACTGCGTTTAATTAAGAGCTCTTCCTTATGCGGAGGTAATTTAGAATACCAGATAAAAAAAATATTCATGTCTATAATAGAATTTTTAGAGACTGATGTCATTGTTTTGTTTCTTGAAGCTAGCTGAACTATTTCAGTTGAATCCGTTCAGCCAAAGGACTTCTTTCTCCGCAATAAATTGATTCCCGTTTGTTCCCTCAAAGAATAAAATTCCGCTGTCACTTCTGCTTGATGACCTTCTAGAGAAAGGCGTTGTGGAATGGATAATTTTGGAGAGGCTGGAAAAATGAAAGAGTGTATTAGATAAAACGATTTACTTTCTCAATCAAAATTGTTCTATAGTAAATTAATCTTCCTTTTAACCCCCCTTGTTTTCTTCTTTTTTTACACCTATTTTTTAATTTTTTTTTTTTTATTAATTTAATTTTTTTGTTGCCAGGTCTTTTTTCTTTCTGTTTTTCACTTAGGACGTATCCTTCCGCTTTTCATTTCCTCTTACATTGGCTGTAATGCTGTTTTTCAAGAACTCCATCAGCCAAGCGAAAAACTAACGACTTTATTCGATGCGCTAAACATTTCTAATTCAGTGCTTTTTTTTATATGTTCATGGCGTTTTCACTTTCAGTTCCCTGTACATTATCGTTTTCATAGCTAATTCGTAAATCCAGTGCCTAATAACATGCACAGAAAAATATTACATTTTTATTTAAATTTTATATGTTATTCGTATTTTATATCTAGCACACACACACACACACACACACACACACACACACACACACATGTATACATACGTATACGATGGGTAAATTGTCGACATTTTATATTTTTAATTTCGCGCATGCGCGTTGGATTGCACAATATAGTAGGGTCATTTGTGTACAGTCTGTGAGAAAAGAAGAAAAGCAAGGATATTATAAAACTATCGATGGCAGCGGTTAATTTAAATGTATATTACTTTTTTTTTATCCAGCCTCATATGTGCTAAGAAGAATTTACTAATATGCAAGGACTCAAGACTTCAGATTTCTGGTTCAAAAAAGATTCTTTTATTAAAAGCACTACATCTTATTTATACTTTTATTTTATTTTTCACACGTGTATTGAGCACTGTTTACTACTATATATATATATATATATATATATATATATATATATATATATTTTAATATTTTTATGTTTAACATTCTTTTTATAGATACAAATATTTAAGTAAATACTCTGTTTATAATAAAAGGTATTAAACAACATTTACTGGCCTGAATGTCCGAGAAATTTTCACAGAAACTATTCGTCCTCCGTAATTTAGCTTGACGTGCCTTTTCCGTATAGGATACAGGTTCGAATCCTGTCGGAGGAGGAATATTTTCTGTGAAAATTTCTCGGATATTAAGACCGGTAAATTTTGTTTAATACTGTTTATTATAAACAGAGCATTTACTTAAATATTTGTATCTATAAAAAAAATGTTAAACATAAAAATGTCTTAAAATAATTGTCGGACTTTGTTCATTTCACAATATATATATATATATATATATATATATATATATATATATATATAGTTAACTACACGTAACCGTACATTCTATGCTAACACTTTGTTTTCTCGCACTTCTCTCTTGTGGAACTCCCTTCCGGCTCTATGCTTTCCAGCCAATTTTAATCTTTAAAAATGTAAATGCAATATTAATCACTCTCTGCTATCTTACGTATTACTCATCGATTGTTCTCGTTCGTTAGTAACCTTACTGTTTCTAATTCTTCCACACCCAGAAATCCCGTGTGTCTTAGTGGCTTTACTGCTTTGCCTGGGGTGAACTCGATTGAAAAAAGAAAATTGAATGTATAAGTTATAAGAAGATGACTATTTTCCAGCATCTTTAGTGCTGGAGTGTATGCACGAGTTCCACTTAACATCTAGTGTTAAACCGTGACCCATCATTTTTCTCATGCCCAAATCCTCTGATAGAATCTACTGCATTATTTCCCAATTCGTATTTAGATTTTCTGCTATCATTTACTGTCCCATTTGAGTGCACCAAAGTTCGCACTCTGTCCTCATTTGCATCTTTCCTTTATTTTTTTGCTGCCCAATTCTTGTTTATTGCTACACAACTCATTCTCCTTTTAACACCTGTAAAATATATGATATCGTACTAACAATTTGCAACAAACCAATGTCTAGTTAGATCTGAAGTTTGGAGTATACACCCGGTTCCTTTAACATTCATTCGCATCAATAATATAGACCCACTTCCTTTAAGTTACCCTCATCGATAATATAGACCCACTTCCTTTAAATTATCCTCATCGATAGTATAGACTCACTTCCTTTAAGGTTATCTATATCGACATTTTCCAATTGCCGTCTAATCATGATCACTCGATCATAAACTGCTTTACAGTATACAGTGCCTGACATGGTGCACATTCCGGCCACTCCTGCTGTCTTAGTACAAAAATGTGTGTGATTTTTTTAGCGGATACCAGGTGATTGTTTTCAGGATTTTCCGGGTCCTAGTTTCTACCTTCCTAGCGTCGAAATTATAAAGATCGGGCAATGAGTAAGACATTCTGAAAACAATAAATAGAATGAATACATATGAATGTTACATTAGAAAGTGTGGAACTTCTATGTGATACTTATCCTTCTATTTGACATTGAATTCTGAAGATTTCCTCACAGATGGAGTGTAGATTTGTTCAGAATATAAAATATTCAATATCTGAGCCTTTATATTATGTTATGTCACTTTACAAGTGTATTGGTATCTTGTAACCTATTACTACCTGTCGCATGGTCGGTTCATCGTCGACTAAACCGATTCCTACAGCAGGCTTAATTTCCGGTAAGGAGTGTGCTTTGACTCTCAGGGGAATTAAAAATAACCTTTCAACCTAGATATGACGGGGGAACTGTTTACGTGTTCAACTGCGCAGCGACCCTACGATCATATCTGGTTATTTAAATGGTGATGGTGCATTTGTAAGTACATATGATTGTGTAAAGAATAGAGTGTGGATAGTGTAACTTCAATGCGTGTTCACACTGAGAAAATCGCGCTTTTGTATCAATATAAACATAAAGTAGTTTATTTATATATGAACTTTATTGTTTGATTTATTCGTTTTCTACGGCTTATCAAACATTTGAAGGTTATTTAAAGTCAGAAAATGTTTTTAGACTGTAAGAATATTTTTTTTGATTTAGTGATACTGTGACGTCCCTCAACACAGACTTCGCTCGCCCTCGCCGTTTCGTTCGGGTGTCGCCGCCCAAACGTGACGTCCGCCTGTTGCGTCAGTCGTGTTGTCCCGTCCCAACGACCAACTGGCTTGGTATCGGTCGCGGCACCCAAATGTGACGTTCTAACCTTTTGGTGATTCGGATTCGGATGGGAATCTGTTAGATTCGATATCGTCTCGTCGTTCCCAACTCGCTTCCAACGTCTGGTTACCAAAGTAACTGCGTTGATCTCCAGTCCGCCTACCCACGTTGTGAATTGATCTTAGGCGGACGAAATCAATCAGTCGTTGGGGTC
Source organism: Acanthosepion pharaonis (assembly GCA_903632075.3). Lineage (NCBI taxonomy): Eukaryota > Metazoa > Mollusca > Cephalopoda > Sepiida > Sepiidae > Acanthosepion > Acanthosepion pharaonis. The sequence goes on along the minus strand of CAHIKZ030004155.1, from coordinate 4,814,949 downwards.
GTAATGCAAAGTGAGTTCAAACGAGGGTAATATCACACAAATATACATAAAAGAAAATAAAATGATAACTCAAAAGTTCAAGGTATCAAAAAAAAGGATAATAATACTTTATATCTGGTTGCTGGATACATAGGACTGCGTCTATCTCCGACCCGCTATATGGATTGTGACACGTTGTTTTTGTTAGTCGAGTTTTTAACATCTTAAGTTGTCTGTTCTTTAAGAAATTGGTTCTTGGTGTGTTTTCAGGCGAAAGTCGAAAACTTATTTTGTGGTATGGATCTAAGTCGCTCTTCAAAATAAATTGTTCTGGATTGAAGATGAGTTCGGAAGTTCCGCGAATCTTAGTCAGCTGAGGCGAGGCCTGCTTCAACTGGAGCACTCTGGACTGAACTCTTCTGAACTGAACTCTGCACTCTTCTCTGCTGAACTGATTTTTGCTCGCTGCGACTTTGCTTATATGGACGCCGACCAAAAACTGGAGTGGGTTTGTCGGTTGGAGGTTCCATGATAATTTAAATCCATATCCACTTCCTTTATTTTTTGGTTAGAATTTTCCCTCCTTTCCATTTTTGGAAGTCTTCTATTACTCCCACCTTCTCTTTATTCTCATATGGATATCTCACCATATTTCAGAGGGGCGTCAACGGTTCCCCCCACTTCTTCGTAGCAACTTCTCATACCTATCCTCTAAATGGGCGGCGGCGGCTTCCCTCCTTGCGTCACGTGATCACCTCCGCCTGGCCCTCGTTATCATTTGGCCAATGGCGTCCAGCCGGGTGTGTGTGATCCGGCTGGCTTTGTTTTAGGAAGAAAAAAAAATATATCTTGCTCAAAAAAAAAATTATCTTTTTCTTTTCCTTTTCTTTCCTTAATCGCAGCTCTCATCCCCCAATGTCACCTGGGATCTATCAATGCCAATTATCAAGTGAGGTAGTCGTCTAGCGAAAACACAGTCGATCGTCGTCTCGAAAAAACAGTTCCATTGTTCTAGTCGTATTTGCATTCTTGGTGCCAATTTCTGATAACATAGTTTTGTTATCACAACCGAATTCTAACACCCATAGATGTCTTTGTCAAAACGGCCAAGACGTGACCCAGGGTTGGCTTCGTGTGCGGTTAGCAGACGACCTATTAAATCCTTTCCCGACAATATTGTTTGCCCCCTCTGACACAGTTAATTTTTCTTATCTATCCAAAGCTCTATATTCACCTGTTTTTTGTCAGACAGTTCTACGACACTGGTGGTCAGAATTTTCTTATCCATTTTGAATTTTTCTGCAATGGCAATGAAACCTTTCACCATTTGCGACTTATAAAAATAACATTGTCAATGTCCCCGGTCGTGGGTGGCTTCTTTTATCATCTAATCTTAAGTCTCGCCTCTCTTTTCCTTTCTTTCCTTTCTCTTTTTACTTTCTTTTCTTTTTGTCCTGGTAAATGGTGTCACAATACAAGTCTCACTAATTAGCCCATAGATTGGGGAGAAGAGTTAGATTCATGCCTTTCCCACTGGCATCTGCACGTAAGGAAATATAACGAACCTAACTGGAATTGGAACTCAGTTCTCCGTTTAACAATTCCGAGTCATTAACTATTACACCACCCGCACATTCAAAAAAACAGCACCTGGTATTCCTAAACAGACTCGATGTTGATTAACTTCGGTGATTGTACGGGAACCTGTGTTTCAACGAGGTATGGCCGTAAGCCATATATGAATTTATTTTATTATGCATTTATATTTATATTAGTAGTATTTATTGATTTGATTTATATTTATTGTTGTAACCTAGGGACGGTTACTAAATAGAATAATCAAACGAAGGTTTGTAATGAACGATAATACTCAGGACAAGAACAACACATATAAGATTCGACAGCGGCGGGTAGAAGTAGTAATCAACTACTAGAAGTGAGTCAAATGAATTCCACAATGAATCTCCAACGGAAGGATATCTACTAACCGCCCCACGCGGTCAGATGTGGCACAAGGAAGAATTTAATGTGGGGTATCCGGGCCTGTAGGCTCGGTCAAAAATTCCACGTAAACCCCGTATAAAACGGGGTCGGGTAGCTGTTTATCGAGACGAGACTCTGCCCTTCGATATAGCCTCGTCTGGGGATCATCTCTGCCCGGAGGAGGATAGTTTGACCAGAACAGCTGTAGACAAATCTCCAACTGCAGACCAACATACAGTATTTACTACTGTATTTATGTGACTGGGGACATACCCATTATCGTCCGTAGATATGCTGCAGTATTTATTTAGTGTAACTACAAATAAATAAAATCGTAATTGGAGTAGTTTTCGTTCAACTATCTACTACATACTTCAGGGCATACATCAACATGACTGTACACGGTTTCTTTTTAATTATTTTCTGTGAATTGCCATACGTTGTTGGAAAAGATAGTGGAGTTATTTTCGGTTGCCCTCTCCAGTGTCTTAATTCAGATTTGTTTCCGTCACTTAGACTGGTCACCTGTCAAGAGAAGAGAGCCCTGTATTCCCTGTCGTCACTCAGTCAGCCCGAAAATTTGAACTCGGCACGCCGAATCCATTTTCTGCGCTGATATCAGCTACACCACCCGCACTTCTGCTTCGTAATAAAGCTAAAAACTTACTCGCATGTTATGGTCGATAGCTGCGCAAGGCTAACGGCTGGCCAACAGCGAGTCAACACACACGCACGCACGCTCGTATACATACACACACAATGTTTGACTACGAGCTAACTAAATATTTCCTTTGACATTATTCGTTGATGTTAGGTTCCACGTTAAAAATAGCAGTACCTCCTCAAGTTCTAATTTTCAAAGCAAATCATTTAAAAGATATTGCTTAACATAACCTACTTAATTCCAACAGCCCCATCTATCGCTGTGGCAGATTAAGTTAATTTTCATCAATATCATGATCTATTTTCGTTTTTAATTTCCTCTGTGTTTTGAAAACATACACATATAACGTTTTTTTAGAATATATGGGTACTCTATCTGTTACCGGCTCGTAATGGAATCGCCAAATCTCTTACGTCTAATTTAGACTAACGCAACTCACAAAAAAAATCATGAATTAATCTCTTCCCTTCCTTGATATTGCGATTTTCTAAACGCAGCTTAGATGTGACGCAAGGCCGAAAGTATGGAGCTCCCTAATAACGGTTCAAACTTGCTACCCATTACACCACGTCCAGGCGCCCCTTCACCCTACTAGCTATAAAGAATCTTCATCATCTTAGATTTGAATAGACAAAGAGAAGGACAACTCAAATGCAAATTCAAATCAAAACAGTTAAGTAGGCAGCTGAAAACTATTCGACGATCTTTCCTAATAATTCATGGTGATTCCCACATAATAAAAAAGAGAAGGTATTTGTAGAGGGCTATCATCGCCTACGTCCTGATGAGCACCCAGCAAGTAGAAAAGATAACAGATGACGTAAAATGTTAGCTGTTTGCTCTCCAATGTAACACTCGTAGCGTAAGAACAGCCAGATGGAAAGTGGAGATCACGGTCACTAGAGTTACAGAAAGATTTAAGAACAATTTTGTTTTCTTCCTGTAAACTAGAAATTCCTGTATTCCTTTGGATATTGTCGGTCCAGAAGAGAGGAGAGTCATGTAGTCTTGGCAGCGCACGGCCTCCACAACGCAGGTGTCCCCCAAGGCTCCATCCTTGGCCCCACTCTTTTCCTTGTTTTCATCAATGACCTTCCTGACGCCATAGATTCCCAAGTTGGCATCTACGTAGACGACACTACAATTTACTCCTGCCTCAAAAACTAAATCTCAAAATCTAGTGTCGGCGACAAAACTAACCTGGCCGTGGGTCTTGAAATGGACCTCCATTAACTGGGGCAAGAATTGGCTGGTCAACTTTAACGCCTCGAAAACTAAATTACTCTCCATTAACCACCATAGAGAATTTTCCCTGCCCCAATTAAAATGTCTGATAGTCAACTTCCTGAGAGCAACTCCATGCGTCTGCTCGATCTCACGCTGAATGCTGACCTGAGATGGAACAAATACATTGAGTCAATTGCTTCTTCCACCGCAAAAGAAAGTTGGCTCTCTGTGCCGCGCCAGGAAAATTTTTTCCCCCTGAATCGATACTTCAAATATACAAAACAACCATTCGCCCTTTGTATGAGTATTGCTGCCATATATGGGCTGGAGCACCTTCTGCTTACCTCGGAGTTCTGACAAGATCCAGAGACGGATATGTAATCTAATTGGCCCTGATCTGGCGTCTCGTCTGCAGTCACTCTCTCACAGACGCGACGTCGCCTCTCTGTCTTTTCTACAAATACTTCCATGGTAATTGCTCCGATGAGCTGCTTTCACTGGTTCCCAGACTCCATGAATTCAAGCGCCCTACAGGCTGGCATCGCGCTCCCACCCTTTTACAGCAGTATAGAAATTTAAAATGTAGCCGTCTCTTCTACTCCAATAGCTTCATACCTCGCACCTCTCGCCAGTGGAACACCTTCCCAATTACTGTTTCCCTGAAAGCTATAATTCCAACTATTCAAAATGTAATGTCAATCGACCTCTCCAGTTACTCGCGATCTCCACTATCCTTCTCCTCATCCTTTCCCTATCCACCCCTATCTTGCTCTCGCTCCAAATCTTCCGCAACCCCCTGCATCCTAGTGGCTTCACGCCTTGCTTGGGGCGTAATGCTTAAAAAAAATGTCTAGGCGAAGGAAAACTTTGAATTCAAACCACCTCTTTAACTTCTGAGAGGAGTGACGAGGTAACCTGAACATCTCCGGAGCAAAGGGAACCGACTACCTTGAGTGTTACCGTACACAGCAATTCTGAGATGGGGGGCAATGGTGACCACGGCGGTGCAAAATTCCCTAACTTAATAGATGATGGACTAGTAATATTTACATGCCGTAGCGGTTATTGGCGCGAAAAGATCGTTGTACGAAGAAGTAGTTGGTCAAACTACGCTCTCTTGGTTGGCTTGTTTAAGACAAAGACAAGTCTGAATTCAAAACGGGGGTAGGGCTAGTAACTCCACAATACAGGGCTCAAGAACCACTCAAGGTAGAGGGTTACTGAATGACAGTGTTGTATGGACTTACGAGTGGTAAGTAAGTGCAGATTATAAGCATATATAGGATAGCTAACGGGGGGGCCAAGATTTGAGTGCTGCTCCATCGCTCATGGAAAGTTCTCAGACGAACTACATTTCTTTGTTCCACCATTTCTAACTTTCACGGAGAAGACCCTCCATTGCCACGCACATTGTAGCCAACCACGCTCATTCCTGCCGTATTCCATTGATGAGATGTAAGCTCTGAAACCGACTCCCAAGATTATGCTTCGCCGATCATTACAATTTTAACCTGTTCAAATCTAGTTGTACCGTCATCTCCTCCCACATAGATATGTGTCTCTCACTCAGTTAATGTCTACCTCGAGTGTCTCTTGGATCTCTTGTGATATTACATGAACTCATTTTCTCTACCAAAAGGTAATCTTTTTCTAATTTCACCCCAAGCAAGATGATAATGCCACTAAGATGCAAGTGGTTACTGGGAGTGAAACAGAATAAGAATTTAGTGAGGATAAAGGACAATTAAAAGACGGAATTCACGAAAACAGAAGATGGAGATTAACGTTGCGTTTAATCTTTTGAAGAACGTAGGTGGAAGGAAAGCAAGAATTTCACATGTGAGACTTGGGATAAAAGTAACTATTAGAATAGAACTTACAGATGAATCTAGCTAAATCAACAGTAAAACGATGAGAAATGCCAATCTAGTAATACGTTCAAATTCATGAAGTCGAGGTACGAAAAACGAAACATCATCAGACCAATTGCCATGAAAATATCTGTAGAAAAGAGTGAGGGAAGCCACATCACGTCGGTGAGAAAATGATTGAAATCGAAATGCCAGATGAAGTGTCAGATGAAATCGAAATGCCAGATGAAGACCGATTGCATTAAAGACCCTTCTTTGGATTTTGTTCAGATTCTCAAGACATATATTACAAAAACTCTGGACCAGATATGATGATAATATTTAATGTACGGACAAATGTTAGATTTAATTATTAAATATGTGTAAGATGGATTCTGATGAGAAAAATTGTCTGGTACGACACAGTAAACCAACTTTCTAGCAGTAGATTCAAAAATTGATTCAATACAATGACGCCATTTTATGTCAGGGGAAAACGTGTAACCAAAATGGTGGAATCAGTTTACCCCTTGCTATTATATATGAAAAGTTAACAATTAATATAGACCGACGACTGTTGACTACAAATTTAAATGCTTGATAAAAAAAATGAAAGTAAAAATAAGACTTCTTAAAACAAATAAAACATCTTTTAAGTGCTGTGTCACTTTAGGACTTTGGCAATCATAGCTCTCCACAATTCCACGTCTTTTGTAGCTCTTAATAAACTTTGTCTTTTTATCGCTTCTAAAAATTTCTCCGCCATCCATTTACTCAAGCTCGTATGCGTTGCTTTCCTCTGTCTCTCTTACCTTCAATTTGTCTTGTGAGTATCAAATTTTCCAATTCCTCTTTCCTCTTTATGCGCCCTAAAAACTTAAGCTCTCTCTTTCTGATGTTAAGTATAAGTATCCTTTTTGTTTCTAATTTCTGCAACACTTTGTTGTTGCCCACATGTTTGGTCAATGGTATTTTGAGAATCCTTCTATAGAACCACATTTCGGTTGCTTCATGTTTCTTCTTCATTTGTGAAGAGATTATACAGCATTCAAGGCCATCTAGGACGACCGGTATTATGTAACAGTTCAGTACGATTTTTCCTATTCCTTAATATTTTGCTTAGCTTTTGGAAGGCATCTCTCGCTATCTAGATATTCAAATTGTTGACATTTCATTCTGGTTTCTCCAATTTTTAATTTCCATGTTGGAATGTTCCTTTTGCAAGCAACCATGCATTCTGTCTTCTTGCAATTGATGTTTAGTCCTTTCTTCTCGCTTTCCTTCACTACCTTCTGTAAGAGTTCTTGTAGTTTCTTTTCTGCGTCTGCCATCAACACCGTGTCTACGTGAAGCTCTGCCATTACGCCCGTATGCATACGAACGTTTTGATTTGTGTATGCACAGTATCATCCAATGTCGTCCATTATAGACAGTGCCTCAGGAAATCAATATAATTGATTTTTTTTTATCAAAGCTAGAACCAGGTTTATTCCATATTAAAGTCAGACTTGTAAAGTATTTTATAACTAGGCTATCTGATGAGCAATCTGCTTCGTCCTAAGTTTTCTTTAGCATAATTTAAAGCAGGCATAGGCAATCTTTTCGAGCAGTGGGCCGCATAATCTATGTTTTAACACAAAGTACGCCATACTACCAAAACGATTCAAGGTAATAGTGATTACTTTCGGAGTAGGTACCTCAGCTACCTTCACTAGAGAGATCATATGCGTAAACATATACCTTAGAAATGGTAGGAATGTTTTATGCTTCAGAAAATATTTTTTTAAAAATTGAAGTATTGATATATTATCACTGATGACAGTCTGATTATCCCATGACGCTACGTGGGAATTGTTTCTAATTTATTCATTTGAAAATGAAAACATTTCTTCTTTAGAGAAAAAAATTCTTATTAATGTTTCCTGTTTCAAAAGCAAATGATGTTTGCACCTTTGATCTCCTTAGTGAGAAAAAGCCAACGGTTTAAAATGCCAACAACGTTAGTTTCCCGGAAGGTTTACAAAATTCAAGAAAGATTTTATTTAATCTTTGTTCATGTATGAGAGAGTATGTGATTGAATAAGTGAGAACGAAACAAACCAACATTTTAAGTAACATATGAAGTAACTTATGAAATCAAGCATGCCATTCAAAAAGAACAAACGGGCCACGTGTAGGCCGCAGTTTTCCTATGGCTGATTTAAAGCATTGGTACTTCGTCCTATTTCGTGTCTAAATGAACAACGATCGCAAATGTCTCTATAAAATTGACTGATACACACGAAGAGAATATGGGTTGTTATGCTGAAGGAGGAAAAATTGAAGAATATGTTACTTATTCCCACCCAAAACAGTCAGATAATATCAGGTAGGAAAGTCTTGTTGCATTTGAAAATGGAAAAGAAACAAACCTTTCTTTGGTCTAAATTGATATATTTTCTTTCTTTCTTTCTTTTTTCTTTCTTCCTTTCTTTCTTCCTTCCTTTCTTTCTTTCTTCCTTCCTTTCTTTCTTTCTTTCTTTCTTTTTTTCTTTCTTTCTTTCTTTCTTATTTAGTTCTCATCCTCTCTGTTTCTTCTTTTCTCTATTTCATTTCTCTCACCGCCCCCTTTTTCATTGATTATTCCTGACTTTATTTATTTTTCATTCTTTCTTTCTTTCTTTCTTTCTTTCTTTCTTTCTTTCTTTCTTTCTTTCTTTCTTTCTAATCTTCTCTTTTTTCATTATACCCTCTTTCTTGCTTTCTTTGTCCTTTTGTCTTTTCTCTTTCTTTCTTTTTTTATCTATTGTCTCTTTTCGTTCCTTCTATATGTTTTCTTTCTTTTTTAATCCTCTTTTTTCTCATTATACATCCTTTGTCAATCTTTCTTTCTTTCTTTCATTCTTTCGTTCTTTCCTTCTTTCTTTTTTGTCCTTTTACATTCCTTCCTTTATTTTCTCTTCCTTTCTTTGTCTCTTTTAATTCCTTCCATTATTCTTTCTTTCTTTCTTTTTTCTTTCTTTCTAATCCTCCCCTTCTTCTGATTACCTCATCTTCCTTGCTTTCTATGTCCCTCTTATAAGTTTCCTCTTTTGCTTGTTTCTTTCTTTCTTTCTTTCTGTCTTTTCTTTCATAGCTTTATTATTTCTTTCTGTGGTTCTCTTTCTCTAGTCATTTTTAATTTCTCCTTTCCTTTATTTTCCTTTTCACCCCTCTACTTCTCTTACATCTTTCATGCAGCAATGAGTAAATAACTTTAATTTCCCGCTTTTTTTAGTTTCCCGCCAATATGGCTATCATATATTTATTTTCTGCTTCGCTACATTGAACGCTATGTGCAATCTCCACTCAATTTTTTCAGTAAACCTTTATTCATCTTTCTCTTTTAAATGGTACCACCTATCGAAGATATTGTCAATATTAACGTCCCTTTTTTTCGGTCGATAATATATGTTATTTACATTTAATTCTCATATTTTGTTGGGTTTGTTTTAGGTTTGCTCGGCCGATTTGAGTCAAGTATATGGTTTTTAAGTAAAAGACTTTGATCTAAATCGTGACGCGGGGAACTTGTAAGTGGCTTGATTTCTATCGCTTACTTTTTTCTTTCTGTTATTCTAAAAGTTGCAGGTATGGTTCAAGGGTAAGGGAATGAAATATAAAAGAATTACTGATGGTTTCCCGATCACTACAGTATTAACACTTTCAAATCATGGATTAATCGTTATCTTCCCCACATATCCATATAAACTGTGCCTCTTACTCTGTTACACTCTACCTCGAGTGACACCCGAGCCTTGTACAGAATGAACCTCATTGCAAAAGAAAAAATAGATACATTTTATTGAATGTGTTTACATGGGTTTTATTTTATTGAAAATGTGTGTAGCTTCGTTAATCAAGAACTATGATGTCAGAAAAATGAAACTGCTTTTATAATGAGAGTAGATAAACAAGGCCGTTATAATTGTAAGGGTAAAATAACCATTTCCTAATAATGAAAAATTTGGTATTTTTTGATCGAACAGCCAGTGCTACCGTGGTCTGAAATTTATAAAATCTTTCTATTTAAACATTTTTTTTTCAGGAAAATAGGTTTCTTAAGTCTAGTGACTGTTATCGCTCTTTCCAGTATTGTTGGGAGCGTCCCTTCCCAACATTTTAATTAAAGTAGGGGAATGTCGACATCTTGATTATACCAATATTTTATTTTTCATTTATATGTGCTATCCATTTTAGTTATTGCCGCTTTTGAAAGTCTTCAAGCGATGTGGTTTCTTTTATTTGTTACAGTTCTTTGTACGTGATTCTGTAGCGCCAAAGTTTCGAAGAGACAGACAGAGAAAGAAAGAAAATAAAATAGAAAAATAACGAGTGAACCAGACGTTATATTCACTGCCCAGCTGAAGTAGCAGGCAGCCTTGAAAGAATTACAAGTGAGAGTCATAACAATGGTCATTTTGGAGAACTGGGCATTTTGAAATGAAGTATTTTTTGACTAATTTTCTTCACTTAACTGGGATAAAAAAAAAAACAACAACAAAAATGAAGACAATTAGTCAAACATTAACACTTAAACTGATTCCATTTTAGAATTTCAAAACAAAACTATTATTATTATTATTATTATATTGATGAATATTATTGTTTATATCCATTCGTCAAAATTTAGCAAAATCTCATCTACATCATAATTAATTTTCTTGATATTTTGTTATTGTTTTTTTACATTTTTTAGGGTAATGTACTCTTTGCCATTAACAAATGACAGTAAATCCAAATAAAGAATAACTCAAATTTGAGCTAATATTCCATATATTGATGATACCCTAGCCATTTCAGCCATATTAACATCTTGCTTTAGATGGGGTTCTTATCTACAACATTCTGTCATTCCTTTCCTCCTATTTTCTATGCTATATTGTTATATATCAAAATTCCCTTAAGGTTATACAGTTTGACAGATAACTGAAGAAAACTGGAGGGCATTACTGTCAAAATGTTATGATGGTAACAACAGAGATGAGGAGATCACGTCCGGCTTTGAATAATGATAAATCCACCTTTCGGAAAAAATATCAAATCTTGCTAGATTTTGCCTCAAATTGTTAAATTCGACGACATATTTTTTTTAATGAAATCAAGGACCCTAAATAAAGAACTGCTCTTCAACGTGCTTTTATTTCGTTTATCACCGGAGCCTATGTCACGTGGATATAAGTGGTGCCACTTTGGCGATTGGTGATTTTCGGAATCAACTCTACAGTCATATAACTAAATTTGTTTACACAAGATATATCGTTACTTAAGTGGTGCTAGCAATCACTTGAAATTGTTTAAACTTTCAAAGATGAAGTAGTTCAATATTAATATTTAGCTATTATTCGCTTTTATGATTATTCCTTTTATCCTCTTCCTGCAAACATCCGGATTATTACCATTATTCCCCATGTCTTACCCACTTTTGGCGAACCTCAGTTTACAGAAGACAGACAGAAAGGAGCATATATATATATATATATATATATATATATATATATATATATATATATATATATATATATATATATGGTAATTTTTTAAGAATTTATTATACACCAAATCTGATATATTATCATTATATACGTTAGATTTAATGGATACAGTTAATGGGAGTTGTGCTTTCCTTCATAAGGATAATTATACTCTGCGTAAATTCCTTCGTGGCTGAATCATTCTAAAGGAGCGCTGGGAATAAATATGGTGGACGCAGGTTCGAATATTGTCGAAGGACACATTTACTTTATTAAAGAATCTGCAAAAACAACGGCCGGTAGGCGAAAACATAATTCATTGACGTCTACTCAAACACGTTTAGCCATTAAATAAAATATATAATTATGAAACGGGTCGGTTAGAAACCTCGTGGCATGCTGTATTCGGTTCTTTCAAAAAGTGTGGTCGGTTCTGCACAAGCTTTCACCACGATAATCATATCATATGCGCAGCTAGTCTTGCTGCTTGGTTCTAAGAACTGAGTTGCTGGACCCGCATACGTCAAAAAACGACTCTTGACTCCGCCATATATATATATATATATATATGTGTGTGTGTGTGTGTGTGTGTGTGTGTGTGTGTGTGTGTGTGTGAAAAGTGTATATAAATATAAATAAATATATATATGTATAATTATTTATATATTATATGCGCAAAATACTTATTAAAAGCGCTCAATATCGGAGATAGAGGCTAACATATTTGGTTGGATAGATGTGAGTTTGTGACCCTGGGTTTCACGCTTTAGCGATCGTCAGACAAACTGATTAATGTTTTAAAAAATTTGGATTTATGTACACGCAATCTACATTAACCCAATTTTTTTAAAACATTAATCAGTTTGTCTGACGATCGCTAAAGCGTGAAACCCAGGGTCACAAACTCACATCAATCCAACCAAATATATATATATATATATATATATATATATATATATCCCTTTTTAAATACTTTTATATGCATGCCATATATAGCGCCAAGAAATACGTTAACTTTCAGATGTTTACAACAACTTTCTCAGGTCAAGGATTAAAAACGGTTTTGAGCAAATAAGATCTTAGCGAGGAGCATCCTTCTCCAAACTTCGCTACAGAATCGCAAAGTAGTATACCAAATAACAGGAACTACATAACTTGAGGAATTTCAACAGCATCAATAATTAAAATGGACAGCACATGGAACGCAAAGAGAAAATACTAAGATAATCAAGGTATTCAGAATCTACACTTCTTCAAATAAAAGGTTAGGAAGGAAACCCCCGTCAATACTGAAAAGGGCGATAACAGCTATTGGATTTGTTGTGGTAGGATCCACCTAATTTGCATAGTGGGGTACCGACCATATAAATATGGTTGGTACCGGGAAGAGAAGGGAGGATCAAGAGATTCAATCCAGAGACTCTGCCCGACTGCGACGAAGTCAATACATTCTCCAGGAACGGTCTTCCCAGGAATATACAAAAGACTATATGTAAATATTGTGTACACTTTCTTGTTTCAATACATTTTGTTCTAAGTACATTTTGTGTTGCATTATTATTCCATGCATTAGTCAAGTTTCAACAGGATTTAAGAAACCTATTTTCTTGAAAAAATTGTTTTAAAAGAAATATTCTATATATATTCTTTTCATATGGATGTCATTCATGGCTCCAAACCAGTTCAGAAATATCTAAACTGCCAGCCGTGTACAACCGTTTTCTAAAATCAATGGTTAAAAATGGGTTTCAGCAAGTAAAGTATGTAGCTCTTGGCAAAGACCATCATTCTTCGAACCTTGTGAACTGGCACTACAGAATCATAAACAAAGAACTGTACTCACAAACAAAGCACACTACTTCTAATAAAAGGCTAGGAAGGAAACTCCCGTAAATACTGGAAAGGGCGATAACAGCTATTGGATTTAAGAAACCTATTTTCCTGATCTTTTCTTTTAAGAGAAAAATTCTTATAAATTTCAACTGACGGTAGCACTGACTGCTCAGTCAATGAATATCGAATGTTTCTTTATAAGAAAACAGCTAATATTATCTCTACTATTGCAAGGACCTGGATTGTTAATATCTCTCTCATTAGAAAAAGAGTTTCTTTTTTTTGACATTAGAAATTATAGATCATTATTAACGAAGCAGCAAACATTTTCAATACAATAAAACCATAAGAAAATAATGACATAAGGAAATAAAGGCATAATCAAGATGTTGACTTTCCACACGACTTCAAATAAAAGTTTAGGCAGGAAAACCCCCATCACTACTGGAAAGATCTATAACAGCTATTGTTCAATACCTGCATGGGTGACAGCTTAGGGGAAAAATAAAAGAACAGAAATTTTAAAATTAGAAACTGCTTTCCAAAAGTTAAGCAAAATATTAAAGCAGAAGAAAATTTCGTTAAAAGCAAGGAAAAATTATTGAACTGTTGTGTAATATCGGTCTTCTTATATGGTAGTGAAATCTGGACAATCTCTTCCCAGATAAAAATGAGATTTGAGGCAACGGAAATATGGTTCTACAGAAGGATGCTGAGAATTCCACGGACTGAGCATGTGAGTAACGTGGAATTTTAGGAAAAATAGAAATACATTTAGAATCAAAAAGTGAAAGTTGAAATTTGTAGGCCGCATAAAGAAGGAAAGAGGGTTAGGAGAATCTGACGCTCAGCGGGCATATTGAATGCAAGAGGGAGATATGAAAGTAGCGAATAACGTACCTAACAAGCTTGTATAAATGGTTGGCCGAGCAGGGATTAGGAGAGATAATAAAACAGATAAACGAAGAGATACAAAGGAAAGTCATTATCGCCCACGTCCTGAAGGGACATGACACGAAGAAGAAGAAGAAGAAGAAGAAGAAGAAGAAGGAAGAAGAAGGATAATAATAATAATAATAAATTGTTATTAAAGACCACAAACAAAAAAACGGTGCCTCCTTATTGATATGGCAGTCCCTGCTGACTGCAATGTATCTTTGAAGATATTCAAAAAGCTGTCAAAATACAAGGACCTTGAAATAGAAATCTCGAAAATATGACATGGGAACATCAACAATCCTGTTGTTTGGAGCCCTAGGACTGGTTGGAAAAGATTGCAGTAGACTAATTGAAGGGATACCTGGAAGTCCATGCCTCAAGGAGATACAAAAATTGTTCTGACAAGTACAGCCCACACTTTACGAAGGGCTTTATCTATGTAATTCTTTTTTTTTTTTTTTCTCAGTGGAAAATGTCATGATGCCATTTCTAACCTTAGGTCCCTGGGAGGGACCCGGAAAGAAATGTGTAAACGCCAGATATCAAAGAAAATAATAATAATAATAATAATAATGAGTTGTGGAGTAAATACTACAGCCCGGCGACTATGTGAACTAGTTCATAATTATAAATTAAGAGATCCAGGTCAGGGGTAAGAAAAAGAAGCCTTTTGGAGTCAGTCTTCAGACTAAGTAATACAGGCTTCACTGCAAGTTGCCGAAGCATTACTTATATTATAAGCGTTACGATACGCGGTATAATATAGTGTCAGTCGCTACGTTGTATATATACGTGTCTGTGGTCTGAGTATATTACAGTCGCTATCTGTTTTGGAGCTATTTGGTATACTCGAGTCTGATCGACCTTTTTTTCCAATTATAACAATCTTAGCATTGAAATAATAGGATACGCAAGATTTATATCATTGTGTTATGAAAGAGCCTCATCGATCACTGATCGAAAGAGTGAATCAATAACAGCCTGTTTCCTATAGTAGAAAGTTTCATCCGAATTATTCATAAAAAACATTCTGAAAACTTCAAGAAGAGAGAATTCAGTTTTGAGTGCGAGATCTCCCCCAGTGGGTAACTATTTATGAGCCGTTACCATTTCTCCCGGAAAGAAAATAATTTTCTTATTGTTTTTTAACATTGAAACAATCTATAATTTAGAAAAAAAAATCCGGACATCAAAGGACGAATTGGAAAACCTTTATGAAATATCGAGAGACCCTTTATGCCTGTAGAGTAAGATACCAACAGTCTCACCATGCGGTTGATGTTTCCGGAAGAAATAGCGTTTTACGGAGTGGAGTTGCTAGCCTAACGGCCAACCGGTTTTGAGTTAAGAGTTGTCATTCTCCTAGACTGGCTGCCAACCAAAGTCACAGAACCAACTCTGCCTAGCTATTAATCCCTATCTACAGAGTGCGGAGTGATGGGTTCATGCCTTTTCTAGCAATATTTGTGCGAAAATGAACACAATGACCACGAATGAAATATGTACCCCTTTGCGCCAATTAGAATTTCCGTGTCAATAACGTACGTCACGCGCATTTACATGCACATTAAAAGGGTTAGGAGAGATAGTGAAACAGATAAACATTACTAAGAGATACAAAGAATAGGAAAGTCATTATCGCCCACGTCCTGAAGGGACATAGCACGTAGAAGAAGAAGAAGAAGAAGAAGAAGGTCACGCGCATTTACATGCACATTAAAATACCTTCTTTGTTTTTGAAATATTGGATACATATTAAAGTTACTTTTATAATAGACTAAGAACATTTCTTCCAATTTTTAAAATTTAAATATTCACAAAAAAGAAGATATTTAAATGTAGTCTCAATCATCATCTTTTGTCTATAAAAAGAATATCCGCTCGGCCCGGTGGCTAGGATCAAAGTGTAGTATCTGCGCTTTGTGAGCTGCCGGGTTGGGTGTCTGTCGAACTCTCTGCTTGCAGAGAGGAACCCGGACGAAGCTCCGCCGAAGGGTAGGGTTTCGTTGGGGGAGGTTGACGGAACTGGCCCGCCTCGGCGGGTTTGGATGGTTATTTATTTTTGGCTGGGCCTACCCACATTAAAAAGGGCTTGTGCCACATTCGATCCCCGTGGGTGGATTGATAAATACCATAATCATCTTTTGTCTTCTTAATTCTTGTTCTTTTAGTGTCTTCTTTCCATAACAATAGTTCTCTAACTCTCAATAACCACTTGCGTCCTAGTGGCTTTGTTGCCTTGCTTGGAGAGAAATGATTAAAAAATTGTCTTTTTTTTTCTAAATCTGATAGATGGAAATAGAGTCATATTACCATAATAGTAAGGCGAATTCAAATCTTTTGTTTTCAGCTTTAATGTCTAAAGCAGGTTGTTTTTTTTTGGGGGGGGGTTCACTTTTTTAGAAAATCAACTTTGCATTCTCTGCTAAAGCTGCGATTTGATGTAATAAGTACTGACACCAAAAATTAGATTCATGGCTTTTACCAATTTTTGTGAATTTACTTCTAAATATCGTCTAAAAATATACAGGATTACCTAATTCCAGCAGTTTTTTCTTACAAACCGACTATCAAATTTTAATATTTCAAGAATAAATCCAAATAAAGTTGATATTTTTTTTTTTTTAGTTAAACTTTGAATGGAAAATATATTCAAGTCAAAATTCTAATGAGGAATAACCATAAAGCAAAATATCCAATTTTTTTTTACTATTTTCGATAAATAAAAAATATAAAAGATTACAAAACGGCTATTCAATAAAGATCTTACACAATTTGTTAGGTCATAATTAATTAAAGCAAAAAATAAATAAAAGGGCATAAATTATAAGACAAAATCTTTTAAATTTGCATTGTTTATTGAAACTCACACTAAAACTATTGCACTGAATAACATATTGCATCATAATCTAGCTAAATCTTTCAATATAATTTCCCTTTGAAATATGTGAATGTCTTATTTGATGGCACGATGATTTAGTAATAATGTGCTTATGCCATACATCTTGTCCATATAGTGTTTATAAAGATTCAGTTAATTATAAATTTTATATGGCTGTACTATAAGGCTTTTACTGATCACCGGAATGAAATTCCAGCGCTACGATTTTAAACCTAAACTTAATATTTAAACTCGTTTCATAAAAAATTGTAACGATTTGGGAAAAAAACTATTTTGTGTCATTATTTTCATGTCAAACTTTCAAATTGACTGCAATGCCATGGTTTCAAATTTGACTCGCCCTTGTATACACTTACTTTCTCAGACCAATAGTTTAAAATGGCTTTGAGCGAATGTAAAATGTCGGCATCAGCGAGGACAATACTTCTTGAAAAGTTGAGGATTGGCGCTGCTATGGGTTAATTAGCAGGATTTCTACCAGCAAATCATTATTATCGCAAAAACTTCTTATAATCTAAAAATATTTTCTGGTTTTAAATAATCTGCTAAGCTGTAAAACTCAAATCACTCTAATATTTTGTTTACTTTTTGGACATTATTTTTGCTATTCCAATGTACCTTCGGATTTCGATGTGGCATTTGTTAGAATCACTGTTTATTGTTTACGGACACTATATTTCATACAGATGATGCCCTGATAGTGATTCAAAATCTGATTGGAATCAGACCCCTCCCTAACATTCCAGTAGATAGTATTGTGGAAAAGTTAACGTTCTGTAGACCAACAACATTCTTCCAACTAGAGTTTGATATATACCAACAGGAGGAAGGCTTGGTTATGGGTTCACCGTTGTCATCAGTGTTGGCGAACATATAGAGAGAATACTTCGAGGAAATGACTATAAGAACGGGATCATTAACACCAACAGTATTCCTGAAATACGTAGATGAGACCTGCCCTTCTCTGGCTGCACCATAGAATTGTTTGGTTTGATTTAATTTGTCTCACGGCGTGTCAACACCAATTGGTTATTTAATGCCGACAAGATATTGAAGATAGATACATATGAATAAAATATGCATTCTTCGTAAGACCAGGAAGCTGCTGGGTCATATGAACTCAATAATACCTTCCATCCAGTTTACAATAATAAAATAATAATCAGCTAGTCTTCCTGGGTGTACTAATAACTCTCACAAAGAATGGATTAAAGATATCCGTATATCAGAAGCCAAACTTCATGGGACAATACATTACCAGTGTGGAGAAAGGGATCGTACAATGCCTACAACACCGGACCAAAATAAGTGACGACCCAGACGCATACCATCAAGAAATGATCATCATCAAGCATCCCCTTCAGAATAATAACTGCCCTACAAACATAACATCAGCGTGTGAAGCTGGAATCAGAAGGGTCAAGGAGGAGGACCAGAATATTGCCACCGCCTGTTTGCCTTATGTCAAGGGCCTCTCGGAAAAGATTCAGATCTTCGGTCCATACTACATCAGGAAAATATTCAGAAGCAGCTCCACTCTACGGAGAAGTCCCTGCCGAGCAAAGCCTACCATGAGGGCAGAACATGTCCAAGAATTACATGTACTCGATTCCTTGCAGTTGTGACAAAGTATATAAAAGAGAAACAATTCGCTCCCTAAAAATAAGGTTGGAGTGACCCAGTAATTCAGACAGAAATTATTATTTATGTTTATATAAGGAGGATTAATTAATGATTAAAACTAATTAGTATTTCCGTGATAAGACAAATGATTAATTTAAATTCTTTAGTGCCGTTCTTATAGTCATTTCTTCGAAGTATTCTCTATATGTTCGCCATCACTGGTGACAACGGTGAACCCATAACCAAGCCTTCCTCCTGTTGCTATATGTCAAACACTAGTTGGAGGAATATTGTTTGTCTACAGAACATCAACATTCCCATAATACTATCTACTGGAATGTTAGTGTGTTCTCTTATTTTGTTAATTGATTTTATTAGTGACATATCAACCTCTCTGATTTATTTAATGCACAGCTCTAAATATTTTGTACGTAATTTTATGGTTTCAACTACAGATATTTTGTAAATAATTTTACGCTTTCAGGTTAAACGTATGTTTTATAGATATAGTCTATTTCATGCGTTATATGTTTCCGTATAAACCTATTTCTTTACGGCAGTGTGTTGACAGTTTCCGCATTTTCAAATAGTTATCTCATGTTGTTTTTCTCATAGTTTTTTGTGCCCTGCAGATGTTAAGTGAGTACATTCAGTTAAAATATGGATCGCCATAAGTGCGACTTTTGATGTTGTACATGCGGGTTGTTTTTCATTCTTCAGCAAGTAAGAATGGGTGAAGTATTTGTGGTTTATGTGCAGTCGTACCAGCGTTACATCATCTTTTCTTTTCTTTTCTAGACATCTGCCTGCATTCATCCATCGACGGTTCGATTCCGCAAAGCTTATTATTTGTATTTGCTTTCAAGCGCATTTAAATGCTTTCTGAATTATGTTACTTTTATTTTAATCTGTATCACACCGTGCAAGGCAATAAAGCCGCTAAGACGCAAGCAATTACAGGGTGTGGAAGAATTAGGAACAGAAACATTACTAATGAGCGGGAAGAGGAAAGAGTAATCAGGAGGACAATAGGTAGCGATTGATATTGCATTTAAATGTTTATGGATTAAAGTTGGCTGGAAAATATGGAGCCGGAAGGGAGTCCCACAAGCGAGAAGTGTGAGAAAAGAAACTGTTAGCATAGAAATTAAGGCTATATCTAGCCAGCTCAATTGTAAACTGATGAGATCTCGACGCCAGTCTAGTTCAGTGCTTAAATTCAAAAAGTCTAGGTACCATAGCGAAGTGATCATCCGAACAATTACCATGAAAGTATTTATAGAAAAGACACAGAGAGGCAACCTTACGGCGATGAAAAAGTGACAGAAGCCGAGCCTCCAGAACAGGACCAATAATATTGCTGATTCTTTTTTGAATTTTATCAACGTAAATATGCTGTTAAATATATTTAAAAAAAGTCACGACGTTGCCTTCGGTGATCATACGGGAACTGATGTTTTAACGCAATATGGCAGTAAGACTCTAATATAGAACCGAAAATAGGAATTTATATGCTCTTTTGGAAGCCAAATTACTAGCCCAGAACAATATGGAATGTTTCATTTTCGAACTTCTAATAATTGCATTTAAAGTTACGGATTAAAATGAACGAATTTATCAGAACGCTAGCAAATGAAACCTAGATTTTTGCAGTAATCTAGACTGGATATTATAATCTTTGATTAAATTTTCGATCATTATAGATTAGAATCAATTCTGCGATGGGAAATCTCTTCAAAAACTATTCCATTATATTCGATAATTTCCTCGTCTCAGTTGTAGTTTAATTGGATTTTATCAGGAGAAACGATTGATATTGAAGATTTTTAGCAATCGATAAGGACGGAATCTTCAGAAATCACTGAGCTCGGTAGATAAATATAAATACGTATTAGATAAAGATGTTAACCAGCGATGCCTTAGAGGGTGTAGCAGGAAAATATTTTTTTACGAACATGAGTCTGTTTATATGCTAGGTATGATCAAAAAGTATCGAGACTGTTGCTATGGTAATGAAGCTTAAGTCCGCAAAGTGAAGCCACTTGGCAGAGAGTTACGTTGAAACTCTGCTGCACACGCACACTAACTTATAACGCTCTCGATCCGGGCACTTCGACGAGGTGTAATGGTTAGCAAGCTAGTCTCGCTACATCAATTACGACTGAGTGGTGAGTTCGATCATCATTAGGTGCTCCAAACATTCACCCTCGTGCCACATCTAAGCTATGCTTAGAAAATCATTAGGGCACTTAGAGTCGGTGTAATGGTTAGCAAGCTTGTCTCGCTAGAACAGTTGCGACTGAGTAGTGAGTTCGATCCTCACTGGGTGCCTCCTACTTTCGACTTTGTGCCACATCTATAATTGGAAAATCATTATAACCTTCTCGATCACTTACGTTGTTTATAGCAGTGTTTTGAAGGGAAGTGTGTAGAGTGTGGTCGTCTCACTACACCCCAGACAACATTTCGAAAACGGTCATAACAAGAAACGATTGTTGGATCTATGGAAATGACCCCAAAACCAAGGATCAGTCTCCGTAATATAATACCCCAACCTCTCCGAGACCGAAGAAAGTACAAATGAGTCGGAACAGTGTGAAGACACTGTTGAGTTTTATTTTTTCCATGGACGTTGTTTATCCTGAGTGTGCCCCACCTGGTCAGACATTAAACAAGGAGTACTATTGTAACATGTTACGGTGTTCGCTGGAGGAGGAAAGAATTGCATGCGTCAGATGACACCATGACAATGCACCTGTCCATTTAGCATGACACTTCGGCATTGATGGTCTGAAAAGATAAAAGCACATTAACTGCTTTGCTTATAACTGCGGGCGCCCAATCACACGTCCTCAAATAACATACGCACTGTGTATTTTATTACAGTAGCGTTCACCCTTTACAAGGCCTCGTGCTAGGGGGTTAAGTGGCAGTTTATGCGGATAGAAAAAAGAGACAACGGTTACCCTAAACAGGTTAAGATTGATCAGGGAAAGATCCACTTGAGAAGTGGTTCGCAAGAAGAAGCTCTTCGGGTGGGATGACTTCTTATCAATGGAATACGGAGGTAATGTGGGTGGTTTGCTAAAATATAAGTGGCATGGTGGGCCCTATCCGTGAAGGTTGGGCCTGGAGGAACCAAGGAATTTAGTTCGTCCGATCACGTTCGATAGGTAGTAGCAATAGAGCAACGGAAGCTCGCCACATCCCGCCTGTTTGGAAAATAATTCGTCACCCAAAAGGAATTAAAGACATGTTTATTGTTTATCAAAGTAGTGCAAACAAAATAGGTTATGGCTGATCGGGTTAAAAGACATGTTTTATATTCGGTAACATGAGTAAAGGACACGTCGCATTGCGCTGATGTGGATTTGTCCAGAACGCACATATATAACATCAAGGATTCGGACTCAGAAATTCTTTTTAGTCTTTTGACGTTTTTTTTTCTTTTATCTTTTGTTCTTTTAAGTGGCTTGTGCCTTCAAGGCGTGAACGATCATGACTCTCCATGTCTTCCTGCCTTTTGCAGCTCTAAACCATATTTATCCCTAGGTTATCCATTTTTACTTTTTCTACTTTCAGTATGCCCCTAAGTGTGAAAATTTCAAAAGTTTTCCTATTCATTTGTGCCCAAAATTTCAACATTTTTCCGATTGCTACTCTAAGGTTTCGTCCCCACCCCCCAACGTTTTCCTTTCAACTTCCTATATTTTCCGTCCAGGGTATGCTCACCATCGTTCTCTAGAACAAACATTAATGTCGCTTCAACTGTCACCTTCATCTATAAAAAAAAAATGTCCTAGATTCAGTGCTATAAAGAAACATAGATATTACATCGTAGCTCAGCACACATTTCTTTGTTTCTAACGACATTTTCTGTTTCTTAATACTTTTGCTTAACTTGTTGTATGGCCACATTAATTTGAACACAGGTTCCCGTACAATCACGGAAGTTAAGCAAAATAGAGCCTGGTCAGTACCTTCATGGGTGACCGCTTTGAAATATCAGATACCCCAGGCTTGGATGTGTGGTTGGTGTAATAGCTAATGGCTGCAATTGTTAGTCGAAGAGCCAAGTTCTAATTCTAGTTATATGCATTTACGACAACTATGCGAATAGAATACGAACAAGTACACAAAAAATAGAAAGAGTCTTAAGATAGACATGTTTTTCTTCGCCGTATTTATTCAGTCGAAACGACCAGAAGCAAAATAAATACCCAGCAGGATGTATTATCGGCGAACCGACAGATGACAGGCCAGTAGCGAAAATTATACCGTTTAAAAACAGATTATGTCCAATATATATATATATATATATCGAGAGAGAGATTAGCTATAATAACATTTCGGGACCCAAAAAAACATTTGAGTGAGCGATCAGAAATTATGACCCGTTGTATACATAATAAAAAGTTCTTTTTGAGTTCATATGAAGTGGGATGAAAAGAAATTATAGATATTTAATTCCCCGCCCCCGCCTGCCACCGATACATTTCCAGTGCTCTTTCTTTTCCCATCTTTCCCCTCCTCCTCACCTTATAAAACACCACATGTCGTGAGTTAATTTATTTATTTTTTAAAAAAGACAGCGTTTATAATTTTTTTTAAAAGATAAAGTGTTAGGGAATCAATTGATCGAAATCGCCAGAAGATAAGGAAAATGCTGAATTCTTGGAAGCAGAATCGACTCATCTCCTAATTTTTTATACTTAAAAGATTCACATGTTAAATCTTTTTTTATATGAGTATTGAGCACTTTGTAATATTTACTGTTTCCTTATCTAATTGAACGCTGACACTTAACTTTTAACTACATTATATATATATATATATATATATATATATATATATATATATATATATATATATGGCATGTCTGATTGAAGAAATTACAAACATTATGTCTGCTTATTTTATCATAATTCTTTCCTATTCACGAATATCTTTCTTATGTTATATATATATATATATATATATATATATATATATATATAAGTGAACTTTGAAGTCAACACTTAGAGGCGACAGGTTTTCTAAGTGTTGACTTCAATGTTCACTTTTATATTTACACACGCTCTATCTCTGATATTGTGCACTTTATCCCATAAATATAGCACACCTTAAGAGTATATTTTTTTACACACATATATATATATATATATATATATATATATATATATATATAACAGGTGTATTCAAATCGTGTAAAAACATGGGATAATTGTCCATTACATAAAAGGTTTAATATCTAAACAACACCTAAACTAATTAAGATTCTTTTTTTCCAGGTTTTAGATAAGACACCATGACACCATTTGCCGTAAGAATCACTCCAAAAAACCTTTGAATTATTTAGTTAGAAAGAGCTTAAATGAAACCTTTACTGAACTCGGAATCTTTATGCTTGTAATGTTTTTATTGTTATTATAGTGTCTATTAGGTCTCATTTACGGATTCCGGTCGCAAATTTTAAACCGTAGGTGAGGGATTCTCCTTCTATATTGGAAAGCGTTATATCCTATAGATTTTCTATTAGATTAGGCTTTCTGATATATTTCCACTAGCTGTCTGTGAGTTTTTGTCTCACTTTGTTATTTTGATTGTCATTCATTCGTTTAATATTTTTGTGTAGTTGAGTCATTCAAAGAATAGTCACTACCTTAACCTTAACGGATGTAACGTGCCACAAAAACTTTTTTCCAATTTGTCATACTATTTTTCTAAATACTGTTTGTTGATATATAAAATTACACAAAATCATATATCGTTATACCATATATATATGATATAACGATGTATGATTTTGTGATATATCAACAAATATATATATATATATATATATTTATTTATAAAAAAATTATAACATAAGTATGCTATAAAATCACTACAAAAATAGCCATTTGTTTCAACACACTCTGTAAGATTATCAAGTGATGTTTGAAAATAAAATAAATGGAAAAACCATTTTTTTATTTTCCACCAACATAATCAAAATTATGTTATAATTTTTATAAGACTACTCTGTTTTCTTTTAATAATAGTAATTGTTGGTTATTGGAATTCATTCCGTATATACCAATTATAAACTATATATATATATATATATATATATATATATATATATATATATATATATATATATATATATATAACGATATATGATATTGTGTAATTTTATATATCAACAAACAGTATTTAAAAAAATAGTATGACATATTGGAAAAAAGTTTTCGTGGCGCGTTACATCCGTTATATATATATATATATATATATATATATATATATATATATATATGAAAGTGAACATTGAAGTCAATACTCACAGGTGACAGGCTGTTTCATACTAGACGCAATCGTCAGGCGGCCTGACAGCTGCGTCTAACATAAAACAGCTTGTCACATCTGAGTGTTGACTTCAATGTTCACTTTTACATTTATATTTACATATGCTCTATCTCTGATATTGAGCAATTTATCACATAAATATAGCACACCTTAAAACTATATTTCTTCACACACACACACACACACACACACACACACACACACAAAAATATATATATATATATATATATATATATATATATATATATATATATATATATCAGTCGGTTATGTGCCATGCGTGATACACGCTTAGCGATCATGTATCATTCGATACATGACTGACAAACAGATATTTTTCCCCAGTAGGTTACCATTTTTTTCTTCGGTAGACCAGTTTCCATCCAAGGCTACAGAACCCGGTCTGTCCTGCTATTTTTACCTATAGCTGGGGGAGAAAAGTGGATTCATACCTTTCCCAAGGGTATTAGAACGTAAGTGTAATGGATTCGACTGAATTCGAACTCGGCTCTCCGATTCCTCAATCTGAGCCCCTATCCATTACTATGCATGTATAAATAGTGTTATTTTGACGTCATAAATTCATCTTTCAAAATATTAGCTCCCCAAAAATTTAAAACCAAAAACGAAATCTATTACAAAAGACATTGTTTTCTCATTAGGTAGCGTATCTATTTTTATAACATTTTTTTTCAAAAGCCCTATTTTATCATTTAATGACGTCGTTATTCGCCAAACTGATTTCATATTTGATGCCGTTTTTCTTTCTCAACCGAATCTCATTTTACATTTTCCTCATTAATTTATTCCTTCATATTTTTCTGTATTTTTTCGCTCTTTCATTAGATTTATTTACCAGCATTTTTTTATTCCTTTTCAACTTTTCATTTTCATCAAACCATTTTCCTTCTTGTTGACTTGTATTCCTACAAATCATTTTTTTTTATTTATTTTGCAAACAAGCGAGTTTTTTTCAACTCCTTCATCCATGAAATACACGTCCTCCAGTTTTTATCCATTTTTTTTTTTATTGAGACGCGTTTTTCTTTTTGAATATTTTTCTCTTCAAAGACCTTTTCTCTTTTCTTCCGTGAATTTTCCTCTTCTCTTTTCCCTATCGATCTTTCTGCTTTCATTATTTTCATCGATTTCTGGCAATTGTGATCTGTTGTCAAATCCTCACGAATTCGAAAGTGACAGCTGCTGTAGATCGATATTCGATAACCTGTTGAGTACGACGTGTAGAGTCTCCACAATTTTCATTTGAAAAGCTGTGCCATTCAATTAAAGTCTATTTTTCAAATTGTTGTTTTCAGTTCCTACTAGTAATAGTAGTAGTATTTGGTATTTACAGTCGTTAGCTTAGTATATCACAAGGTCAAAATGAGAAATAGACCTTTGAAAATTGTGTGGCACGTTCTTTATATCGAAGGGACGAGAAGCCTTCTTTTAAAATCAGCATTCAAAATCTATTTTTCTACTCATTTATTTAACCTAGTTCAACGAAAAAAAGTTACAAGAGCCTTTGTCAGGGTAGAAGATGATTGTTAAAACGTTTATGATAAATGAGATGTGGGATATGAATTAATTGATTGATTCGCTTTTTTACGGCTTATTAACCGTTTGAAGTTTATTTAAAGCCAGAAAACATGTCTAGATTGTAAGATATTTTTGATTTTTTAGATAAAAAAGATTTAGTGATACAAGGTTTACTAATTAACCCATAGTTGGATGGAGACGACATTAATTCATACCTCTCCTAAAGGTATATGCGCGTAAGGAAATATAATGAACCCAACCGGAATTCGAACTCGGCTCTCCGATTAACAATACCGAGCCACTATCCATTACACTACCCGCACATCCAAGCTTACAGCTTCTGGTATTCTCAAGCGGTTACCCATCTAGGTACTGACCAAGTTCGACGTTGCTTAATTTTGAAGATCGTACGTGAATCAGTGTGTAATATGAATTAAAGAGAACGTGGTAGAAGCTCAAGATTATGATGGATAGATAACGATTGAACTTTAAGCTGAAGAGGTCCTGATTGTAGTTTTAGAAAAGGTTCTTCTAGGGAGCTAGTTCCACAAATATAGTTTTAAGGTGTGCTATATTTATGGGATAAATTGCCCACATGAGAGAAAGCTGTAATGAGTGGAATTTCTTTTTACATTTAAAACATAATTTCATTGTAAGGCCCGAGAGCCACTCGTTGTAGAGGTTAACATTGGAAATCATAATGGTGCATAAGGTATGTGCTATAAATGGGAAAGAGGGTGATAGAAAGTAGTATGAGCATGTTGTAGCATACCTACGAACAATAATGAGTATGTCCCCATTCACATAAATACATTAGTAAATACTGTATGTTGGCCTGCAGTTGGAGATTCGTCTCCAGCTGTGGTGGTCAAACTCTCTGCCTCCGGGCAGAGAGGATCCCCAGATGATGCTATGTCGAAGGGCAAAGTCTCGTCTCGGGAAACAGCTACCCGACCACATTTTATACTCGGTCTACGGGGAATTTTGGCCGAGCCTACGGGCCCGGATATCCCACGTTAAACTCGGACTTGTGCCACATCTGACTGCGTGGGGGCGGTTGATAGTTA
The DNA here is from genome assembly GCA_903632075.3 of Acanthosepion pharaonis. Lineage (NCBI taxonomy): Eukaryota > Metazoa > Mollusca > Cephalopoda > Sepiida > Sepiidae > Acanthosepion > Acanthosepion pharaonis. Next base: position 4,787,503 of record CAHIKZ030004155.1, on the reverse strand, counting down.
TCCTGCAGTTGGAGATTCATCTCCAGCTGTGCTGGTCAAACTCTCTGCCTCAGGGCCGATAGGATCCCTAGACGAAGCTATGACGAAAAGCAGAATCTCATCTCGAGAAAACAGCTAACCGACCCTGTTTTTTAGGGTGTCTACAGGGGATTTTTGGTCGAGCTTACGGGCCCGGATACCCCACATTAAATTCATCATTTGCCACATCTGACCGCGTGTGGCGGTTGCAGATATCCTTATGCATATTCCCTTGGAGATTCCTTATTGACTCCCTTCTAGCAGTTGACTAGTTGTCAAATTTTATATGTCTTGTTTTTGTTCTAAGTATTATCGTTCATTACCACCCTTCGTATGATTTATTCTATTAAGTAACCTTCCCCAGGTTACAAGAGAGGATAAGGAGGATAGATAACTGTTGACCTTTGACCTGAACAGATTAAAGATTATAGTATTATGAGAATCATCCATTCAGAATTCTGTTGCTGAAAAATAATATATCTGGGAAGAAGCTGTCTGATCGGAACTTCCTTTTAACCAGTGGAATAGGAAGGGAATGGGGATGATTCGACTCTGTGTACGCGATATGGCAGGCTCTAGATGTGAATATCTGAACTCGTGGAACTAAAGAATGTAGCTTGACTGATTGAGAAGAGTTAAAACGTTTCTTGTTGATAGCAGCTGTTATTTGGCAAAAAACTGTGGTGGAACTTTCTGACATTTAAAATAAGGAAGAAATAAGAATGATTCGATTCCTTGGGGGTAGTACAGCATGTCTTAGCTGTAATGAACTGTATTGGTGAAAGTAAAGAACGGAGATGATCTGAACAATTGCCATGTAAACAGTGATAGAGTAGAAACAGGCTTGAGATGTTGCGTCTGTGAGAAAGAGGCTGCTCAATTTTTCTTTTAACTCTTTGAGCTCTGACCACCGCTTTACCGGTGGTAGAGAAAAATGACGTAATGCCCAGCCACCGGTTGAACGGTGGTAGAGAAAAATGACGTAATGCCCAGCCACCGGTTGAACGGTGGTAGAGAAAAATGACGTAATGCCCAGCCACCGGTTGAACGGTGGTAGAGAAAAATGACGTAATGCCCAGCCACCGGTTGAACGGTGGTAGAGAAAAATTACGTAATGCCCAGCCACCGGTTGAACGGTGGTAGAGAAAATGACGTAATGCCCAGCTACCGATTGAACGGTGGCTAAACACTTATAACTTTTTTTTTATATCTACCGTGAAACATTCCATACCAATTATTTGCGAATTTGACTCAGTAGCTCAGGTAGAAGGGCTAAATTTGTTCAGAAACGCAAGGTCCAAAGGGTTAATCCAATTCCCCCCAAAGAAGGCAGTAAATCTACTCAGACACAGGGGATTACTGGCTGTGTAAGAATTAGAAAACATTATTAATGATCGGGAGCAATAGAAGAGTAATCATAAAGACAGTAGATAACGATTGAATTTGCATTTAAATCTTTGAAAATCAAATCTGACAGAAAAGCACAAGAAAAGATTACAACAAGTGAGAAGTACGAGAAAAAAATTGTTAAGATAGATCCTACTGTTATATCTTGACAATTCAACTTTAAACTGATGAGACGACGTTGCCAATCAAGCACTGTGCTTAAAATCATAAAGTGTAGATACAATTGCAAAGACCTCATCAGAACAAATATCATGAACTTATTTATAGAAAAGGCACAGGGAAGCAACATTACGGCTGTTGGAAAGTGACAGAAGCCGAGTTGCCAGGTCAGGGAGAATAATATTGATGATTCACCTTTGGATTTATCAAGGAGCTCTAGATAAATAGCAAGAGAACCGGATCAGATGTGGCAGCAATATTCTAAGCATGGGCGAATGGCATGCATATATATATATATATATATATATATATATATATATATATATATATATATATAAAAGACAGGTTCAGGAGAGAAAAATTGTCTAGCACGATTACAGTGAATGGAAAACAAATATAAATAATCAAGACAGCGCAAACGATTTTGAAGTCTATCAAGGACGGAGAGTGAGTATTGATCAGGGTCCATCAGCAATACGCCATCTTTTGGTATACTCTGACTTGTGCTAATGTTCTAATTCGTCATTACATCTACTGGAAAATACTGTCTAAGCGACAAAATAGGTTACAGTCCACAATTAGCACCATCTTTCGCTTTTGCTATTCTTTATAATTCTTGCATTTGAGTGTCCAGACCAGATTCTCATGATCAGCGCTGAAGTGACAATAAATCTGTTCAAATTTTCAACATAATTTATTTTTACAGTGAAGGTCACCCTTTACAAGGCCAGGGGACACTCAAGGTAGAGGGTTACGTTAGGAGACCATTTGTGTGTATATATGAGGGAGATAATGATTAACATTATCCATGAATAGATTATCACTGTATTAATCGGGTAAACATCTTCTCTGGAATTGATTCCACAGATCAGTTGTATGCGGAAAGAAGCTGTGTAACTTACTTCTCACCGATAGAATAGTGAATGTCGTTCATTCGTGCACTTTCTATGGAATTAGAAGTAAAGCAACGAGAGGTTTGCCACATCCCTCCTGTGGGAGAGAGGTTGAAGAGTGGAGAATAATTCGTAACCCACAAGAGTTAAGGTTGGAGAGTGAGGTCTTGACAACAGTACTCCATTTTTGGCCTGACCTGGCCCTTTGAAAGGTAGAGGATAGCAGGAGGAGTCAGTTACTTACTGGGGCGGTACAGGGAGCTGACCATTTTACCTGCATCTTTAGCGAAGGATCTTCTTGGAGTCGGTTCCACAAAGCTTACATATCCGTTAAACCTTAACTTATCTATAGCCTCGACTCTTCCTGGAATTATTCAATTCATTTTAAACTCGCCATTGTCATGGCAATGGTCGTTCTAATATTTTCTTACTAATAATATTTAGTGCACATAGAAAGATATCCAAACCGAAATTTGTTTTTTTTTTTTTAATCATTTCATCCCCAAAACGCAATAAAGTCACTCTGATAAAAAAAGGTTGATTTATTAGTTTATTATTTTACGGCTTGTCAACCTTTTGCAGGTCATTTAAAGCCAGAAAATATTTTTGTTTGTAACAATGTTTTGGAGATAATAATCTTTTACAGATACATTTCCTACTAATTAACCCATAGCTGAGGGGAAAGTCGCTTATTCTTTCCTTTCTCTTGGTTATTTGTACGTAAGTAAATATAACCAATTCGAGGGTAGTTGAAACTCGGCTCTCTGAATTTCAATTCAGTTCCAAACCGTTATCCATTGCACCATTCTAACCGAGAGGTTAGTTAGAGTGAAATAAACTATTATTGAGTAGAGAAGGCAATAAAAGAAAAGATTTAAGTAGACAGAAAATGATGATTGATGGTGCATTTAAACTTTTGAAGGTCACAGTTTACAGGAACGCAGGATAAAGTTCCACAAGCGAGAAGTACGAGAAAAGAAACTATTAGAATAGATCCTCTATTTACATTATTCGGACTATTGTCCTCATCTTTGTTACCATATTTATCACAACGTTTCGGACGTTGTATGCTCCGGCCTTCTTCAGGTGGTTGGAATGTCGAACTGAACCCTTTATTTTGCTCTCTGAGGTAGACTGTCCTAGTTCCACGTACCGAGTAAGACCCCCATAGAGGAGAACATGACTAAAGACCGTGTGTACGCTATCCGATGAAGCTGCGGAAAGAAATATAAACGGGAGATAGGCCGCCCTCTTTAGGTAAGGCTTCAAGAACACCAAAAAGCTGTAACACGACGGAAAGTGGAATAATCAGGCGTGGCTGACCAGATATGGAGAGAAAAGGGAGATCACCACCCTCTGTGAGATCAGGTTGAAATTATAGACAAAGAACATCATTGAAAAATTCGTAAACTTAAGGTATCAGCTCGGCCACAAAAACGTCCTGAGCCGACCAAGCATAGAAATGCATACAATATGGAAACCAGTAATATGTAGTGCCAGAGAAAAGGAATAATAACAACGAAAATTACAATATGCGCTCTTGTAGTGGTTAACCCTAGGCTTGAACTGGCTAAGATTGTAATGATCAGGGAAGCATCTATTTGGGAATCGGTTTCACAAAGATTCGTGGGAATAGTCTGTTCAAGTAGAACTGGAATACGAAGAGAATAAGCGGGATTCGCTACCTTGAACGTGGTATTGAGGGTCTTAGACGTGAAGGTTAGAAATGGTGGAACTAAAGAATGTAGTTCGTTTGAACATTTTCCATGGAAATAGCGATGCAGTAGCAAGAGACTTGCGACGTTTCGCTTATCAATTTCAGCAGTAAAAGGATGAGACGTAGCTGCCTCATTGATTGACTGGATATGAATTCGAGTAAGGATTAAAATGATTCAATGTTGAGATTTGCGACGATATTGGAAATCTAATGATAACAACTGGTGTGAAGAACTTTTGTAGATATTACATTAAACTAGCAGCGAGCATGCAACATCCCCTCACAACAGGATCACATCCTTGGTTACTGACACCGAATAATGTAACACCTTTCGGCGCCGCCTATACCTGGTAGTGTAACCACGTTTAGTGATCCTGTCTTCAAAGTCTCAGCATTCATTGATAAAATTTTTTTTCTAAAGATATTAGTGTCCATAATCGTATTCATCCAACAATCAAAATCTGTTCTAATTAAATAATGTCTTAGCTTTATCGCAATTCTTTTCTTTATGTTCTCCATTCCCAGTATATGATGCTTGCTTCGATCAGGAGTGAAAGAGAAAAATTACTAATACTTTAAAATGCCTTAAAAATGCTTTATTTATATACGGAATTAATCTCTTATTTTTAATTTGGATTAACTCTAGCTAGACCATCATCTTCCAAATAAATCGAACCTTAAGTTCAAATACATTTAAAATACCTAATAATACTGTTATTCATCGTAATGGCTTCTGACTTTCCCCGTCCCATCAGCAGACGATAACTCCCTCTCTATTGAAGACTGTCTCTCCCCTTCTCCTCAGCAGGTGTTAACTTCCTCTCTCTTGAAGCTTGTTTCTATCCTTCTCTCTCACTGCTTTTATCAGTTACTACTGTGATTTCTCGTCTCATGTCGCCAAGGTCATTATCATATTCATTGGGACGTAATTCGTCTTATGGAACCCCTTAGTTTATGTATCTTGGTTCGGTGGTGGGCGGGGGCTTTCTATTCAGTGATGAAGTAACCTTCTCCCCACCCATCTATCTGCATACATGCACTGTCTGGGCCCAGGCTTCAAGGACCACTCGTTTAACTGTTTCTCTCCTTCCTCTAGAGGTTTCGGACTAGAAGCCTGGATTTCATCTTCTGAGCCCTTCTCTATGACACGGAAGATCCTCCCCTCACTCTGGCTGCCATATTCCTGATTCCAAACCAAAATCTCCCCTATTCTCCTCTTCCCCAAAACTTTCTCACTGTCTTTGGACATAGACCCAGCTAGGTTGTCAGTGGCCAGGCTACTGACAATTTGGCTGGGGTCTCTTTAATTATTTTATGTCGGATCAGCGAATCAACAAACAAATCCGCCAACTGTGGATCTGAGTGGCGGCATTTTCTCTTACTTCCTAAGATGCTATTATCTCTTCTTCCTCTTTTACTCCTCCCTACTTTTATCTTCCCCCAATTCTCTTGGGGTCTCATTCCAACTTATGTAATCATACAACAAGAGAGAAGGGAGACCACTCCACAAAATCCAGCTACAAACAATTTCTTGACCATTGGCGAGATGCAATAAGAAATCAATAAGCGAGAAAAATACAGGGAAACTAAAAAGTGTCCTACCTGTCACTTGAATTATAGTAGCCTCGACTTAAATATTAATAAGAAATAATAAGTGTTGAGGTAGGATCCACCTAATTTGCATAGTGGAGTACCGACCATATAAATATGGTTGGTACCGGGAAGACGGTGAGAGGAATCAAGAGATTCAATCCAGAGACTCTGCCCGACTGCGACTAAGTCAACACATTCTCCAGGAACGGTCTTCCCAAGAATATACAAAAGACTATATGTAAATATTGTGTACACTTTCTTGTTTCAATACATTTTGTTCTAAGTACATTTTGTGTTGTATTATTATTCCATGCATTAGGCAAGTTTCAACAATAAGATAACATTCACAGGATATATCAAAGATAAAAGGGACGGAGATGTGGCAGCAGAAATTTTATCTGACCAGCTTGTGTGGATGAATGACGGAACGAGATGCGGGGGGGATGTCAAAAAGACAAAAATCTACAAACGATGAAATGTTGTGGAGAAACATTATAACATTACCTGTCAACAGGGTCACATCTTTGATCACGATCACAAATACATAAAGAAATCAACACGATAGAAGAAATACAGGGAAACCCAAAATTGTTCTACCTGTCATTTGACTTGTCGGTGGGCTCGATTTGATAAAACAGGAAAACACGCTCAAGATATAGTCAATTGACTAAAATCTGACTAAAATTTCCGAACGATATAGTCAATTGGCTAAAATCTGTTTGTTTTTACTCCTGTAAAAAATTGTCTTCTTTCTTCTCTTTTTCTTCTCTTCTTCTGAGCTTGGCCAAAATGGGTATTTGGTCAGACACCACTTAATATGACAACAGCACCTAGAGTCAGATTGTTTGGTCACGGGCATCAGATAATGCAACACCCACTTGCAACAGAGTCACATCCTTTCTGACGATATTCAGTCACCCCCACCACGAGGGTGTCATGTGGCACAAGGCCTTTTTAACGTGGGCATTCCGAGCCCGTGGGCTCGGCCAAAAATATGCCCATTGAACCCGTATAAACGGGTTCAGGGCCTGTCTACCTCCTCGAAGGAGACTCCGCCCTTCGGCGTAGCCTCCTTCGGGTTTCTCCCGTCCGTAGGAAGAGAGTACAACCGAACAGTCGGCTCAGAAGTGAACGACTGACTCACATCCTTCCTGACTGGCAACAAATAACGTAACACCTTTCGCCGCCGCCTACACCTACACCTGGTTGGGTGACCACGTTTAGTGGTCGGTCCTCAGGACAACCCTTTAACCACAGGCTAACTCTGCGCTGGTAAATGTTGATGCTGGTAAAAGCTGTCTGTTGATCGCTGGCTGCTTCGATCCGCATGATCTCTACCCACGTTCTGTTCTTGAACTCAGGATAGTAAAAGATCGAATGTTGTCGTAGTTAGTGTCGTGGTGGTAAAAAAAACATGTAATATAACAGATAAAAAGGAACAGTTAGCTGAAGCAGTTTCGTTTTTTTATGCAAGATGTTTTAGGAATATATCAACCAAAACATTGTGCTAACAGCAGCAAATCTATATATTTTTTTTTCGTGCTATGTCGGATAGTATCTCGTTTTGTTCTTGGTCATAATCTGTTTAACATTCATGATTTTCTTGTGTTTTTGACAAATATGTTCGACTGTATAGTCCTTATCAAGAAAATATTAGTAACACAGAGTAGAGACGAGAGACCATCATGATGGACGAACGAAAGAGAACAATCTGCACACGATAAGTTCTACTCAAGTTGCTTCCTCCCACAAACCGATGCTTTGTGGGACCAACTCCCAAGAGTATGATTCACTTCTCACTACAATTTTAACATGTTCAGTTCTAGGGTAAGCGTTATCTTCCCACCCCCATATCCCCATAAACTGTACCTAGTACTCTGTAACTCTCTACCTCGTGTGGCTTTTTGGCCTTGTACAGTATGAACATCATTATAAAAAAAAATTACGAGAATTTCGAACGGAAACCTTGATTTAATCTACGGATGTAAATTGTTCAAGTCCGTGATTAATGATTACTCGTCTCTTCCTTACTTTATGGTACTGAAATGTTCTTCTTAATGGCCATACAGTCGAATATAATCGTCAAAAGACAGACAAAAATAATGAACTTTAAACAGATTATGCACAAGAACTAGACAAGATACTCCCAGACATAATCAGCGCGACGTGAAATCTCTTCTGCTATGACAATGTTTTAGTTTATACATTTTCTCAGCCATCTTCTTACATAAAAAAAATGAAATCCCTATAGCTAATTTTGCCTTTTTGTTATGAGTTACAAGTGACAATGACCGGAAAATGGAACGGACGGAAAGTTACGCTAAGGACTTCAAATACACAACGAAGATATTTGAGTCTCCAAACGATTTTGACTACAATTCTTCTTCAAATTGTAGACATCAGACAATTGCATGCTTTGCCTGCAAAACTTAACCTCCAACTTGCAAACTACATATTAAAGCTAAAAATACAGTTTTAAAAAATCTCCTAATCTCAATATGTCATTATCGAAATAACGAAATATTCACATATCCTATCTTGAGATGAAGAAAAAAATGTGTTGATCCAGTTTTGACGTCATCGTTAGTCTTTTCGTCACAGAAATAAAACATGAGTAAAAAAAATTTAAAGAAAAAAAAATGAATGAAAATTCAAAGCTTAGCTAAAGGTCAGCAAGTGAATAAAAGCAACGTTCTTAGCCGATCGTACAATATTTTTTAAATTGACTTTTATAAATGACGACATTGGAAATGATTTGCACCTGACATGAGTCAACTGTTCTTTTTCCTAAGTCTAGGATTATCTGTTTTAGTAAAACTGTCACCATGTCTACCAACTGGTATATTAGGTAAGACGAAACCTCAGAGATGGCGCATGCATACAAAGTGAGAGAGAGAGAGAGAGAGAGAGAGAGAGGGAGAGGGAGAAAGAGAGATAGAAATATGAAACAAATGAGATAGATAGATAGATATGAATATAGGTAGATAAACTATAGCATATGTAAATACAGATAGATAGATAGATAGATAGATAGATAAACTAAAGTATAAGTGAATATAGATAGATAGATAGATAGATAGATAAACTAAAGTATATATGAATATAGATAGATAGATAGATAGATAAACTAAAGTATATATGAATAAAGATAGATAGATAGATAGATAGATAGATAGATAGATAAACTAAAGTATATATGAATATAGATAGATAGATAGATAGATAGATAGATAGATAGATGTGAATATAGGTAGATAAACTAAAGTATATGTTGTTATAAAATAAAATGACATATCTCGGCTGATTTACAGGCAAATGAAAACCGGATGTGAACGGGACAAAGCCCCGTCACAAAATGACCATTATCTTTCTTTACAAATGTTCCCGACACACGTGTTCCGGTCGAAAAATAAAATAATAATTAAAGTGCTCTATTTTTCGTCCAATAAAAATGCTTCCCTCCTAATTATACTCGCTTCGTTTCTCGAGCCTGTTAAGCCATGAAAAAACGCTATAAAAGGGGTCACACGGAAGTTCAACAGGCAGTCAACAGGTGGCCACAAGGGAGACCTGTTACGGTCAGGCCGAGCATTCAGCAGCTGTCAGCAGGAGACCACCAACCACCGTCAACATGTGTGAACTACTATGAGAGATCGACCAGATCCGAAAACCGGCTTATGAACTTTGCCACAAGGTAGCTGTCCCAAACCCTCACGTTCCTGTTCAAATAAACCACTTAAATCTATTTCTACTGTTGTCGTATTTCTTTCTTGCAACCATACGCTTGTCTATAACAATGTGAATATAGATAGATAGATAAATAGATAGATAGATAGACATTAACAGGCATAGATAGATAGATAAACTAAAGTATAATTGAAGATAGATAGATAGATAGATAGATAAACTAAAGTATATGTGAATACAGATAGATAGATAGATAGATAGATAGATAGGAAGGAAGGAAGAAAGTAAGGAAGGAAGATTTTTTCTGGTATCTTTGTTGTTTTTCCTTTCGCAAGTCATGTTGATTTAACCTTATTTTCATTTTGGCCAGGATGTGCATTGCTTCCTCTCTAATGTGCCTAGTAAGTCTACATCAACTACCCTCCCTTGTAAGATCTTGAACCTGCCGACGGAATACAAGATGACCATTTTAATCAAAAAATAAAAATATTTGGCGAGTATGCGACGCTTGCATAAAAAAAAACATGTA
>CAHIKZ030004155.1:4767500-4772500 GCA_903632075.3 Acanthosepion pharaonis | reverse complement strand
TATATATATATATATATATATATTGGGTGACTTAATATTTTGACGTGACTTAACAGAAAAGAACCCTTTCGCCAAAGGTGACTGAAATTTAAACTGATAATTTAAAAAAGATATATAAATTGCGTATAAAATAAATGATATTCATAAAATATCTATATACTCATTTCCGGCGTTGTCATGTTCTATCAACCGTTTTACTTATGACGTCTCTTCTTATACGATACACGTATACATAAATTTCAAATGGAAACTTCAGGAAATGACAGAATCCAATTAACACAATATTGTTAACGACCCTGAAAACATTCACTTCTTGATAATGACTGAAACGATTGAGGCCGGAAATTCGTGAGAAGATACTATTAGCATAGAACTTACGGTTACAACTAGCAATTTGTCAAACAAAAGCAGAAAAAGGCATGAACTTTCGACAGTTTAAACACAGTTATCAGACGGAACTACAACATTTTACTTGATAACAGGAAAGTACAATAAAAAAAATACACTTTGAAACCATTCGTTGTGCAGCAATTTATCAGTTTTTCTACTCCTCTGTTGCGTAATCTGCGTCCATGATTACCGATCAGTTTACTATCTTGCTCATTTCTAATTTTGGCATTTAGGTCCGCCATGATTATACTAATTTCTTGTGCTTTTTCAAACATTTACAGACGAAGAAGACACTTGAGGCAATAGGAGACACTTGAGGCAATAGAAATATGATTTAACAAAAGAACACTGAGAATAACTCGGACAGAAAACATGTGAACAATGAAACTTTTTTAAGGAAAATAGCAAGGAAAATAGAAAGAGACAGTATCTATCTATCTATCTATCTATCTATCTATCTAACCATCTCAGCTTTTTTATTATCTATCTACCTATTTTCAATATATCTATCTATCTATTTTCTTTTCTTTTTAAGTCAATAAAGGTACTAGGACGCTAGATCTATCTCAGCTCTTTTATCTATCTATCTATCTATCTATCTATCTATCTATCTATCTATCTATCTATTTTACTTTCTTTTTAAATCATTCCATGTCAATAAAATCACGAGTACGCAAGAGGTTACTGAGTGTTACTACTATTAAGGAGAAATGACAATAAAAGAATAAGAAGTAGACAGAAGATAACGATTGACATTGCATTTAAATTTTTGAAGATCAAAGTTGACTGTGAAGCAAGAAGCTGGAAGACACTTTCATAAGCGAAGAGAAGTGAGAGTAAAGAAACTGTTAACATAGAACTTACGGTTAAATCTAGCCAACTCAGGTGTAAACTGATGAGACCTTGCCGCCACTTTAGTACTGCGCTAAAATTCACAAAGTTTAGGTAACATAGAGGAAAGTTCATCAGCACAATTACCATGAAAGTATCTATCTATCTATCTATCTATCTATCTATTTCGTATTTTCTAATATGTCGCCACATTTATCCATTTGGTACATATAAATTAGTTTATCATTTCACCGCGAGCAAGGCAATAAATCACTAAACGCTTAGGTTACTGAGAATAAAAGAAATAGGGAGCTCAACAAAAGAACATGATTTAAGGAGACAGAAGACGACAATTGACGGTGTTTTAAGATTTTGAAGATCGTAGTTGACTGTAAAGCACGATACCGGGAGACTTTGTAAGAAGATCCTATTAGCATAGAACTTACGGTAACAACTGAAATAATGAAAACCTATCTGCAAACATATTACTGCACTTAAATCTATGAAGTCGATGTACCAACGAGAAAAGTTCATCAAACAATTACCGTGAAAATATTTAAAGAGGTAAGAAGAACTTACGTTAGGCCGGTGGGAAAGTGTCCAGAGCCGAGATGCCAGATCAGAGCCACTAACTGTTGTGAGACCGTTACATACCTACAACATGGACTCTTCCAGGACTATATAAAGTATGCGATATAACACTCTAGGAGAAGAGGAGGAAAGAGAGAGAGAGAGTATTCTAATACCGTAGTATCAGCCGCATACGACTACCAATATTGGACACTAGCACATAGTAAGCTCCGCTTACACTTACACTATCTTTGTAACCTTTTGGTTTAATATATCTTTCTTACCTCTAACCCGTGTTCCGTGTTTTCCCTCCGTGGTCCCAACTTTGGGTCCACGTCACTGACATAACAGATTCTTCTTTGGATATTGTCAACTATATCGAAATACATAGCGGAACCTCAAAACTAGATATGGCAACAATTTTCCATGCACGGTCGAATGGTGTACTTATAAATGTGTAAGATAGACTCTAGTACGATATAGTGTAACTGTCTTTCCGCGCACTTCGCACTTGATTCAATATAATCGTTCCAATTCATGTCCCGCCTCAAGGAGACCAAAAAGGCGCTAGGAGTTACCCTCTATGAGGTTAGCCTCAACCATGCTGATTGAAGTCAAAAAGTTTCTTTATGATGTTTAATAGAGAGCACTTTCTTTTTAGAGGCTTTAAAATGAAAAAAACCACGTCTTGCCGTCAGTTCACAAGATTGCTTACAAAAATGATGGTCATATTAAACGGTTTTCAATCCAGTTTTTCCAGAAGAACTTTGACAATCTCCAGTAGATAAAAATGACACTTATTCTTGTCTATATTTAACATTTGACTAATTCCTGTTTTTTCTCGACTTGTAGACAAAATTCTGTGAGTTTTCAAAATTATAGAATCGTCATGGTTTTTCTATTTTGTTTCATATATTCTCAGAATGGCGATGAATTTCATGAATTCTCAACATTTCAAATACTTCGGTGCAGGAACCAATTTTAAATAATTTAATACCGAAGTTAGAGAAATTGAGCAGAGAATCGCATAGGTGTCATAACAACGTAAGATGCTTTTTTTAATTCTTCTTCAGAACGTGAGCGATCGTAGTTCTCCACAACTTCCTGTCTTCTGTAGCGCTAAGCAATATTTGACTTTTTACTATCTCTCCAAATCTCTTTTTTGTCAGCCATTTACAAAAGCTTGTTAGGTTATTTCTTATTTACTTTCCTCTGTCCATCTCGCTTTCAGTATGTCCTGTGAGTGTCAAATTTTCTAAGTCGTCTTTCTTCATTATGTGCTCTAGAAATTCGAACTTTTTATGATTCTATGTAAAAGTGTTCTTTGTGTTTCCATTTTCCTTAAAACTTGGTTGTTGCTTACATGTTCAGTCCATGGTATTCTAGGAATTTTTCAGTTGAGCCACGTTTCTGTTGCTTCAAGTTTCTTCTTCATCTAGAAGAGATTTTCCATCATTCACTGCCAGATTTTATAACAGTCTAATATTCTTTACTTTGCTTCTAGCGAAATTTTCCTGTTTCTTCATACTTTGTATTGTTTTTGGAAGCCATCTTCGCTATTTTAGTGCGACGTTGGATTTCATTTTGATATTTTCCGTCCTTTCCTAGATTTTAAAATGTTTGTACTTGATAAATTTTGTCCAATGAGTAATTGGTATCTTGTTTCTCTTGCTGACAACGATATATTCTGTTTTCCCACAGTTGATGGTTAGTCCTTTCTTCTCGCTTTCTGGTGTGATTGGATAACATGCCACACCCATGAGTGGCGGCACTATTTGGTGGTAACCACCTATAAGTATCCGTGAGGACAGCGGACGGGAGAGTCGCACTAGAATCTGTTATTCAGTTCTTGGCTGCTGTCGAACTCTCTGCCGTTGCGCAGAGAGGAACCCGGACGAGGCTATGCCAAAGGGCAGAGTTTCATTCGGTGAGGTAGACAGATCCGAACCCGTTTATGCGGAGTTACGGGGAATTTTTGGCAGAGCCTACGGGCTCGGATAGCCACGCATTAAACCCGGCATTGTGCCACATCCTTCCTTGTGGGGAGGCAGGTAAATACCGTCGCGCTGGAATCTATTAATCAGTTCTGGCCGCTGTCGAACTCTCTGCCTTTGGGCAGTGAGGAACCGGGACGTGGCTATGCCGAAGGTCAGAGTCTTGTTCGGGGAGGTACACAGACCTGAAACTGTTTATGCGAGGTTACGGGAAATATTTGGCCGAGCCTATGGGCTCGGATTGATTCACGTTAAACTCGGCCTTGTGCCTCATCCTTTCTCTCGTGGGGAGGCAGGTATATACCGTCGAGCTGGGATGTGTTATTCAGATCTTGGTTGCTGTCAAACTCTCTGCCTTTGGGCAGAGAGGAAGCCGGATGAGGCTATGCCGAAGGTCAGAGTCTCGTTCGGGGAGGTAGACAGACCCGAACCTGTTTATGCGGGGTTACAGGGAAATTTTGGCGGCGGCTACGGGCTCGGATAGCCACGCATTAAACTCGACCTTGTGCCACATCCTTCCTTGTTGGGAGGTAGATAAATACCGTCGAGCTGGAATCTCTGAGACTAGCGGCCTTCCAACAGAAGAACCCAAACAACCCTTTTTTGTGTCTGCCATCATCAGAGTGGCATCTGCCAATCTTTCGATTTTGTTTAACGATTAGATATCCTGGTAGGATCTCCATTGCCTTCCTTAAAAATGTTATCTTCCGGAAATCCGCTGATCGGCCGACATTTTTTCACGAAATACAATCTTTTTTTTATATATATTTATATGTATAGAATATATATAGGCCGTTTCCCTGATGGAAAAAGGGAATACAGGTTCGATTCCTATCGAAGATATAATCTTCCTTTCGTAAGGATCTAAGCCAGTTGTTATTAATCTCACACTTTAAATAAATCAAAACATGGATACCGATTCAAATACGTGTATGAAGTAAAAATTAACATTTATAGTAATATAAAACAAAGTCGGAGAAAAAAAAATCAATTTAAAATATGTTAAAGTTTCGGGTTCGAAACTGAGGCTAGCAGATATAGATACGTACAATTACCAATTGCTTTCCTTCAATAGGTAATTCAAACCAAATTGAAAGCAAATTCGATAGATAATTTTCTCAATCAACGCGGCCTCCGTGGACGAATTCTTAAAAGCATGTTTCAACTAGAGAACAGGTTTTCGATTCCTGTTGGAGGCAAACCTTTCTATTGTAG
>CAHIKZ030004155.1:4682500-4762500 GCA_903632075.3 Acanthosepion pharaonis | reverse complement strand
CATAAGTACAAAAGTTATAAAGAGCTACAAAATACAGGAAACTGTGGAGAGCCATGATCGCCAACGTTCTGAAGCGACACGGCACATAAAGAAGGATGAAAAGATTCAGGGAAAAATTCGTCATATTATTTTACAGGATATATCATATAAGTATAAATTATCGTAGACTACATGTCGCTCTTATAATGTAACACATGTTTTATTAGATTCAAATTGTGAGATTAAACTCAGAAGCTGCGTAAATTTAAAAAAAAACAAATATTTTGAACAAAATTTTGAAAACAGTTTCATTGTAATGACAGCAAATTTATGAGATCAACTTTAATGTGAAATAAATTCTCACAGTCCTGAAACTAGATTTCAGAGTCGTTGATCCATTGATTTTCTGCGCAGTTTTTTCTTTGTACGAAACAGAACAGAATAGCATTGCGAAATTCACGCTGGCCAACGTAAATCCCCTTCTTCCAAATTCTTTAAAATATTTCGATTTGTTTAAGGTCGGGCGAACACGACAGCCACTTCACAAATCGAATGTCTTCGAAGCTCATTATATTCAGATATTGATTATATTTCTTCGCCGAAATTGTAGTTTTTGTCATGCATTAAAAACCGTCTTTCTGAAAGCGTTTAACTTCTTGAAACATGGCTCCACACGAGCCTTCAGAGGTTAATGTATGTCTGACTTGTTATCTTAACACCGTCTCGACCTTGCCCATAGCATTCTGGTTCGCCATCTGTAATCACTATGCATGTCTGTCGATCCGAGTAACTTTCGGGTAATTTTGAACTGAGCCCTTTATTTAATAAACGGATGTAAATTGTTTTCGTTTTGTTGTCAGTGTCCAGAAATATCTCATCTTGTTCTTTTTTTTTTTCTGCTATTGTTCAGTTATTTCTTGTCCACTTTACAATGGTTCAGAATCGGCACTACCCGGTCCGGTGATTGAACTCATAATTACGCTGCCACTAGATTTACGACCAAACGCTTGCAGAATTTCAAACCTGTGAACATAGTGTCCGTCAATAAACATCACAGTTTTACTCCACGTGTCTGGTTTAGCGAATGTAGGACGATATTCTTCAGTGAAAATAAAGGTTAGATAATCGGTGTTCATTTATTCTTTTAATCAATTCATTCGATTTGCTTTATCTATTAAAGATGCACGAGTAATTGGTACCATATCTTTTTTTCCACTTGAATTAGACCTAACCAAAACATTAACATGAAAACTCGAGTCATATTCTTAAATAGCTTCGTTAGATCGAGACTTTAATAAGGATGACATTCATGACACCAAACCTGTTCAGAAATATCTAAACTTTCGTCTGTATTCAACCGCTTTCTAAGATCAATGGTTAAAAATACTTTTATTCGGAAATTGATATGGTAGCTCAATTACAGAAGGAAATAAACAAATCGCAAGTCCAAACTCGAAGATCCAGGGGCAGGAAGAAATGTCGAAATCACGAATCGTAAGTCCAATGTCAAAAATCCCAATACACGCAACCGGTCAGAAATCCAACGCACAGGGCAACAGTTACTCGCAAGCCGACGGACGAGGTTGAAAAAATAAACTACTTCTCAATTCGAAAACACTAAACGCTTTTATCGACCGAACAAATTTTTTTTTCATTGGTTGGAGAGGACAAACAATATTAGCATATTCGAGATGCATTTATGGCAACGGTTGTCACAAACTGTTTTCTATTTTGGCTATTTTGTTTTCGGAATACCGTACAGAATTGACGCGCCCTTTTTCTCGATAAGTGACTTTCTCTTTCGCCACAACCTTTGAGCGAGTGAAGTCTATAGGTGTTGATGAAGACCACACATCTTGGAACAT
Source organism: Acanthosepion pharaonis (assembly GCA_903632075.3). Lineage (NCBI taxonomy): Eukaryota > Metazoa > Mollusca > Cephalopoda > Sepiida > Sepiidae > Acanthosepion > Acanthosepion pharaonis. The sequence continues at coordinate 4,760,656 of CAHIKZ030004155.1, read as the reverse complement.
TCTAGATTGTCGCTACAGAATCACAAAAAAAAAACTGTAGATAACAGAAAACGACATGAAGACTTTCAACAGCAGCAGTGGCTAAAATGGATAACTAGAAGAGAAAATAATGACATAATCAAGATGTTGACATGCCACACTACTTCAAATAAATGACTAGGGAGAAAACACCAAATACTGGAAAAGGCGCTTCTGGACTCGTGAAACTTATAATAAAACTTATAAAAAAAATTTAAGAAAAAATGTATTATAAATTTAAGCCGACACTAATAAAAGCTTTTCGGTCAGTGAATGCACAACTTTGTATTTGATCAATTCTCTCCATATATCTTGATTGAAAGCCGGGGATGTATTTACTAGCGTTAGATTAATGCATAGATGATTTAACAGCCTATGAACTTTTTAGAACACCCTCGTATTCCTGCATAGTGTGAGACGAGTAGACCTGGCAGAGGTAAAAAAGAGAGCCAATATGCACTAAAGACTTGAAGACTCGAATTGAACCCTGATTCTATTGGGGGAACCCTGTGACACGCGATTGACTTCAGCCTCAGAGACCTTCTGCCCAGTGATGCCGAGTCAGCACGGTTCAACTATGGAGTCCAGGCTATGCCATTGTTTTAGATGACCGTTGTCCCCAAAAGAAAGTTCATCCGCCTTCTAAAATGTTTTGAAATCCTGATGGGCATCAAACCATCGTCTTCGTTAGAAAAGCCTGATGAGGTAAGGTATGCTACCTGTAGTACTGTGAATACACATGAAACATGTTCAGTTACAATTATAAACACATATGAATGCACTCCGATATAATTGACTGTTAAAGTTGACAGTTAACTGTTAAAGTTATGATTATTTTATTGTTTTATCTAAGAAAGGTAACTTTAATTTACATAATTGTAATTGTTTTTATCATTACAATTTAAGTATTTTAAAAGCATTGCTATTATAGACATTTTAAAACATTGTTGCTATAGTCATAACTAACATTATTTATTGTTGGTTGTATTTTTCTTATATAAAGGCCTTTATTTATTTTGATAGTGGAGTATACTTGTATTGTCAAGAAATATTGTATTTACAAAAAAAAAAAAAAATTCACAACTATCAATTACATAAAAAATAAAAAACCTACGGCTCCTTCATTAATGAATTCAATATCATTAAAAAATTAATCCGAGAATTCGAGAGTATTAAAATAAAAATAAACTGACATAATATGTCCAGACTATTGAACCAAATATGCTTATATATATATATATATATATATATATATATATATATATATATGTATAATAATAATAATAATAATAATGGACTCTCCCGTCGGTTTCTACGTATGAGGATCTGCCAGATAGATAGATAGATAGATAGATAGATAGATAGATAGATAGATATAAACATGGAATGCTTTTGCCTTGTTTCGCGTCGTGGTTAGGACGATAAACAACGTCCGACAGCGAGGCCTCTGGACTCGTGAAACTTATTTTCATAAAAAAAAAATTTAAGAAAAAAATGTATTAGTAATTTCAGCCGACACTAATGCAAGCTCTTGCGTCAGTGAATGCACAACTTTGTATTTGATCAATTCCCTCCGTATATCTGGATTGAAAGCCGGGGATGTATTTACTTGCGCGAGATTAATGCATAGATGATTTAACAGTATTACTCCTTCATAGTCAGCCTATGAACTTTTTAGAACACCTTCGTATTCCTTCATTTGAAGAGCGTGGAACCACCTCTTAATTGCTGGTGTCCCCATGCCCACCCTGACCCGGGGTGGTAGCACCTGTTAGGGTTCCAAATATGGGCAAATAGTTAAACCCCAAACTGAGGTCAAACACTATGAAAGTGTAAAATAGGTTTTGATACCAGCAATATTTTTTTTTTGTTAAAAACTTATTACCAGCAATATATTTTGGAAGAAATAAATCTTGCCAGCAATACATTGTTGGAAAAATATTAGCAGCAATAAAACTCTTGTCGGCAGTTAATATCCGTTGAGGATGATATACCGTAGAACTAAACAAACGAAACCAATTGCCTTGTTTCTGATAAGTTACAAAGGGTAAATTACATTGGCCTACACATGAAAGCCAATTTTACAATTTTAAGCTAATTTTTGAACGCTCAGACAACAAAATAAGACTACCTTACTAGTTAATTCCACATTCTGATACGCGGGACTTGTGTATTTAAGAAAAATGTCTATTGATCGCCAAATGTCTAATAATTTTCAAATACTGAACGTTTCCTGCAAAAATCTATAAACGTTGCTGGATTGCTGCTGGTTGAAACACCGTTTTTATATAATGATAATTCATGATGAAAACGACAGTGTAATTATGTTGCTTTAAGTGATATATGTAAATAATACATGACGGTTGGTGCATTCTCAAAATCCTTGCTATAACTACCAATTAATCGTGATATTCCGATAAGAAAGCACAAAAATTTAAATGACTAAGAAGTATTTTAACAGAAAGTGTGACTCCGAAATCCGAAGTCACATTGGAATAAGGAAAGATACCTCCGAAAGGTTTATCAAAATATCAAGATCCAGGAAAATTTTGATAGAAACAAAAAAAAAGTCTACTGAACTGTTATATAATATCAATCTTCCTATATGGCAGTGAATGCTGTACATTCTGCTTACGGATGAAGAAGACACTTGAGGCAACGGAAATGTTGTTCTACAGAAGGATACTGAGAATAACATGAACTGAACATGTGAGCAACGAAGAACTTCTACAGACAATGGAAACAAAAAGGATACTTATTATTAACATGAGAAACAGACAGTTGAACTTTCTAGGGCAATTTATGAAGAAAGAAGGTTTGGAAAATTTGACACTCATAGGAGAGATTAAAAGCGTCCGAGACAGAGAAAAACGGTGCACAATCTGCATAACGAGTTTGGTTCGCAGAATAGGGAATAGAAGAGAGAGCAAAGAGGCAAACTTTACTAACAGCTACAAATGACAGGAAATTGTGGAGAGCCACGATTGCCCACGCCCTGAAGGGAAGCGATGTAGAAGAAGAAAAATAAATCATTGTCTTATATTTTTTCGTATTTCAAAAGTTAGGTTTTATTTACTATGAAGATTGAGTTTCAGCTTCAAATGAACATTTATTTTTTCTCTACATTTACAGTGAATTCAATCATGACAAATTTATGCAGGATATGGTATTCTGGAGCAGTTGAACTACATTTAATTTTTGAAAATTGATGTTACTTTTCTCCAAAATAGTTCAGAATTCGCCCAATTACCCTGTATCCTATTTTCACCGAATACCCACCCACCTCCAAAAAACTCTAAACCTAAATTATTTTTAAATTTGATTTTTTCATCATTTGACAAATTATGTTCGCTAAATTTGACCGTTTTTTTTTGTTTTTTTTTTTCTTGATCAGGAATCGGTTTTAGGTTGGGTAATTTTTGGGGGTTTTGACAAATTTATTTCTAATAGTTATTTTTATCTGTGAAATTATTCAAATACCACAGATTTCTTTTTTTTTCTATTTTCAAGAAATGAAAAAGCAAAAATTTACCTTCTGTTCGGACACCTTTTTTCTTTAAGTTTGCAACAGGATAGAGTAGTAGCCATTTTTTTTCACGTTTGATACCACCTCCGCTGAAAGAAGCACGCGTTTGTCACCCACTAAAGCAATGGTTCTCAAACTTTTTTGCCCAAGGAACCCTTTTCTCCATAAGTTACAATTTCATTCTCCACTTTCCAATAATGTCCGACTCAAAAGATGGATTCCATATAATATGCATATATTATTGAAAATCTTTATTCTTTTTCATATTAGTACGATATACATTTACATGAATTATTTTTGTAGCTGCATAAAATACAAAAGCTATCGGAAAGAAAATCCAACTTGACTCCTCAGTTTCACGGACCGATGCAAACTACCGGTTGTGCGGCCTGGTGTAGTTCGAAAGTAAATATTTTGAATCTATCAACCTGTGACCTCAATTCCCCCACCTCTGAAATTCTTCCCTGGTGGGAGTCAGCAGTGGTTGAGAACTCCTGGTTTAGATGTTTACAAGTCATGCATAAAAACTGAAAAACAATACTCTCTCTCTCTCTCTCTCTCTCTCTCTCTCTCTCTGTTTTAAATTTAATTTGATTAGTGGATCTCAATCTATTTTTCACGATGCACCCTTTTCTCCATAAGTTAAATTTTCATTCCTCACTTTCCAATAGTGTCCGACTCAAAAGATGGATTCCAAATAATATGCATATATTATTGACAATCTTCATTCTTTTTCATATTAGTACGAGTTACATTTACATGGATTATTTATATCGAGGAGTTTTATAAATTTAATAGCAAAAGAAAATTTTGATGGATTTTTAAACTTGAATACATGTACTGTAAGTTGTTTTAATTCATAACCAATCATTAAATAAATAAACTGAAGCATACTTCAATAAACTAAAAGTTCAATAGAATGCCAGGGTATCGTAATTGAATAAACAAAATTATGTAAAGAAAAAGTAAAGGGTTTATCTCCCCTGAAACACTGAAATTCCCCACGAGGATTATTCATACCTGGTTAAAAAAAAAACGTGTTCTAAAGAGTGTCGTTTTAATAGGGCTTTACGTTTGAGAGGGTGTTCCGTGCTGCCAAAAATTTCTTACGTTGCGTTGAGTTAGAAAAAAATACACAATAAAAAAAAAAGCACTTAATGAGATAGAAATTAGCATACAATCGAGAATCTTTAGTATGGAAAGTGTTCTGGACAATTACAGGATTACTAAAGTTGTTGAGTGAGTGAGTGAGTGAGTGAGGGAGGGAGGGAAGGAATGAGTGAGTCAGTAAATCAGCAACAGAGTAAGTCACTAATGATAGTGTCTAAGTTACGCATTGCGTTCTTGGAGCGCGGAAATTCACGTCCTTTCGTTTTTGCGATGATGACCGAAAAAGAGCTAGTCTCTCAAAATTAATCATACGCATGTTTCAGATTTGTTTTCTTCGTTTTCTTTTGTGCTTTTTGTTTTTTATACATGTCCATAAAGCTAAAAATTGTGGTAATAGCGGTTTGAACACAGGCGCGTCTGTCCAGAGCAGCTGCTATAAGAGGAAAGAATTTTCTCATTTTTTTAAGAAGTTCATGGCGTAATAATAATAAAGAAGCCGAAAGTATTTGGGATTATTCATTGACCAACATTCACGGGGGGTGTTTAACAGAATAAAGAAAAAGGTTCAAGACTAGGATAGGTAAAAAAAAAAAAAGATCGTTAATTCAAAATTCACTAGAGCTCCGTTGAAAATGCTTTCTACTGACAATTAGCCAGTCAACTCTTTGCTTAGTAATTTAGTTTCCCGTGTCTGACAAAGAAAATCAAAGACTTCAATAATTTCCAAGAGAGTTCCTAAAAGAAAGTCTGAACAAAGGAGATACGGTTCTTTATTTTATTTACCAATTCTTTTCAGGGCGTCACAGATCATGGCTCTCCAAAATAAACTTAGTTTTTTTTTTTTTTTTTATCGCTCATATGCAGGGTGTCATCACAAAACTGACACTCTTTAAAATGTGAAATAACTACAGGGCGTGATGTATAAATTGTCGTCTAAATTACGCAAAACTGAAAATGACACTGACATCTCATTTTAACAGATATATTTACCAAAATTAGTGGCACCTCGAGGTGGTGTAATGGTTACCAAGCTTGTCTTGCTAGAACAATTACGACTGAGTAGTGAGTTCAATCCTCACTGGTGCCCCCTAATTTCGGCCTTGTGCCACATCTCAACTATGCTTGAAAAATCACTATATTTACCAAAATTACACAAAAATATCTTGAAATAATAATTTTTTTTCAATAAAATCGCCGTTGCCCTCAACCACGGCCTCCAGGCGACTTCGGAATATCCCGTAACTCTTCTGGACGGTCTCCTTGCATAAATTGGTGACTGCTGCCATAAATCTTGTCTTCAATTCATCTTTGTTGTTACAAGAAGCTACCGCTTACATAATAATCAAGGGGACTACTATCTGATGAATTAGGTGGCCAGATGTAAGGGTTGATGTGGTTGCAGAAATTGTCTGACAGCCATGATTGGTTTCTCCTGCTTCTGTGGCATGGTGCAGAGTTCTGTTGCCAGATATCTGGTCTTCCATCCTCTTTGACTCAGGACAGCACTACCTCCTCAAAGCACCTGATGTAGGCCTCAGTGTTAAGTCTGAGGCCCAATTAGAAGAAGAATGGAGGCATAACTGCGCCATCACTAGTGTTCACGCCAAACACCTTCGTAATCATCATCATACTCATCCGAATCTTTCTGAATCCTCTGCAGTGTCCTCAGATTGACACCCAAACACCCTGAAATGTTCGTATTGGAGATTCCGTTGCGAATGCCAAGCAGCACATCATGCCCTTTCTAAATATCTGCGTGAATGGATCGCGTCATGGTGCTCGTCTGCACACAGACGTTGCCCAATTGACTTTACGCAGATAAAAATCGACAAAATAAAACGAACAACGCGCATATGCGAATTTAAAAATCTAAAACTATGCTTCATGTTGAACAATAAAAGAGCTATTTATCAAAGTTAGAACAAGATACTCAAAAGAATGTAGATTTTATAACCAATTTCACAAAGCTTCACAAATGTTCAATATGCGCACCATCTGTGGAACGACACACGTCAAAGTCAGTAGTCCAGTTCCTGCCAAACAAGTTGTAGCATGTCTTGCGTAACATTCTCCAGCACCTCAGGGATTCTCTGCTTAAGTGTCATCTAGGGTTATGGGAAGAGGTGGGATATAGTCCTCTCCTTTCATATATCCACATAGAAAAGAAAAATCACATAGTGTCAGGTCAGGTGAACGTGGTGGCCATTTCAACAGCACTTTGTCATTATTGCTGGCACGCACGATCCATCTTCCTGTTAAAATTCGAGATCATTTGAGTGAGAATAGGCTATGTTATTATACTACAAAATGATAACAACTTTTTTGTAGGGGGTCAGAGGGTGGAAATGGGGCGATTAAGTTTTGTTATTTTCCCTTCGTGTTTCTATAAACACCCTTGAAAATCTCTAAAGAAGGGGTCGGAAACATTTCGGATAATGGAGAATATGTCATAGTTACGAAAAATGCTTAGAAAGTTTGCTTACCACACACACACGCGCACACACACACACACACACACACACACACACATATATATATATATATATATATATATATATATATATATATATATATATAGATATTCACGGCATTGCTCAAATAAAATTTTCACTTAGGTTAATGACGCTATATTCAGCAGCTAGAATACTGAATTTCGCAGACGAACCTCATTAAGTAAACTCATCATGATGTTTCAGCAATTGAGTGCCGTTATTTTTCGATATCTTTTTACTAAGTTTAGTGTAATTAATCATGGAAAATAATACACACACACACAGAGACATATATCTATATATGCATCTCTCACTCTCTCTCTCTCTCTCTCTATCTATCTATCTATATATATATATATATATATATATATATATATATATAGTTAAATTTCCCAGAATAATTCTGTGGATAAGACAAAATGGTATAAAAATGACAATTGTAAAAAATCTTTTTCCCGACGCGTTTCGTCTTCCTACTTTTTCAAAGCCAACAATGAGAGCGAAATGTTTTGTTGTTATACTTACATTAAATCCCAAAATTTTAAGAGAGGCACTTCTGCGTAAGCCTCTTTCTGGCTAATGGTAATGGTAACTTCCTTTATACTCAGTGTTTGTTTCCCAGAACTATTAAAATAAGCGGGATTCATGTATGTATGAAAAAAAGAAAATTATTATTATATATTATACATATTTTTTTTTTAATTATATAATTAAAGGGAGATTACTTCTTATTTAACACGTATTTAATTGTAATATTATATATAATATTTATTAGGTATAATATTTATAATTTATATATATATATATATATATATATATATATATATATATATATATATATATATATATATATAAGACTCAAACACTAATATTGCATGGTTATAATTTCTTACATTGAATCGTAATCACGATCCAAACCATCACACTTACACATTCAAATGCTTTTGAATATGTAGGTTTGATTAATTGAACCTGATGAACTGGATCGTGGAATATTAGTGTTTGAGCCTTTTATATTATATTATATTCTTCTTCTGTCCTGGACATATATTTACATTAAGCATTAATATTATCAATATATATATATATATATATATATATATATATATATATATATATATATATATATATATATATATATATATATATATATATATATATATATATATATTTCGACGAGAGAATCCATCATGCATAAAATAGGAAGTTACATTTCAATCACCCTGTATGTCGGCTCAGATTGAGGAATTGGATAGCCGAGTTCGAATTCCAGTCGAGTCCATTATATTCATTTTCGTGCCAATACAGTTGGGAAAGGTATGAATCAATCTCTACTCCCCCAGCTAAGGGAAAATAACAGGGCAGACTGGGTCCTATAGCCTTGGGTGGTGAATGTTCTAGAAGAAGGAAAATTCTGAATTCAAAACATGCATTTCGATCGTTTGGTGTACACCAGTTTTCCTTAATCGGCTATCCAGAAAGTGTGGTTGATTCTGTACGGGTCGTCTGATTGTTGGTTGTAAGAACTGAACTGCTTGATACTCATGCGTTGAAAACGATGAGAGAGTCCAGTATATATATATATATGTTGCTATTGTAAACAATAATCTATATCTTGTGTCCGACGAGTTGGGTAACCAGCAAAACTTACGTCGCACACCAAACGTATATATATATATAAATTATTTTCTTTTTAAAAATATGATTCCATCGCGACACAGAAATTTCTATTTTTAAAACTGAAACTAAAGTTGTAAATTTAATTACAAAATTGGACTTAAAATCCAGAGTTTCGTTTCATGCATTGTCAAGCGATGTTAGGAATAACTTTCTAAGAAAATTACTTAATTTGTAAGCGCAGACAGTCTTAATTTTTTGAGTTGTTAAGTTTAAGGAAAATTCAATCTATTTTGATTAGAGGTGATACAGTTTTAATTTCCTTAGTCAACGTATGTATCATATATATGTTATTTACATCGTCAGGATAAATTTATGTGTCACAAGCATAGACATCCGTTACTTAACGTGTCGTCTGAGTTTTCAATTTATTGGCATTTTTATTTATCCGCTTAATTCATATTCTTATACAAAAAGATTTTCAAAAAGGGTCATTTAAGTGTGAGTACGACATATTTTTAATATTTATATTTTATTCCTACAGATTTAATCTACAATACATCCTTTTAATAACTAATAGACTATACGGTATTTTTGCAAATAAATATATTAGAATTTAATTACTAATTAATAATCAAGTATAAATATGTATGTTTCATCTCTCTTCTTTTTTATTTTTTATTTATTTTTTTGCAAAATAAATTATTATTTAAGGAAAATATTTGACAATGCCTGCAAAAATATCTATTTCATTTCTTTGATTTAGTAAATTTTTGTTTTTCAGAAACTTAATAATGTATAATTTTTCATATATGCACAAAGGACATTTATTATGCTCTACTGTTTGTATCGAGCATTGTTTTTTTTTAAATAAAATAATTGCTAAGAAAATCGGATTATAAATCTTACTGTTCTTATTATTTTAATATATATATATATACATATACATATATATGTGTGTGTGTTTGTGTGTGTTTGTGCGTGTATGTGTGTATGTGCCTGTAGTATTTCTCTTTCTTACATTCAGGTATGCATATATTTAATCTAATAATTTGTCTATGCCTGTTTTCCATTTTGTTATGGGACCTTACCCATAATAACATAATGGGCTATTCCATACGTAATAAATACTGCGCCTCAAGAGGAAGCAGCGAGTTCAGCCTGAAGTCAGGCGACCGGCTAACCGGCTGATCGGTTGAACTCTCTTCCTTCGGGCGGGGAGGAACCCGAACGTGGCTACGCCGAAGGGCGGAGACTCTTTCGAGGAGGTAAACCGACCCTGAACCCGTTTATACGGGTTTTAAAAGGGCATATTTTTAGCCGAGCCCACGGGCTCGGAGATCCCACGTTAAACCGGCCTTGTGCCACATGATGCCCTCGTGGGTGGGGGTGACTAAATACCGTTCAATCCGAAGTCGGGCGACCGGCTGACCGGCTGATCGGTTGGACTCTCTGCCTTCGGGCGGGGAGGAACCCGAACGAGGCTACGCCGAAGAGCGGAGTCTCTTTCGGGGAGGTAAACCGACCCTGAACCCGTTTATACGGGTTCAAATAGCATATTTTTGGACGAGCCCACGGGTTCGAAGATCACACGTTAAACCGGCCTTGTGCCACATAATGCCCTCGTCGGGTGTGTGGGGGTGTGTGACTAAATACTGTTCAGTCTGAAGTCTGGAGTGAAGTCCGTCAGGACTCAGTCAGTCAGAATGAGCGAGTCAGTCAGTCGAGTCAGAGGCAGTCCGAACAGAGTCGCGTTCAGACAATTACTACTAAACCTGATTGTTCGTACTAATACTTTGTACTTCTCTGTATATATTCTTGTTTGTAATATATCTGTGTTATTCCATATCCGCCTTCGAGTTCTTTTGCATTGGTTCTACCTTGGACTATCACCGTAGTACAAGGATCTGGACCATAACACATTTAAAGCCATTTTTACTGAAAACTACAAATCAATTTCTATAATTATTTTGCTAATTCCATCTTGTCTACATAAAAGATAACAGATGTTTAGGTTCTGGCTGCGTATGAATTTTATATATATATATATATATATATATATATATATTGGACTACTTTCATACATCATTGGTAATTTTTAAGAACGGACATTTTATTATAGATTTGAAATTCGGTAAGTCTTTGAAGTATGTTTTTTCCCTATCATGGACGCAACAGCACCATTAAATCTCATGTTAATGTATCACACAAAGCCAACATTAAACATTATTTGCTTGTGGAGAATAAAATAATATTATACAATACAAATTGCAAAGACGACAAACAGTTGAAGCCATAATCATAAAATCCGAAAAGCCAACATTAAATAAAACTTTCAGCTTATGAAGTGGTGTGTTAAATATATTCATTAATTCATAAATACACAGTGATTTGATCTACATAATACTGCAAGCAGCTTTACATCTACTTTAAGCAGTCTGTTAATGACGTCATCTACATTATCGAAGGAAGATTTAAATTTATAAGGTTCAAAACGCCAAAGTCATTATAGAAAATAAATAAATAGATCACATTGGCCTTGAATATTGAAAACGTAATACAGTTGTGATTTGAAAAGGATCAATTATGGGTGAAAGCGCTCGAATATATATGTGCGGCCAATTTATAAGGAGAAAAGAACCAACGATCCATTATCTTCTTTGAAAACAAGAGAATTTTAAAAACAAAATGTTATCAAAAGACGTACTCGCTATTTTGTTCAAATAATCTTGCTTGACATACATTTGCAAGTATATTTAGGCAGCATATCTTCATTCAGACATGTTTCATTAAATAATTTAGACAAATTACGTCTGTCTATTTTTATAATAATCCTTTCTAGTTCTCTAATCATTTTCTTGATGTTAAGATGAAATTCATCAAGGAAGGTGCCATCATTTTTTTCTACCCAAATACTTGCGATCTCCTCAAGAGTGAATTACAAAGACAAACTTATTTTAAATGTGATCATTATGATGGTGATTTTTAAAAATCATGTGTGAATGCCCTCTTTTATAATTATTTTAAAATTTTAAATTTTTCTGTTATAGCTATGGAATTTTTTGCAAAATGAGCGTCCCAACATAAGGGGCTAACCAGAAATTGGCAGAAATGCAAAATGGTAATAAATGTTTGTTAAATTCATTTCATCATGTTGCTGCTACACTCATAATAAATTTTGTTGAGTGTTGGTTGGTTGAAATGTCAGAAAAAATTCATTATGCTCGATCCCAGTGTATTCGCCTGGAGTCAATTTCAGATTCTCTAAGATGTCGAGTGTATAGGTTGAACCACTGATCTGAATATTTGTGAACTCTCCCGTCGTATTCGACGTATGAGTATCAAGCAACTAGGAACCGACAGCCAGGCACCAGCACATATGGTTTGATTATAGTTGTGAACGCTTTGTGCCGAATAGAGATCTGGTTTTGGTTTATTCTTTTCAAATTTCAATTTGCAAGTAACGTTTTAAAAATTTGTTTTAATGTTTGCATTTTGAGATGAGATGAGATCGAGTATTTAGTAAAATTTACTAAATAAACAATCTGAGCTCATCTCAAAATGCAGACATGAAAACAAATTTTTACTACGTTATTTAAAAGTCGAAAACTGAAAGGAATAAACAAAATTAAACAAAATAATATTAAAAAAATCAAGTAAAATAAATTAACCCAAGCAAATAATAAACAAATTAGCAAACCATTCCTGTTAGAATAGACGAAATACAACAAATAAAACTAAAAAATAAATACATAAAATACAAGTAAAAATAATCAATTCAAATAAATTAAGTAAACAATAAACAAATTAACAAACCAATAACCGTTAGAATAGATGACAACAATCAATTCAAAAATTGGACGAGAAAATAGCTGTAACTGCCATATAACGATAAACAAAAGAAATAGAAAACCGAATAGTGTAAATAGAAATATACAAAATAAAAAAGCAAATAAAGAAGAAAAAATGAATCCTAATATATAAACAAATTAACAAATCGCACCCACTATAATAACCGTTAAAACTAATAAAAATAAACATAAATAAGTAAAAACAAGTAAAAATAATCAATCCAAATAAATAAATAAAGTAATAAACAAATTAAAAACTGTCCCCCGCCAAAATAACAGAATAGACTACGGCAATTAATCCAAAAATTGGACGAATAATTAGCTTTATCTTCCCAGATCAACAAAAAAAATATTAAATAAGCGACCTAAACAAATCCCCCAATTTTTTTCCTACGTTAATAAAATATCGAAAACCGAAAAGAATAAATAAATAGATATAAAATAAAAATGAAAATAAAAAACAAGTAAAATAAATTAACCCAGATAAATAAATAAATAAAGAAGCCACTCCCACCAAAAATAACCACCAGAATGGATTACCCACAATGCACCACTGAGCCATATATATAAATAGTCAAGAAAATCCAACACTCGCGGCCTGACGATTGCGTCTAACATGAAACAGCCTGTCTACTCTGAGTGTTGAATTCATTTATATATATATATATATATATATATATATATTTAAATACACACACACACATAAACACAAACACACACATATATATATATATATATATATATATATATATATATATATATAATGGACTAGACTCTCCTGTCGGTTTCGACGTATGAGGATCTGACAACCAATTGATTCAGTTATGAAGTTTTGTGCGATAATCTTAAATGGCACTTAAGCCCCGCTAGTGATTTACAAAGGAAGCCGCATATGGAGCAAGAGTGAAGATTGTGAGATGAGATCACTGTTAGATTGGCTTACCTTTTAGAGCTTGCTCTCGCTTCTTGAAGACGATTCCGACTAGAAGATTGAAAACTGCTGAGTTCACTAAAACACGTTGATCACCATTCAATATATATATATATATTAGAATATTATTGCCACATATGATCCAGTGCCCCTGATATTTACCTTGAGCTCCTTGAAAAAAATCCAAAGAAGAATCAGCAATATTATTGGTTCGGAGCTGGTAGCTCGGCTTCAGTCACTTTTCAACGGCCTTAAAGTTGCCTCCCAGTGTCTTTTGTGCATATACTTTCATGGTAATTTTTCGGGTGAACTCTTCGCTATGGCACCTAAACGTTTTGAATTTAGATACAGTACTTGACTTGCGTCGAGATCTCATCAGTTTACAGTTAAGCTGGCTAGGCGTAGCCGTAAGTTTTATGCTAACAGTTTCTTATCTAGATTGTGGAACTCCCTTCCGCCTCCATGCTTTCCGGACAACATTAATCCGAAAATCGCTATCGACTGTCATCCTGATAATTCTCTCCTCTTCCCGCTCATTATTAATATTTCTGTTCTAAATTATTCCACACACTGTAACCTCTGTGTCTTAGTGGCTTTACTACCTTGCACGTGGTAAAACTGAATAAAATATACATATATTCATACACACACACACACACACATATATATATATATATATATATATATATATATATATATATATATATATATATATATATATATATATATATAGAGAGAGAGAGAGAGAGAGAGAGAGAGAGAGAGAGAAAGGCGGGAGATAGAGACGGTGAGTGAGCAAAAAAGAAAGGGAGATTTTCATTCCTACCTTTACACGATAACCTGGCAGTCATAAATTGTGTAACAACTTAGATGTGACCAGGCAAAAAATGACGGTCATAGAAGGTTTCATAATGCATGTCTAATTAAAATTTGCCATTATTTTATAAGTTTTATTTCGAGAAATAAATTTATTTTTATTTACCGATTTTTGATACATACGACATGTACGTATGTTGTTGTAATATTTATTGCCTCACACATACACACTCAGCAAACACAAATACACACACACACACACACACACATACATATATATATATATATATATATATATATATATATATATATATATATATGTGTGTGTGTGTGTGTGTTCGTGTATGCATGTATATAATGTATCTGAATTGAAATTTTTCATCGATTCAAGTTTCATTAACGACAAACGAAAGTTCATTGTTAAGGATTGTTTAAGGTAAGTCTATATAAGGAACATACAACCAACACTAAATAATGTTAATTATGACTATAGCAACAATGTTTTACAATGCCTATAATAGCAATGTTTTTAAAATGCTGTAATTATAATTATAAAAAAATTATATAAATTTAAGTTACCTCCCTTAGATAAAAACATGAACAAACATAATAGCTTTAATAGAAATGTTTATGTTAATTATAACATGTTCACAAGTATTTGAAATAATTATAACAGAGCGTGTTTCGTGAGGATTTAAAAAAATTCACTACTATCATTTACATTAATTTTTTGTCTTAGCAATTCACTCCTGAAGATGATCTCGGATGAGATTGAAAGTACTTGAGAAAATAAAAGGAATGAAAAAAAAACTACGGCGGCTTACTTAATGAATTTATTATTTACGATCTTTCATTCAGTGAATTTTTGGGGGGTCTGGATATCTTATTATTGTTAACTTTTCCTCCTGTCACAATTTGCAGATATCACTACTGAATTAAAGATTGGAAATAATGACACGATGCATTCACTCTAAAAAGTATTTTTTGAATTCCTACGAACCAGGATGAAAGTATGTACAGTTTATTTACCCCCCGCTCCAGTACAATTTCTCTTACCCTTCTATTACACTTCACGTTATGCGTTTGTATATAAATAATAAAGTCTTAGGAAATCATTTGGCCTTTATCGCCTGAGGATGCCGAAAGGTTGAAACCAAGGTAGCGTGATTAGATGATCTTTTTTTTTAATTTAAAGCTCTGCGTTTTACATTTTTATTTTCTGTGTGTATTGATCATTTTAATGCAACTGTTTCCTTGTGTAATTCAACTCTGACCAGGAACTGTTTATAACATTATATTATTTTTCAATGATTGTCTGCAAGTATACAGATCTACTTTCGACTGAAACAAAAATGTCCGATGGTTTGAGGCCGATCGCAAGCAGATTTATCTATTAAGGATCCCTTGAAAGAAAAGATGACTGTAGGTCATCAAATACAAGGCTCGATAGCCACTCAGTGTAGAGGCTTACAGTTAAAATGGTTATGAAGAATGAGGTGTGGTTATAAGCGAAAGAGGTGGGTGCTAAGAATGAAAAATTATGAGGATTGGGACAGAAAGTAATTGACCCTTGACTTTAAGTGGTTAACGTTGTAAACGCCCAGGAAAGCATTGCCATGGGAGTTTCTTCCACAAAGTAGATGCATCTATTTACTGTGTCATGCATACATACATACATACATATATATATATATATATATATATATAACTGTTTTGCCTCAAACAATCTTTCGGCTTACTCTCACGTCACTTCATTTCTCTAGTTTTTCTCTTTAATTTTCTCCTTTTAATTTTCTTTCTTTCTCTCTCTCTCTCTCTCCTGGCTCTCTCTCTCTCTCCCTCCTGGCTCTCTCTCTCTCTCTCTCTCTCTCACACACACACACACACACACTCTCTCTCTCTGTTTCAGTCATTTGTTCAGCGCCTCCTATTTCTTCCCTGCCTCCATTCCCGACCTGGCGATTGACTAAGCTAGTAGGTCAGTCATGATTTACGTAGGAAGCCAGGCTGTGGTCGGGCATATAGGTCATATCTGAAAAAGCACTGACGGATTAGAGAAACGAAATGAAACAAGGGAAAGTAGTTAAAGGTTGAATTTAGCCGATGTTGCCACGGAGGAATTCGGTGGTTGGCCTTTTAAATATGATTTCGCTGTTAGCACCTCGCAGAAAGATACGAACGTAGAACTAATAATCGTAAAACATTGAAATGGATGCACGCATGCGCAACCTTTCACTGTCGGCTAATGTCGATTTTAGGCTGTTTATATTTACCTCTATTCATGTCTATCAACCTCTGCTCATCTCTCTCTCTCTCTCTCTCTCTCTCTCTCTCTATATATATATATATATATATATATATATATATATATATATATATATATATATATATATATGAATGAAGAAATATAGTTTTAAGGTGTGTGCTATATTTGTGTGTGCTCAATATCAGAGATAGAGCGTGTATAAATATAAAAGTGCACACCTGAGGATTGCAACTAGCATGAAACAGTGTTGACTTCTATGTTCACTGGGTGCGATGGATAATTTGACGTCTAAATTACGCAGTAATGAAAATAGCACTGACATCACATTTTAACAGATATATTTACCAAAATTTCACAAAAATATCTTGAAATATTAAAGAATAAATTTATTCCATAAAGCGCCATTGGCTTCAGTCACGGCCTCCAGACGACTTCAGAATCTCCTGCAACTCTTCTGGGCGGTCTCATTGCTTAAGTTGGTGAATGCTGCCATAATCCTTGTCTTCACTTCATCTTTTGTGTTAAAAGGAGTTTTATTTGTCCCTCGCTCAATCCCCCCCATATAATAATCAAGGGCATTTCAAGTTTGGGGAGTTAGGTGGCCATATGTAAGGGGTGAAGTGGTTGCAGATATTGTTTAACAGCCATGACTGGGTTCTCCTGCTTATGCGTCATGACACCTGCTTGATCCATGGCAGAAGTACCACCTCAAGGCACTTGATGTAGGCCTCCGTATTGTGTTTGAAACCCTGAAGGCATAACGTCTCCATTACTAGTGATCACTCCAAACGCCATAATGTAACGGGATATATGATCCAACTCTTTCTGAATCCTCTGCATTGACACCAGATTGATAATCAAACACTCCGAAATGTTCGTATTGGAGCTTCCGGTGCGAATGTCAAGCAGTATAGCATGCTGTTTCGAAATTTCTGGTAAAGTGAATTTCGTCAAGGTGGTCTTTTTCTCACAGACAGTGCCAAATTGACCCTATTATACTGTGAGACGACAAAATCAAAAACAATGCGCATGCACGAAATTAAAAATATGAAATGGCGACATTTTACTCAGTACCCTGTATATATATATATAAACATATATATATATATATATATATATATATTGAACAATAAGAGATATTAAAGACTTAAAATCTTCAGACACACTTGGTTGTATATTAATATTCTTTCGTTTTTATTATTATTTCACTTAGATTCCTCGACTAGTTTCGGCCAACATGGCCATCATCAGGAGAAAATATCTGCTTGTTTGTAGCAGTGTACTACAGAAAGAATGTCTTGATGGAGAAAATGAACTTTTGTCTGTAGTTTTCATTAGTTTTTTTTAAAGATTTTTTTAACATGAATTTTGGTCAGTCCTTGTGTTGGTCAAACAGTCTCTTTGGAGTTGTTATTTAAGATAAGAGCTGGATGGATTCATGCTGCTCAGAATTCCCTTGGCCATTTTGACAGTTTTATTGGTTCCTGGAAAGGAGATGTGTCTCTGTTAAGTGTGTGTGTTATTTGGCTCTTAGGGAGTGAGCGAGTATGATGTGTGTAAGCGTGTATATTACTATGGGTGTGTGCTATCATTTGGCTCATTAGTTAGTGAGTGAGTGTGGTGTATGTATTCGTGTGGGTGTGTGTATAGGTGTGAGGCCTCAACACCTCCGTAAGCATGTCTGTCTTGTGTGGAAATGTGGGTAGGTCCTGATTTGTGGAGTTATATATTAATAATATCTATATTGTTAAATTTGTGATTAAGCCCGTCTGGATAGTGCGTTTTTAAAAGTCGTATCCACTTATTTTCATGGAACTCTAAAATCTTTTCTAAAGTTATCTGCTTTGAACTTTTCTATTTCTTTCAATTATAGTGAATTTGGCATGGGTTTTAAAATCATATATATATATATATATATATATATATATATATCACAATCAGTTCATATATATCTGTCTACCTATTTGTGTTCCTATATCTTGTTAGATAAATAAATAGATAGATGATATTTAATTGGAATGTTCTCATATCTCTAGATTAGACCTGCACAAAAACCTGTTTTCAATAGAGATATATATTCGGCGACTGACCGCGTACGAAAATAATCAGTTTTGTGGAAGTATGACATTATTCACCCAATATTCCACATGCTTTGAATCTAATTAATCCTTTTTATATCTTTGTAGAAAAACAAAAAGAAAGAATTTTCTCGCCATCCCTAGCTCCATATCGTTTTCTCACCATCCTTCCCTCTCTATTTGTTTCTCATCATCCCTCTCTCTACATTTGTTTCCACCAACCCTCTCTCTCTCCCTCAATTTGTTTCTCGCCATCCCTCTCTATATTTGTTTCTCATCATCCCTCTCTCTACATTTGTTTCCACCAACCCTCTCTCTCCCTCTATTTGTTTCTCGCCATCCCTCTCTCTATATTTGTTTCTCATCATCCCTCTCTCTACATTTGTTTCCACCAACCCTCTCTCTCTCCCTCTATTTGTTTCTCGTCATCCCTCTCTCTACATTTGCCATCCCTCTCTCTATATTTCTTTCTCATCATCCCTCTCTCTACATTTGTTTCCACCAACCCTCTCTCTCTCCCTCTATTTGTTTCTCGCCATCCCTCTCTCTATATTTGTTTCTATCTCGCTCATACTCTGTAATTTACTCTAAATCTTAAATCTTAGATAGATAGATAGATAGATAGATAGATAGATAGATAGATAGATAGATAGATAGATACTTTCATGGTAATTGTTCTGATGCGCTTTTCTCTATGGTACTTAAACTTTATGAATTTTAGCGCAGTACGAAATTGGCGGCAAGGTCTCATTTGTTTAGAGTTAAGATGGCTACATATAGCCGCAAGTTCTATGCTAATAGTTTCTTTACTCACATTTCTTGCTTGTGTAATGCTCTTCCGGCTTCTTGCTTCCCAGTCAACTTTGATCTTCAAAGATTTAAATGCAATGTCAATAGTTATCTTATGTCTTATTCTTTTATTGCCCTTTCTTAATATTAGCAACACTCAATAACCTCTTGCGTCCTAGTGACTTTATTGCATTGCTTGGGGTAAAGTGATTTTTAAAAAAAGAAAATAGATAAAAAAAATGCTGAGATCGATATTTAATTGACTGAGATAGATAGATAGATAGATAGATAGATAGATAGATAGATAGATAGATATTGTGTCTTTCTGATCTTAATCAAAAGTAACCTTTTCCTTGCCATTTTCCTTAAAAATTTCCATTGCTTACATGTTTTCTGTTCATTTTATTCCCAGTGTTCTTTTGTTAAATCACATTTCTATTGCCTCAAGTCTTCTCTATTGCCTCAAGTGTCTTCTTCGTCTGAACGAAATTTTCCTTTTTAATATTTTGCTTAGTTTTTAGAAAGCATCTTTTACTATTACAATCGGGATTTGGCACGAAGATGAACAAAGAAAAAGTTAGGAAGGAAACTTCCCACAATACTATAAAGTGTGAAACAGTGAAAGCGAGGAGACTAGTTTCCTGAAAATCCCTTTTAAGACAAAGATTTTATGAATTTCAAACGGCAGTTTGGTGCAATAAATTACCGAATTTTTCCTTTATGGAAAAATCTAATCATAATATCGAGACTTACGGCCATATCACATTGAAATACTGAAGTTAAGCAACGTCGAGCCTGGTCAGTACCTAAATGGGTAACCGCTTGAGAATACTCATTTCTGTAAGTTTAGATGCAGGGGAGATACAATGAATAAAACCTAGGAATTGTTGATCAGAAAAAAGTTCCAATTCCAGTTGAAAGTTGGGTTCGTTATATTCAGTTACACGCAAATCAGTTAGTTACGTGCCATGCGTGATACACGCTTAGGCGATCATGTATCTTTCGTTACATGACTGACGAGGCAGATTTTTCCCCCACAGTAGTTAACCAGCCAGTTATGTGCCATGCGTGATACACGCTTAGGCGATCATGTATCTTTCGTTACATGACTGACGAGGCAGATTTTTCCCCCGCAGTAGTTAACCAGCCAGTTATGTGCCAGGCGTGATACACGCTTAGGCGATCATGTATCTTTCGTTACATGACTGACGAGGCAGATTTTTCCCCCGCAGTAGTTAACCAGCCAGTTATGTGCCATGCGTGATACACGCTTAGGCGATCATGTATCTTTCGTTACATGACTGACGAGGCAGATTTTTCCCCCACAGTAGTTAACCAGCCAGTTATGTGCCATGCGTGATACACACTTAGGCGACACATTTTTCTCGCAGTATGTTACCATTTCTTACTGCCATCCAAAGCTATATAATCCGATCTGTCCTGCTACTTACCCATAGCCGGAGTGGGGAGAAGAAGAGAATTCATACTTTTCAAAAGGGTATTAGCACGTAAGTGAATGTAATGTATCCAACTGGAATTCGAACTCGACTCTCCGATTCCTCAATCCGAGCCGCTATCCATTACCCCACCGTGCTTCCTTACTCCATCGTTCCTCCTACGTGCATATACCTTTCGGAAAATTATGAATGTAACCTTCTCGGCCAAATATAGGTAAATTAGCAAGACTTGTATCACTAAAAGGTTTATTATCTTAAAATAATTCTTACAATCTAAATATATATTTTTGGCTTTAAATAACCTGCAAAGGGTTGATAAGCCGTAATAAACGAACAAGAATTCCGTTTTTTTCATTTTAACACGGCAAATTCTTTTCAAATCTTCTTGAGTAAAGAATTGATTTTTATCCAATTGCAAATTAGCTACGGAATTTCGGATTTAGATATTTAATGGTGGTAGTTAATAAAACACAGTCGTCTCAGAGTTCATTATTACAATAGTGAATTCAATTCCATTATGAGTACCTAGACTTTGGGTTTTTTTTTATCTTCCTAACTGATCCATCGCAGGCGCCATAATAAAATCATGAATTCTCTAATCCTTTGCACAGTTTTATCGTATGTGCTTCAACAGGAAAACATGGTTTGGACTTCAAAGTTCTCCTTCTTGATTGGTTTGCCAACCACGGTATTTCATCTACAACTGGTTGGAGAAGTGCTGGATTCATTTCATCTCAAGGGTATTTGAGCAAGATTAAACGAATTCGACCACAGTTCGAACTCGGCTCACCCCCTACTTGTTCCGAGCCGCTAACAATGATATTAAGCATCTAACCATACCTGCGCGAAACTAGGTTAATAAATATCGATAAAAATGTCGAAAGATGTGGGAAGGAAGCTGCGACTGGAATTCGATGAAGAAAGAAATGAGAGACAGTGAAAGAAAAATACTAATTGTAATTTGAAATGAGCTTCAGAGATGAATAATTGATACAATATCTGTCTGCAAGCCGCGCTTTTAAAATGCCTGAAAATCGTGTTTGAAAAGCTTCGTATGAAATGGAGCAGGTGCTAAATTTGGTCATCGAGAGAAGAGCAAGGGGATACTGGAAATGAAAGTGGATGAAAAGACTTTGGTGAGAAGAAGCGAGGACAAAGGACAATAGAAGTTTGTAGGCGACAAAGAAGCAAGGAATCGGAAGGGAGTTTCACAGGCGAGAAAAGAAACATCGGCCGTCAAACGGTGAGACCTAATTGCCAATCAAGTAGCACGCTTCAATTCATGCAGTCGAGTCACGGTATGAAGATGAAGATACCTCTTCAGAACAACTGCCAAGAAAAATAGTTATATAAAAGCCGGAGGGAAGCCACATCGTGTTGATGAGAAAGTAACTGATGTCGAGATGCCAGATCAGAATCGAGTACATTATAGTGAAGCTCGAGCCAGAAGTAATGGCCATTAAGACTTGCTCGTTGATCATTTAGCGGTTATTATTTACTATTTCATTTTTATCCCAAAGTTACATGTTTAATTCACACAGGGAGGATAGAAGCCATTACTCAACACAAATAATTAATTAGATTAACTCGTTAACCATTACACTCAGCATAACTTCATATCTATCTATCTATCTATCTATCATTCTCTTCATATCTATCTGTCTGTATCTATCTATTACATTCTCTTCATATCTATCTATCTATCTATCTATCTATCTATCTATCTATCTATCTATTTAACATTCTCTTCATATCTTTTTATCCATCTATCTATCTATCTATCTATCTATGAGAAAGTAACTGATGTCGAGATGCCAGATCAGAATCGATTACATTATAGTGAGACTCGAACTCAGTAGTCAGAAGTAATGGTCATCAAGACAATCTCGTCGACCATTTAGCGATTATTATTTACTATTTCTTTTTTATCACAAAGTTACATGTTTAATTCACACAGGGAGGATAGAAGTCATTACTCAACACAAATAATTAATTAGATTGGCTCGTTAACCATTACACTCATCTGAACTACTTATAATCATTGTTATATTCTGCACAGTTTTGCTTAAGCGGAAGTAGCAGTCGTGGGTATGTTTATGGGTGCATTTGTGTGTTTACGCATGTTTCAGATCGTATTTACGTACCAATACAAGTCAACGCACCAGTGCATGGTAATGATAATGGTAATATCAGTACTTTCCTTATGAGGAAACATTCGACATTCACTGACCAAGCAGCTCGTGCTATTGTCAGCTAAAACTTATAAATTTCTCTTAAAGTAATTTTACAGGTGAATAGGTTTCTGAAGTGCAGTAGGTATTCTCGCTCTTTCCAGTATTCGTAATTTTTGTTTAAATTAATGTGTTATGTCAACATCTATCTATCTATCTATCTATCTATCTATCTATCTCATTCTCTTCATATCTATCTATAATAATTTCTTAATATCTATCACATTATCTTCATATCTATTTATCTCTCTCTCCCTCTCTCTCTCTATGTATATATATATATATATATATATATATATATATCATTCTCTTCATACCTATCTATCTTTCTGTCACGTTCTTTTCATCTTTATCTATTTATCTATCATAATCTTTTGATATCTATCTGTCCCAATATCTATCTATCTATCTATCTATCTATCTATCTATCTATCTATCTATCTATCTACACACACACACATATATATATATATATATATGTGTGTGTGTGTATATCATTCTCGTCATATCTATCTATCTATCTATCTATCTATCTATCTATGCATCACATTCTCTTCATATCTATTCATATCTATTACATTCTCTTCATATCTATCTATTTTATTATAATAATCTCTTAATATATATCACCTTATGTTCATATCTATCTATCTATCTATCTATCTATCTATCTATCTATCTATCTATCTATCTATCTATCATGATCCTTGTATTTTGTGTGCGTGCTTGTTTACACGAATAAGAGAAATGCCCTCCAGCATATTAGTTTTATTAGTTTTTCGGGGATATTTTTCGCAAAATAGCAATGTAATGCTCTCTTTGGTTATTTTGCAATCTATACTTTGTGACTCTTGAGCTCAAGTCTTTGTTATAAATAGCATGGAGGTAAAGGTCAAAGTTGGATCGCAGAACATTATAATGACAATATAAGGATTCGTTGGCCCTAGAAATAACATCGAATACAAATTTGAAAACAAATATGTAGAACAGAGAAATGTCTATTTCACAATCTTTGTTGTCAATGGAAAACTTTATTTTGTCATTATCCGCATGATGGATGTTTTCTTCTGTTTATAGTAACTCTGTTTATAGCAAGAACTATTCATATCATGGCTTGGATTCATTAAATAAATGAATCAGACTAATGTTTGCATGTCTGTATAATAAATAAATTATAAATAAAATAAATCTGTATTATAAATAAATTATAAATAAAAAAATCTGTATAATAAATAAATTATAAATAAAATAAATCTGTATAATAAATAAATTATAAATAAAATAAATCTGTATAATAAATAAATTATAAATAAAATAAATCTGTATTATAAATAAATTATAAATAAAATAAATCTGTATTATAAATAAATTATAAATAAAATAAATCTGTATAATAAATAAATTATAAATAAAATAAATCTGTATTATAAATAAAATAAATCTATAATAAATAAATTATAAATAAAATCTGTATTATAAATGAATTATAAATGAAATAAATCTGTATAATAAATAAATTATAAATAAAATAAATCTGTATAATAAATAAATTATAAATAAAATAATTCTGTATTATAAATAAATTATAAATAAAATAAATCTGTATTATAAATGAATTATAAATAAAATAAATCTGTATAATAAATAAATTATAAATAAAATAAATCTATATTATAAATAAAATAAATGCATTTTCAGATAGTAGAGTTTGGTAATTTTGAGGTTGTGTGAACCCCAGAATCCGACCGAAAATAGAACAAAAACACTGCGGGTTTGTAGCGGATAAACACAATTTACACATAATACGAGTTTACAAATTTAAGCCAAATTTACACAATTATTTAAAAAAAACAGATATCACACCAAATTTCGTCTAGCTAAGTTACACACAATCTGCATTTTACTCAAAAGAAGTTTAAAAAGAAACATAAATATATCAGACTGATAGCCATTATTCAGGCGAATCTCGTTTGACACAGATGCTTTCAACTACGCCCGCGACTCTATAGGTTATAAGAACCCGAACAGTAGACACCAACAGAAAGCGGAGACTGGACGCACGCGCGGCTGACTGCCCGTCCGACCATTAGACATTGTAAACGACCACCTGTAAACACAGTAAATAAACAAGCCCTATCAACGCGACAAGCACAAATCGATAACTGCCAAGTAGTCATCGCGGGTTAAGCATACTCCATTTTCACGCTCTCACTTCACACCTAGTACACTACACATTCAACCCACAACAGTATAACACAGAGTTTCATAACTTGTATATAAAAATAAAACTAAATAATTTCGTTTCTTCTACTCCAACCAACGTCTAACCACGAAACTTCGAGATCAACATTGGTGACCACGCAAACGAACATGTTCATTAGAGACACTGGCACAATGAATGCTATATTTATGTTCAGAATGATATCAAAAGGATATATACCTATGTTTTATAGATTATGCAAAAGTGTTTGACTAAGTGCACCACATAGGACAAGTTTACGTAATAATTATTAGAATAATCCAAAACATATACTGGCATCAAACTACCGGCATACGAACAGGAAATGAGTTCAGTAAATGTACAAAAATAAACCAGACATTCAGCCCATCATCATCATCGTCATTATTGTCATCATCATCATTGTCGTCCTCGTCGTCGTCGACTTTTGTAATCGTAGCGCGGATCTGAATGCAGAAGCCACATTAACTCTTTTCCACAACGGTCTACCAACGGCAAACACCAGCAATTCTGGTACAGTCATACCTGTACATTTTTTGACATTGTCCAACGATTTTTTTGCGTTGGCATCCTCTCTTATGTCCACATTCAACGGTGCTTTGCGCGATGGTCTTGCACAAACTGTCCTGCCTTTTAATGTGTCCAAACCACGCCATTTTTCTCTATTTGACAGTGGTGAGAAGAGGTTCCTGGTATCCCGCAAAACTTTCAACCCTTTTCCCCACAAACTCATTGGGTTTTTCCAATAGAAAATACCAAGGAGTTTTCTTATGCATTTGTTGTCAAACCCTTGGAGCCTTATCTCTGTATCTGTGTCCGCGTTTCACATCCATATAGGAAAATGGAGAATATATGGATTCAACCTATACAGTATGGTAATTCTGAGAGAATTAGAAGTTCTACCAGGAATCATTATTGACGGCCACAATCTTAACAACCTCAGATATGCATCTGACACAGTGTTGATAACAGGCATAGAAAGTAAACTACAAGAAGTCCCACAGAAGCTAGTGAAAGAACGCGAGAAGAAAGGACTAAGCATCAATTGCAAGGAGATTGAATAAGTGCTTGTTAGCGAAAGGAACTGTCCAAAATGGAAATTACAGATTAGCCCAAAGAATTCATGGGTAAGCTTAGATACACGAGAAGGAATATTGTTGTGTATAAATATACACTTCACTTGGAAACTGCGAGACTGGGACTTGTACCATTCAAAGAAAGTGTTTGTTCTTAAAATCATAATAGCAGTGTTCAGTTTAACTCTTTTAACGACTTTGAATAATTCAATAATTGTTTGATTGACAATTCCAGCACATATAACTTTACCACCTACTTGTTGCCTTCCTTTAGCCACAGGCATGTTTGAATTGGATAAAATCCATCTTTTGGTCCATCCATCAAGTCCCTTAAATGTCACTCGGGATTCGTCCATGAAAATTAGTTTAGAAAAATCAAACAGGTGCAACAGTTTAGATATCTGTGAAGCGTATGAGCAGAAAAAGTGCGGCATGGAATTCAGAAGGCACATTGGGATAGCGAAAGATGTCTTCCAAAAGCTAAGCAAAGTATTAAGAAACAGAGAAATAACATTAGAAACAATGAAAAAAAGTACTGTACTGTTATGTAGTATCAGTCCTCCCCTATCGCAGTGAATTCTGGATAATCTCCTCAAAGACGAAGAAGAGATTTGGGTCAACAGAAAACGTAGCTCTACAGAAGAACGCTGAGACTACCATGGACCGAACATATGAGCAATAATGAAGTTCTATACGCAATGACAGCAAAACGGACATATATTATTTATCATCAGAAAGAGAGAGCTGAAATTTCTGGGACATAATGAGGAAAGATGGATTGGAAAATTTGATACTCACAAGACGGATTGAAGGTAAGAGAGACAGAGGAAAGCAACGCACATCCTATCTGGATAGCTTGAGTAAATACATGGCGGAACAAGATTTGGAAGAGATGGCAAAAACAAATAAGAGCTGCAAAAATAGGTAGTTGTAGAGAGCCATGAACGCCAATGTTCTAAAGAGACGCGGCAGAGAGACGAAAAGAACAACGTTGAGGCTACCCAGTGATATGGCAAACGCTACTGTTTAGATTTAGTCATTTTTTTATGCAAAGAAAAAATTGATTAACGCGTAAGGCATTTGCGATTTTTGAAGCCAGGTTTATTTCAGCATATTCCCGAAATTTGCATGTTTGGGAATTAAAAATCTAAAATAAAAAACAAAGGTATTAATCAGAAATGTATACAAGCATTATCGTTAACTGAGGACAACAGTGTAGTAAATGAGGTCATAGCCCTGAAAAGTAGATAAGATTTTCGGTTGCCCATAGGTCATCATCCTCACCACGGTGCTGCTGGTAGCGGTCAAAGGAACTGATAAAATAATATCATTAGTTACTGTAAAGCAGTGGTACCCAAACGGCGCAGGCCGACTCATAGGTGTGACGGATGAGAATAGCAGGTGAAGTGGAAGATAGCTTAGAAACAGTTTCAAACAATTCATATGTGAAAAATAAATATGATTTCAATAATTTAAATTATTATTATGGATTACTTGTAATTGCATGCATGAGTCCCAGTATGAATAGTTATAAATAATTATTGACCGATTTTATTATTGTGATATTTTTGCATTATAACAAGTATTAAGAATATAGTAAATACGGTCTGCAAATTGGGGGAGAGAGTTATCAATGATAATGTTCTGACTTCTGATCCGCGCTTATCTCCCTTTAACTCTCTCCCCCCTCTCTCTCTCCCTCCTTTTCTCTCTCTCACCCTCTCTGTTTTTTTTTTGTTTTTTTGTAACATAAAATTTGTTGAGGCGTGAGCAAATTTTCATTCCTAAAATGCAGCCCAGAGAAAAAAAATGTTTGGGAACGACTACTGGAAGGTGACACAGTATAACATTCAAATGCCTCAAAATCCCCAACCTGGATTTGTGTAGGATTTAACTCTTTTTAAGATACACATAATGTAGTGGAGGGGGGGATCTTTAATTCGGAATTTACGTAATCGTAAATTAGTTGTCAACTCAGACAAAATAGTTCAATCTCTCCTGACATTTAGCCCATAGCTGTAGGACGATTATATTCAGGAGTTTTCTAAGGTCACTCGTTGGTATATCTGTAAAAAATGATCGTTCCTCGAGGTTAAAAACAAAAAAAAAAAAACACAAATGTCTTTATAATTTGGCTCAAAGGCTCCACTTTCGGAGGCTTTGGCATTTTTAAAAGAAATGTTACTTAACGTTTAAAATAACACGTCTGAAAACGTTTTTTTTTTTGTGACTTATCCTCCGAAACAAATTTAATACAATGATTGAATAAAGAAATCTGTTTACTACATAATATACAGTCATGAAATCTGTTAATATTTCGATAGATTTAGCTGACTCTAATGTGTCTACGAAGCATTGAAGTCGATCAAAAAACTCCTATGTCTACATTGAAGTGCCTTAATAAACATAGTATCAGTAGCATCTCTGGAGGTATAAAGCAACGCGATTCCTTAAAGTAACTCTCCTCCAAGTTTTTCTTTTTCGAACTATGTGACATGAACTTTTCACACTGGAGCTAAAAGGGCTGTAGATGCTTCACACTAAAAACACTTACATAGTAAATCAGACTCAAATATATTTATTAACATTTCGTTGTGTATGCAATTTACTTATAGAAAAAAGAAACTCTTGTCTCAAACTTTCCTTTTCTTAATTTTGTTTAATAAATGTTATCTTGCATTGCAAATCAATTTCTCTCTGTTATTTTTTCTTGCATCCTTTGTTACCATCATTAATTCATACAGTTTAAAATATTCTTGTAAGAAACGTTACATATTTATTTTTTAAGTAACCAATACACTAAAACATCATCCCTCTTTAACAGAGCAAATTCAGGAAAATAATAATCAATACTGCATGGTGATTGGCAGTTTCAGGCCTCAGTGAGGCACTGGCATAATACTGACTGTCACTCTGCACTGCTGATTCCCATGTCCACACTAGCAAAATCTATAAAAGCTCTATCTTCGATATGGAGTGCTCCTTTCCCATAAATATATCAAAATTTAAATAACATATACATATATATTATAGGGCACCTCGACGTGGTGTAATGGTTAGCAAGCTTGGCTCGCTAGGACAATTACGACTGAGTAGTGAGTTCGATCCTCACTGGGTGCCCACTAATTTCGGCCTTGTGCCACATCTAACCTACGCTTGGAAAATCAATATACATATATGTTATATAAATATTACTTCAAACATTATTATAGGGGATACTCGTATTTGAAACAGACGCTATTTTTTTTAAGTAGTGGGTATTATATCTGTCGGACTGCGCATTCGAAATAAAGAAATTGTGCTTTCGAACCTGCTCCTCCCTTTGTAAGAGAAAACGCCCTTTGACCCTCCATATATATATATATATATATATATATATATATTTTCTAAGCATAGCTTAGATGTGGCACAAGGTCGAAAGTATATGGCACCTAGTGAGGATCGAACATATATATATGTATGTATGTATGTATGTATCACACAGTAAATAGATGTATCTACTTTGTGGAAGAAACTCCCATGGCAATGCTTTCCTGAGCGTTTACAACGTTAACCACTTAATGTCAAGGGTCAAATACTTTCTGTCCCAATCCTCATAATCTTTCATTCTTAGCACCCACCTCTTTCGCTTATAACCACACCTCATTCTTCATAACCATTTAACTGTAAGCCTCTACATTGAGTGGCTATCGAGGCTTGTATTTGATGACCTACAGTCATCTTTTCTTTCAAGGGATCCTTAATAGATAAATCTGCTTGCGAAGCTCTCAAACCATCGGACATTTTTGTTTCAGTCGAAAGTCGACCTGTATACTTGCAGATAATCATTGAAGAAAAAAAAAAGATTTTTTTTTATTTTTATTTTTATTTTTTCACCTTAGAAAACAAAACTAACGTTTGGTCATAATCTGTTGTGTCAATGCGTTCAATCATGCCAAATAAAAGTATTGAAAATGCCAAACATCGAA
Source organism: Acanthosepion pharaonis (assembly GCA_903632075.3). Taxonomy (NCBI): domain Eukaryota; kingdom Metazoa; phylum Mollusca; class Cephalopoda; order Sepiida; family Sepiidae; genus Acanthosepion; species Acanthosepion pharaonis. The sequence continues at coordinate 4,730,191 of CAHIKZ030004155.1, read as the reverse complement.
TCCGTTCGATTTTTTTTCTTTACCCGCCACGATACTGACATTTTATATCCTGCTGCAAACGGATAGTTCAGAGATTCTACGACTGCACATAATGGATAAAAGAACTTCTAGCAAGCCACTGAACCTGAATTTACTCTCACATGATGTTTCCTATATTAAGACTTGCATTCGATTTGGATTAGACAGAGTTTTAGAAGACCGTATCAACGAACGATTAAAGATTTACAATGTAAGATAAAAAAAAACTAAAAGCAAACGTTTATCAGTCTAACATGTTTCAGTTTTATTAAAACTTCGTCAGAGACTGAGATATGGAGAAAAAGAAGAAATAAATTCTGGTATTTTTACTTTTGTGATGTTTGATTTTCATTGGTTAACCATGTTTCATGTGTATACGACTTGTTAAACCAACGCTAGTATAATTTGTAGCGTTCAGAATTCAAGGAGAGTTGCGACCATCCGAAGTTTTGAGAAATCCACGATTTCCAAGCCCACCTGAAAAACCTTTTATATTACAATGTAACTAAAAAAAAAAAATTAAAAAAAGAGCTCTTTATGTTGTACGAACGAATTTATCGAATTGCCAGTTAAATAATCGAATACATTGAATATTTTAAAAAAAAAAAAAGGAATCTGGGGAGTCTGTTAATCGTTCCTGGTTATGTAAAAAGTCACCGTTTATTATAACAAATATTCATTGAAAAGTTTATTTTCCAAAAAAATATGATTTCCAAGATTTGATTTTTAACAATTTTTAACAATTGTATACTGTTTGAATCAGGCCCGCATGCCCCTTGTGAGACTAAACAATGTAACCAGCGAGGTGTTTTCAAAATAATGAATTATTTTGTATTCATCATCAAAATAAATTCGGCGACTGATCAGTTTTGGGCAAACATGACTATTCAACAAATATCTAATAACCTGTGTATCTAATTAATCCTTTTAACGCTCTGAAGTAAAAAAAAAAAAGAGAGAGAGAGAAGTTTTTTCGTCTTATATATCTGTTTCTGTCCCACATTGAAAATCGGATTTTATTGGTTTGATCCAGATTAGCAATGTAAAGAAACCATTTTAAAACTCTCGCGTAACTGAATGAAATCAGTTGGTAAGATACACAGAGATCCAGCATCCCTCTACCCCCAGCTTGATGACAGTTATCGGGGAGACACAAGCCGAAAAAAACAGGCATTTTTACCAACGCCAGGCTGTTATTGTTGAATTATAATAATAATAATAATAATAATAATAATGATTTTACACATTAAATGTTGGAATGTCTTAAACAAATAGCATATAGCCAGCGCCTGAAGCTAAAGGAACGTGTGATAAAGTATTAAAAAATGACATTAAACGTTCCTTAAGTTAAATGATCGACGCTTGCATATCCATAAAGAATATTGATGTACAGTCGTTGTTTTTGATTACGACACGCCTCCTTTTGTATGCATTAAAAATTTGGTCCATTTTCCCCACAGTAAATATCTAGGAAGTGTTTTACCAGAGGTCGGATAGTATGACACTGAAATCTGAAGGCATACTGGTATAACCAAAGATGCATTCGAAAAGCTAAGCAGAGCAATGACAAATAGAAAAAAAATCTGTTAGAAACAAAGAAAAGAGTATTGAAATGTTATGTTATATTGGGAATTGTCCATTTAATCGGATTTATATTACATAGCAGTTCAGTAATCTTTACTTTCTTTCTAACGGAATCTTTCTGTTACTTAAGATTTTGTTTATCAGATTACTGTTATAATTTGTATTTTTTTCTTAAGATTTTCTTGTGCTTCTGTGGCGTATTTCAAGATTCTTAAAATCCAAAGAAAGGTCGGTAATGAGTCATGATCTGGTATCTCGACACCAGTCAATTTTCCTGACGTGGCTTCCATCTGTATATACTAAAAATTTTAACATGGCAACTGTTCTAGAATCTTTTTTTTTCTTTATGACTCGACTACATAAATTTAAGCGTACTCCTGGATTGGCAACTATGTCAGACTGTAGAAAGAACTTGATGGAACCGCCAGTACTATTCTAACAGTTTCTTTTCTCGCACATCTTACCAGTGGAACTCGCTTATGAGTTCTGGCTTCCCTGCGGCCTCAAAAATGTAAATGCAACGTCAATCGCCATCTTCTGGCTTCCTGAACCCTGTACTTTTATTGTCCTTTCCCCACTTCTCTTCGCTGTCATCCCTTGCGCCCTAGTGACATTATTGCCTTGCCTGGTGTGAAATGCTTAACACACACACACACACACACACATATATATATATATATATATATATATATGTGTGTGTGTGTGGGTGGGTGTGGGTGTATATATATATATATATATATATATATATAAAATAAAAGAAAGAGGTTGTAGTGGTTCCAACGAGAGAAAAGTATGTATATTAAAAAGAAGAGAAGAGAGGTTCCGCAAACGTTTTTGGTTGTAATGTGTTTGTTTTTTTTTTTTTAGAAAAAAATATTATGCTTTATTTTCCATAATTTTACTACACGGGTTTCTGGTCTCATGACCGTCTTCAGATAAAAGCGGAGATTTCCACATATTACTAAAAAGAATTAATTTTTCCTTATGTTTTTCAATGTTAAATATTCTCGATATGAGACATTCTCTGTTTTTGTGTTAGTAATCCGAATGTCTTTACTGCACAGCCAAAGTAAAACACCTTTAAACGTTCATGTATTTCAAACATTACATATAAATATATATAAACATCAGGTTCTTGTTCAAATTTAATTATTATTATTATTATTTTCTCTGTTTCTCCATCTATGTTTCTCTCTCCTCTCTCTCTCTCTCTCTCTCTCTCTCTCTCTCTCTCTCTCTATATATATATATATATATATATATATATATATGATACAGTTCAAAAGTTTGAAGACACCCCAAGGGTAAGAATGGGATGAACATGACAGAACAGTAAAAAAAAAAAAATAAATAAATAAATAAAAAAAAAAAGTAAAAAAAAAAAAAAAAAATAAATAAATAAAAAAAATAAATAAATAAATAAAAAATAAATAAAAAAATAAATAAATAAAAAAATAAATAAATAAAAAAAAATAAATAAAAATAAATAAATAAAAATAAATAAATAAAAAAATAAAAAAATAAATAAATAAAAAATAAATAAATAAAAAGCGCTCTTACAATCATTGAAAAAAGAATGGAATCAATTATCAAACTTATACTTTAAGAAACTTTTACAATGAATGCCAAAAATTTGTCCTGCGAGGTGAATGGAGGATATTTTGGCAAGAACAAAATTCAATCATAAAATGTTTTTCCTTCTTTTGTCATAATAAATGTTCTTTTAAAAAAATCATGTCTCACTTTTTTAAACCATATCAAGTATCTTTTTAAGATTTAAAGAACACGTATCTTTTGTATCTTTTTATAACCATTCTCCTTGAAACGTCCACGTGTCTATCGAACATCTTCATTGTCTGAAATCTCGTCTTCATCTGTGAGGAAAATGTTTCTCATACAGGAGGATTGATACTAGATAGTAGTTCAGTGATCTTTACGTTGTCTCGTACGAGATTTTCAGCGAATAACGATTAGAAAAGCCAGATGAAAAGGCGAGCGAGTTTATTGATAATTGAATGTAATTAGGTTCACATGGAAACTTAGTTAAATAGGGATTTGCTAATTTACTAAATCCCGGATGATCTCCACAGGGAGATTGTGAATGTTCAATCTGTTCGCTAGCAAGTACGTCGCTGCTAAATCAAATGAACGTCTCTGCGCCTCGGCACGCCTACATCTGTTGAAGGGCAAGGTGATTTGGTGTTGCCCAACTTAGAATTGCGCCTTCGAACTTTCTTTACAGCTACTCTATATATTATCTTTAAAGTAATGCATTTGTAATTTTCGATTAATTAGCAGCAAAACAGAAGAGACAAATATTGATACAATAAAATATTGTATATGTAAAAAATGAAAGAAAATGGTGGAATAATTTAGAGTTAAGGATTAGGAGAGACCAAAAAAAAATCCCCTAACTAAAAGGTTCCCGGACATGTATCGTTTTTTTCTGAAATACGATAGTTAGCAGGTTCAAATGGCGGTTACTTGTCCCACAAAAATAAAAAGGAATGAGGATAATTCGGGGTTTTTCATTGGCTCCTTGACTTAACGAATCAGCAATTAGCAAAAAGGCAATATATCCTGGTAAAAATTAATTTCTTCTTCCCAAATATTTCAGTGAGAATTTTCGCTTCTTAGAATGAAGTGAGTGTGTAACCGCTAAATTTGGGAAATCTATCCCACTAATGTCTCCCACTTCGTCACTGACAAGTTGTCGGCAACATTTCCCTACTATAAAAGTAGTCAATAAAGACCACATGTCTTGTCCTACTCACAGCTAGAAAAAAAACAAACTTTATCCTGGTAAAAAGATGGCTGATTTGATTTTTACTAAGAAACAGGGACAGTAAGACTATTGTGTATTGACCTGAAGGTAGTCCTGGAAACGAGTGCATTGACACAACCGACACGACCCACTAAGGAACAATGATTGTGGATGCCAAACATTTTGGTTCACGTTGATCTTTACTGCGAATATAATTGTTATGAAGGTGTAATGGGACTGCGTGCAAAAATAGTGGTTACCCGTCTGAGGTAGAATATGAAAACGCGTGTAGCCACAACGATGTTAGCAGCTGTGATAAGAAAAAAAAAAGAAATATGATTTGGTCCAATCCACCGTTTAATAACGCAATAAAGACCAAGGTTGAAAAAATACCAATTAACTTACTAGAAAAAGGCTTCCCAAAAGGCCATACTTTGAAGAGAACGTTCATTCGATTAGGAAGAACTACAGTTTTATTGACAACTATGTTGCATATAGAGGGCGCCCCCGCTCAAATTGGCATCAATTAAAATGTGAATACCTGAATAACTACATGTCAAAATTGAATAGGCTTTATTTTGAACAATAAAATATTTACTTATCAAAATTCAAACAAGATATTCAAAGGGATGTAGATTTTATAATCGATTTCACAAAGCTTCCCAAATGTTCAGTATGCGCACCAACTATGGCACAACACACGTTACGTCGGTTGTCTAGCTCCTGTCAAACACGTTGTAGCATGTTTTGCGTAACATTTTTCAGCGCCTCAGTGATTCTTTGCTTAAGTTCCTCTCGGCTTGTAGAAGGAGGGGGTATAGACCTGTTCTGTCATATAGCCCCATAGAAAAATTTAAAAGGTATTACGTCAAGTGAACTTGGTGGTCATTTTAACAGCACACTGTCATTATCATTGTCACATCCGATCCTTCTTCCTGGTTGAGTCTCATTGAGATAATGCAGTCAGCTTGGATTGTGCACATTGTGTTAAAACTGGAGATCATTTGAGCGAGAATTGGTTATATTATTAGATTACAAAATAATGTTTTGGGAACACCTGTATATATATATATATATATATATATATATATATATATATATATATATATATATATATATATATTGTGCCCTCCCCCATTAAAAAATGACATCATTTAAAATGTGAATATCTGAGTCTCAGGCAAATTAAATTAAATAAGCTACATGTTGAACAAGGAAAGATTTATGTATCAAAATTCGAACAAGATATTCAAAGGGATGTTAATTTTATAACCGGTTTCGTAAAGCTTCACAAATGTTCAATAAGCTCACCACTTGTAACTCGACACACGTCAAGTCGGTAGTCCAGCACCTGCCAAAGACGTTGTAGCATGTGTTGTGTAAGCTTCTCCAGCGCCTCGCTGATTCTCTTCTTAAGTTCCTCTAGGTTTGTGGGAAGAGGAGGATACTGACCTGTCCTTTCACATAGCCCTATAGAAAAAAAATCACAAGGTGTCAAGTCAGCTAAACGTGGTGGCCATTTCAGCAGCACACTGTCATTATCACTAGTACAACCAATCTATCTTCCTGGTAAATTCTCATTGAGATAAGTCCGCACATTCAATGTAGTTTTTACACATTTTGTTAAAATTTGCGATCCCCTGAGCGAGAACTGACTACAAAATGATATCAGATTTGTGGGATAAACTGTATATTAGATACAATGACAATTCGTTACATTCTAGCATGTATCATGTCTTGCGTAATATTCTCCAGCGCCTTACTGAGGACTAATCTCAATGAGAATCTACAAGGAAGAGAAATCTGGTGTTCCAGTGATAATGAAAATGTGCTGTTGAAATGGCCACCACATTCACTTGACACCTGGTGAATTTTTTTCTATGGAGCTATATGAATGGAAAAGTCTATATCCTTCCCCTTCCTACAAACATAGAAGACCTGAAGCAGAGAATCACTGATCCCTGAGCCATGTTATTACTCAGATTGTTGCAGATTGGCGAATGTATTTTGGGTATCAGAAGGTTAGGTTAGGCTTAGAAATGTAGGTGTTCACAAGACATTCATCCACAACAAATATAAAAATAAGAACACTGAAGGTAAAATCATTCAGGAGGAATCAAAAATGACGACAACGTGATTAAAGGTTTAACATTCATTTTATATCAATTGAACATACACAATCAAGATAGATATTGCTGATCAAGTGCGACCAGTTGTAATAAAATATGTAGAAGGATTATATTGAGTTTCAATGTGTGTAGGCTTGTGGTTAAGATTTGTGTATGAAATTAAACAAGATGTTTTATTGTATTAGAAAATGTCTTTTGTGGGAGTTCAGTCACTAGTGTGTATGTGTGTGTTTGTTAAAGTTACTGTTCAAAGTTTGTAAGAGTTGTGTACCTTTAGCTGTTGCCTTGATGTTGGACTGAGATTTACAAATACTGTTTAGTAGTGGGTTAACTCACTTTCTTTAGTATGTTGTAAGTAATGTTCCTGAGAGAGCGAAGTGCTGTTTATCGAATTAGCGCGCAAAAAGTGTAGTTAGGTCAAAGTTTTGGCTAGCGTGGATTTGTTTAGCATCTCTCCAGGGTTGAAGTTCTGACTGTTTGAATCGAATAGAAACGTATCTATTTATTGAGTTTGTGGTCTCAGAATCGGCTCCAAAAGCGATACGCGGGAAAATGTATTTTTGCTCAAACTTGCTACAATTTTAAGGTCTCAGACAATGAAAAACCTAGTTTGCTGAAACTAAGATGCTGGTTGGTTAAGAGGTGATTATGCGTGAAAAACGCTTTATCCCAGAGGGGTGACAGGTAGGTATGGAATATTCTGTAGAATAACAATAATAAAAAGCACTTACCGGCGTAAGAGTTCCAACTAGCGTCCAGCTGGCAGACAAAAATAAAGCAGGTTGTAACTTAATACATATCCTGCAAACTGAGAAATCATGCTAGTATTTATATAGTAATACTTCCACTCAGGTACCAGCAGCCAATCACAGCCCAAGCAATGGACTATCCCACTTTAGCATAATGAGATGCTCCATTGCACCATAAATAGCTCTGTCTCTATGTTGAATTAGTGCTTCACCAGCTTGCTCCACAACTGAGTGGTTATCTTGACCACGTGATTGTTCGACATGGCGCTGCGAACAGGATTTATGACACCTGAAAAATTGGGAACTCTTCTTCATTGAAGCAGGCATATCCACCGACTCGGCCAAAACTCATGCAACAAGGTTTGCGGACGAGAAGCTGACAATCGGGAGCCTTCAAATGCTGGATCGATCTATGCTTAAGGAGCTGGGAGTCACATTAATGGGAGAAGCCCTGTGTATCATTAAGCAGGCTAAGGAATCCACCACCCAGACAACCCCGCATTCAGGCACTAGCAGCCAAGCCTCCTCATCTCAATCTCGAGATGACACCACAGCAATTCAGGAAGTTCCGAATTGACTGGGATGTCTTTACCAAGATGACAAATATGCCAAACTCCCAAGCTAATATTCACCTATACAATTGTGCTGATGAGGCTGTGCAAAATGCCATAATCAACACACACCTGACTTCTTTACCACTGATCCAGATAATCTACTTGACATGGTAGAAGTGTTGGTCACCCAGAGGTCAAGTCCTATTGTCCATCGCCTTGCTTTTGCCTCCATGTCTCAGGATGCTGATGAGCCAATACAAAGTTACCTTGTCCGCCCCAGAGCCGTAGCCGTTGATTGTAACTTTACCTGCCCCTCGTGTGAACATGACCTGTCTGATATATACATCAAGGACCAGATCATCCGTGGAATAGCAAATGACACACCCAGGCTGACCTACTGGCCAAAGCTAGGGCACTTAAATCCCTTTGAACAAAAATATCCGTCATGCTGAGGCATTTGAATCAGCATTGCGGGACCAAACCTCAATGGCCAGTGCTTCAGATACAGCTGCTGCTCGGCTATCAACATACCGCAGACAGAAGGGTACACCACAAGCCAACGAGGCGATCCGTACCAGCACCTATTGCAACTGCAATGTTAAACCAAACCACCAGGCTTGCTTAGGTTGTGGCAGCCACCAGCATGGCACCTCAGGAACTGAATCACGCCGGCTAAAATGCCCAGCATGGGGACAAACATGTAGTAATTGTGGGAAGCCCAATCACCTATCGAGGGTATGCCGGGCTAAGAAACCAGCTCAAGCGGTCAGGAAAAGCCTAGAGGCTAATGAAGCCGCCATGGACACACTTATCGCCCACATCACATTCAATCAAACGACAGGCACGTATACGTCTAAAAGACACAGGCCAGATAAGGGAAATTGATGCATATGTTGTTCCATTTTCGCCAAAACCGGATCCCAGACAAATTAAGAATATCCCCAGAAATCACAGCACTAGGATGACAATCTTTCCTGACAGTGGGGCCACCATATGTCTCGGGGACTTAAGCACCTTCTGAATATGGGGCTCACTATCGACAACCTCATTCCATCAAGAAAAGTCGTCCGAGCTGTGGGAGGCTTTTACGCTCGTATGTCAGGGTTGGCTCCCCGTGGAATTCATCGTCCAAGGAAGAACAACTAAACAAGCCCTATACATATGCAAAAAGATTCAGCGGCTATACTTCAGCAAAGCAGCCTGCATTGATGTAGGGATACTGTCCAAAGACTTCCCGAAGCCAACAACTACAATATTACCCCAAACAACAATGCAACACATGCCCTCGACAAGCACACATAAAAAAATCGGACGTGAGCCCTAAACAATGCAAAGTCGAGGGACAACTTCCAACACGCCCCAAAAAAATCCCTTTTCTTCCAACAGAACAAAACATTGATAAGCTCAAGAATTGGCTATTAAATCAATTTGCCGAAACGGCGTTCAAGAACAATGGTGAATTCCCACCGATGTCTGGCCCCACTGCACATATACACCTCAAAGAAGGAGCAGTCCCCAAAGCAAGACATAACCCAATTCCTGTGCCTTTTCACTTCAAAGAGCCCGTAAGACAGGCCCTTTGGGAAGATGTGAAAAGGGGTATCATAACCCCAGTACCGTTGGCATGCCCGCTGATTGGTGTAGCACTATGGTAATTACCGCAAAAAAAAAATGGCAAACCACGAAGAACCATAGACTACCAACACCTGAATTCACAGTGCAAACGGGAAACACACCATACAGGGTCACCATTCCAGCTAGCACTACAAGTGCCACCTAAACAAAAAGAAAACGGTGTTGGATGCTGTTGATGGATATCATTCCATCCCCTTAGATAAAGAGTCCCAGCCACTCACCACCTTCATCACAGAATGGGGAAGGTTCATGTACCTGAGAATGCCACAAGGTTACCTAGCATCTGGCGATGCCTACACCCGAAGATATGATGAAGTAATAAAAGACATCCCCCGCAAAGTAAAAATCGTGGATGACACCCTACTCTATGACTCTGACATCGAAGGAGCCTTTTTTCACACCTTCGATTTTCTCCTCCATTGTGCAAAAAACGGCATCGTAATAAATAGAGAAAAATTCCAATTTTGCCAAGACACGGTGCAGTTTGGGGGCCTCCAAATAACATCTTCTGGTGTAACCCCTTCTAAATCCATGCTGGAGGCAATATTGAGCCTGGAGGATGCATTCCAGCAGTCAAAGAAGGTCATAGTTGACTTAGTCCGAAAAGGCATCGCAACATTTCAAAAAGAAAGAATAACCTGCCTTGCCCCAGATTGGAGCAAAGACGGAATGGGCTTCCTACTTCTGCAGAAGTATTGCTCATGCACCACTGACAAAGCCCCAGTTTGCTGCCCTGAAGGTTGGCGCCTGATATTTGCTGGTAGCAGATTCTGCATTGATGCTGAACGCAGATATGCACCTATTGAAGGCGAAGCAGCAGCAATTGCATGGGCATTGGAAAAATGTCGGATTTTTGTAATGGGTTGCCCGAATCTCATAGTGGTTACAGATCATGAACCACTAAAAGGATTATTCGGAGATAGAGACCTTAGTAAAATCCAAAACCCCCGATTATTCAGGTTAAAGGAGAAAACCCTCAGGTACAGATTCACCATTCAGCACTGCCCTGGGAAATGGCACAGAGCCTCCGATGCTGTCTCTCGTAACCCAGCAGACATCTCACAGGCACTCCTAAATGTATTCACTGCTGAACCCTCTCAATCAGACATCATAGAGTCTGACAACATGGATGACTGGGTCAAATCAAAAACTTTATTAGCAACATTCGGTGCAAATGACAACCTGGAGCTCATCTCAGCAGACGTTATCCGTACGGCGGGACGCAGCGACCCGCAATACAAAAAATTAATAGAAGTAATACAAAACGGATTCCAAAGAACGCGCATCCTCACTGCACCTGAAATCCGCGAATATTGGGAAGTGAGGCACCGCCTAAGTGTTGACGACGGGTTAGTGCTCTTAGATCAAAGAATTGTTATCCCCACCTCACAACGCGCAAAAATATTACATAGCCTACATTCTGCACATCAAGGCGAAGTTGGCATGAAGGCACGTGCCAATGAATCTGTTTATTGGCCCGGGATGAATGCTTCAATTCGTAATATTAGAGCAGGTTGTACGTTCTGCTCAAAAATTGCCCTGAGTCAACCAAAAGAGCCAATCAATTTGACACCATCTCCTGATTGGCCATTTCAGCAAATCGTCATGGACATCTTCCATGTTGGAAACCATGGTTACTTAGCATGCGCTGACAGGTTAACGGGCTGGCTGAATCTATACCACTTGAGCCACGGAGAAGCTAATGCCTCAAGGATTATTTCGATTTGCCGAGACATATTTCAAACCTACGGCGCTCCTGAGGAACTCAGCAGTGATGGTGGGCCACCCTTCACATCTCTTCCATTCAAGCAATTTTTGCAAGACTGGGCTGTTAAACAAAGGTTATCATCTGCTGGTTACCCACAATCCAATGTCTAATGGAGCAGAGCTCGCTGTCAAAACAGCCAAGAGAATCGTAAATGGCAACACAGGAGCCCAAGGATCATTGGATAATAACCGTGCAGCAAGAGCCATCCTCCAATACAGGAATACGCCCATTCAAAACATTGGGCTATCCCCTGCTCAACTACTACTCCACCGCCGACTACGTGACTACATACCATCCCACCCAACACTCTATAAGCCACACGCGAATTGGATAACCGCAGCACAAAATCGTGAGATAAGTTTGTCCCGGCGGAACGCTCGTCTCATAGAGCGATACAACAGAACAGCACACACTTTAAACCCCTTCAAAAAGGACAAATAGTGGCACTACAAAGACCAACAACCCGTCGATGGGACACAACAGGTCAGGTCATTGAAACCCTCCCCAACCACCAATACCGTATCAGAGTTGACGGATCAGGTAGAATTACCTTACGAAATCGCCGATTTCTCAGGAAACTGGATACACCAACAATTCCAGTTCCAAGACCTAGTGCAATACCTGAGACCCCTACACCAGTGCAACAAACAGTCGACGCTGGAATAACATCAAACACTGCTCAGCCGTCTACAATAACACGGACAAAAAAATCCCTCGGGCATTGTCCAGACTACTTCCGCACAACCAGCCAGGTTTAAAGGAACTCATCCCTCCCCAAAGGCCACTACCCACACGCGATGGGGGGAAGGAGATGTAGAATAACAATAATAAAAAAGCACTTACCGGCGTAAGAGTTCCAACTAGCGTCCAGCTGGCAGACAAAAATAAAGCAGGTTGTAACTTAATACATATCCTGCAAACTGAGAAATCATGCTAGTATTTATATAGTAATACTTCCACTCAGGTACCAGCAGCCAATCACAGCCCAAGCAATGGACTATCCCACTTTAGCATAATGAGATGCTCCATTGCACCATAAATAGCTCTGTCTCTATGTTGAATTAGTGCTTCACTCAGCTTGCTCCACAACTGAGTGGTTATCTTGACCACGTGATTGTTCGACATATTCCATCAAGATATTCACGTTTTAAATGATGTCAAGGTTTTTTTGGTTCATCCTATATATAAAATAAAAAAGAGAAGTATATTAAACAGCTTACATTTCCAATTGGGTAATTGCAAACGAGGTAATTGACTCGACCTCTGATATATACAAGTCGTTCCTTACATTCCTAGATAAATACATGATTCCGTAATATAGTAAAAACAAATACAGGTAATGATAATAATAGTTAAAGTAAAAGACATTAAAAGCCTTTTACGAATAAATTATTTACTATATAACTATCAGGTCATCCCATAAGTTCTGTCCGAATTTTAACTTTTTGTTAAAATGAACGAAATTTAAAGAGTATTTTATAATGTCTAATGGAGCTGAACATTATTTTTATGTTTAGATGCATTTAAACTGATCAAATTTTATTTCAGAGAACAATAAAATTAAATTTTGTTTGATTAAAACCCTGCTAACATGGAAGTACCCAAGAATCATTTGAGGCACATAATGCTTTATGAGTTCAAGAAAGGAAACCTCAGCAACCGAAGCGGCTAGAAACATTCACTCAGTTTATGGAGAGGAATGTGTGAATGAAAGAACTTACAGAAGATGGTTTGCAAAATTCAGAGGCGGAGATTTCACCCTTGAAGATGAAGATCGAACCGGACGTCCAGTTGAGTTTGATGAAAAGCTTCTTGAAGCAGCTCTTGAAGAAAATCCTGCTTTATCAGTTGAGGAATTGGCAATGGTTCTCAGTTCAAACCATACAACTGTTCATCGTCATCTTCAACAACTTGGAAATGTTCCTAAACTTGGAAAATGGGTGCCTCATGAATTGTCTGAAAACAACCTCAAATCCCGAGTTGACATCTGCTCTTCTCTCCATTCTCGCCAACTTAATTCACCTTTTTTTGGATAGACTTGTGACTGGTGACGAAAAATGGATCTTTTATCGAAATGTTAAGCGTCGTAGACAGTGGCTTGGTAAAGAGGAAGGACCCCAGCCACAGCCGAGAATGGAACTTCATGGGCAAAAGGTTCTTCTTTCAATCTGGTGGGATCGCCAAGGAATAATCTACTTTGAATTCTTACCACCTAATGCAACAATTAATGCTCAAATATACTGTCAGCAATTAGAGCGTTTGAACCAAGCTTTGAGGAAAAAAAAGACCTGCTCTAGTGAATCGAAAAGGGGTGATATTTCATCAGGACAATGCGCGACCCCACACAGCAAGAATCATGTCACAAAAGATCGAAGAACTTGGTTGGGAGAAAATTTCTCATCCACCTTATTCTCACGATTTTGCTCCTTTAGACTTACCATTTGTTTCGTAGCTTACAGAATCATTTGGAAGAAACAGCTTTTGTAACACAAGAAGAGGTTAAAGCTGACATTTGTGAGTTCTTCGAATCAAAGCCAAAAGAATTTTACAGTAATGGAATTAGTAAGCTTGTTAAAAGATGGAAGGATGTCATAGATAATCAAGGAAAATACATTGTTGATTGAATCTGTAATTAAATGTAACATTTGGTCACTTGTTTTCTTTATTCAAAATTCGGACAGAACTTATGGGATGACCTGATATACTAAATTGACCAACAATACATTTTTAAAGCAAAATAATCAGTAATTCTTTTTATCTGTAGTTGAGGCATACAATTATGTTTAAATTGTTTAGCTTTCGGCATTAAAAAGGGGTGCCGAATTAATTTCAACTTCACCAACCGCGACGCGAATGAGTCCGAACTTTTATTGTCCATAACTTCAAAACGGTAGAACTTATCAAACTTTCTTTGTTATTTTCGAATTAAGCAGATACATTTACACCTAAATGGAACTATTCGGAAAATTTGTATCAAAAACTGAGCTTAAACTGCAAATTACTCTCGAGTCGAAATTAGTTCTGTCTCCCATTAAATAACCCATAGAGTTTAATATGTTAATGAACTTATGGGATGACTTGCTATGATCTGAACCTATAAATTCTCACTAAGGGCTTCAGGGCATTTCTCAGCTCACCTGACCAATGAAGAGTGGTGTAAATCAGAAACATCTCTGCCTGGATAGATTCCGATGGGAGTAAAACTCTGCTTTCACTTATTTACTACGATTTGATTAAACTGGAACAAGAACAAAACTGTTGGGTGCCAGGTAATGGGCGGGTTCTCTAGCGAATTTGCCATTAAATGTAAGCTTGTTACAACAGGTGCCTCAAAATATTTTCATTTATAAAATCTACCTAACAAATCTCACCATCCGAATTCCGATGAATGAGGCGTGCAGCAGAATTAGGCCAGAGGCAGGACAAGAACAATGTGTGTTCGTTAAAGACATCGGAACAAGGAACGCAATATTTATGCTGAGAATGTTATCAGAAAGAGCATTACAAATGCAGAAGTACGTGTGTATATGTGCTTTATAGACAACGCAAAGGCATTCGACAAAGTACGCCACAAAGATCTGTTAGAGCTGCTCAGCAACCTTGACATATTCGAGGAAGACATCAAAATAATCAAAAATCTCTACTGGTAGAAAACCGCCTGCATACGCGTAAAAATTAGTTCTGCAGACATACAAAAATAGAAAGGTGTGTAAGACAAGAATGTGTCTTCTCACCGGACTTATTCAACCTATACAGTGAGGCAATTCTGAGAGAATTGGAAATCCTACCAGGATTTATCATTGGTGGCCACAATCTTAACAACATCAGATATGGCGATGACACAGTGCTGATAGCAGACACAGAAAGGAAACTACAAAACCTTCTACAGAAGGTAGCAAAGGAGAGCAAGAAAAAGGGACTAAGCATAAACAAGAAGACAGAATGCATGGTCATCAGCAAAAATACAATGCAATTTACAGGTTGAGGGCACTTTTTAGTGTCCCCGACCTGTAAATTGCATTGTAAATAGGTTGAATAAGTCCGTTGAGAAGACACATTATTGTCTTACATCCCTTTCTATATTTGTATATCTGCTGAACTAATTTTTACGCGTATACATGTACTGAAATTTAAATATCTGGGAACTCCACACTCTTCCCACTTCTCTTGGACATGAGTAGAGGCTTACGCCTTGTTTCTTGTTTAGGAAGGGGTTTCCGGTACTCTCTCTCTCTCTCTCTCTCTCTCTCACTGGCCTCTGTATCTCCAGTTGCCTTGATCTATCCACTACTCTTCTCCTCATCCTTTCTTCTATCACTCCTATCTGACCTTGCTACAAATTTTCTGTAACCGCTTGCGTCCTAGTGGATTTCCGCCTTGCTTGGGGTGAAACGCTTAAAAAAAAAAAAAAAAAAGAACTGTTCTGACAGAAGACGGAAAGTGAGACACTGAAATCCGAAGACATTTTGGGATGACCAAAGAAGCATTCCAAAGCTAAACAAAGTATTATAAGACAGGAAAATTTCGTTGGAAACGGAGTACTGAACTGCTAGGTGATATCAGTCCTCCTGTATGGCAGCGAATGCTGGACAATCTCCTCAAAGATGAAGAAGAGACTCGAAGCAACAGAAATGTGGTTCTAGAGAAGGATGCTCAGGATACCATGGTCCGAATATGTGGGCAACAACGAGGTTTTTGAGAGAATGGAAACAAAGAGGAAACTTATGCTTAACATCAGGAAGAGGCAGCTGGAATTTCTGGGACACGTAACGAGAAAAGTCATGCGTGATACACGCGTAGGCGATCATGTATTTTTCGATACATGACTGACGAGACAGATTTTTTCCCACAGTAGGTTGCCATTTCTTCCTGAGGTAGACCAGTTGCCATCCAGAGCTATAGAACCCGTTTGTCCTGCTATTTACCCATAGCTGGGGGAAGAAGAAGAGAATAAATACCTTTCCCAAGGTTATTAGCACGTAAGCAAATGTAATGGATTCGACTGGAATTCGAACTTGGTTCTCCGATTCCTCAATCCGAGCCGCTATCCATTACTCCACCGTACTGAACTACTTGAAATGAAAACATGCAGCGGTAAGTGAGCCGGCAAAGCAATGCGTGTCCGAAAAATATTCAGCCATTTACCATAGCCAATCCGAGACAATGACGCCTACAACAGCTCTCATCTTTGAACGCCACAGCTAATCTCAGTGTCATCTCGATTTATTAAAACAATCTGTCATCTTTCGAAAGCGATATCAACTGTATCTTCTTAATCATGTCCGTGACGTTTCATCGTGGAGCCTTGGGAAAAGCCGTGAAGTCGACCTGGGACAAATCTAGACTCTAGTAGCGATAACTTACTAGTGACGATAGAATGAGTGACACTACTTAGATTAACTGGTCCGCTCGTTAAAAAGAAAAAGAAAAGAAATTAAGAACAATTCTTTATTTAACGATTTTTTGTAATTCATTAGACATCTCTCTATTAACGACATTTGTTTGAGACGGATGCTTCTTTTAAATAACTTTAGAAGTTGGGGGGTGTTGTGCGGGTACTGTAACGGTTAAGGAGTCGGAATGAGAAATCGAGAAGCCGCGTTTGAATGCCAGCCGGGTTCGTTATAGTCACTTACGCGCAAATATCCTTAGGGAAGGTATTAATCCATCTGCTCCCGCTAGCTATGGTTTAAATAACAGGTTTTTTTTTATCTTTAGCCTTGGTTGGCAACCAGTGTAAGAGAAAGATAATTAAATCAATCCCTAACTTCTAAAAGACTATTCTGCAAATTCATTTTTTTTCTTTTATTTACAAATGTCAAATTTGAAACTGGGTTTACGTCATTGATAACTACAGACGATGAAACGAGGAAAACGACAACATCAGTTGTTTCAGTATATATATATATATATATATATATATATATATATATATATATATATATATATATATTAAATTGGTAGACATCTACCGGTCTAAGATTTAAAGAATCTCGAAAAATGCACGCTAATAGACATCAATTAAAAAAAAAACACATGTCTGCTCAAAACACGTGTATTAATGAATTATCATGAAATATAGCAAATCTGTCAAAATGAAAACATCTGTATAACATCTGGGGAATGAAGACTATTGTATCTGTAGTTTAATGGACTTTTTGATTCAATATTGTATTTCTGATTTTTGCCAGAGAAAAGAAGATCATGGTGATGATTAAGCAGTGAGAAATACTGCGATAATTGAATTGAACAAATCTCTCAATTTACCTTTCTCTTTTTTTCATGATCTTAACGGATTTTGTTCGTCAATCAATAAATTGAGATTTTCTTTTCAATTGCTGTTCCCAGGTTTCACTCTGGGAAGGAAATATGTGTACATGGATCTGGCTAAGAATATGACATGCACTAACTTTCATTGCAGTATGTGTCGAATTTTACATGAGAAAAATGCGTATAGACGCCGTGGTTTGATCCTTGTGCCAGACAGGCAAAATAATATCGATATCTATTTTGAGTTCGTGTTCCGAAGAGAAGGAAAGACAGAATAATGCCACTGATAGTAAAGATTCTTTCCTTAATGAGAAAGAGGTAAGGTTTTTTTTTTTTTTAAATCATGCCAATTCAGCATTTAAGCGAACATAAAGCTTTAAGTCTACCTTTCTTCTTCTACTTCTTCTTCTCCTCCTCCTTCTTTGATGACGTTGGCTCCACTATTTCCTATCATTTGTAGCTCCTAATACACTTTGTTTTTCTCTCATAAAACCTGTTCCGCCATCCATTAACTCAAGCTCTCTACGTAGGTTATACGTTGATTATTTCCTCTGTCCCTCTTACCTTCAATCTGTCCTATGAGTATCAGATTATCCAAGCCTTCTTTCCTTATGCGTCCTAGAAACTTCAACTGTCTCTTTCAGATCATAATTATAGGCGTGTTTTTTTTTTTTACATTTTCATCGTTGTTCGATGTTATTCTCGGCACCCCCCTGAAGAATCACGTTTCTATTGGTACAAGTCTCTTCTTCACCTGTGAGAACATTGTCCAGAATTCACTACCATATAACTGGGTGCGGTGGATAAATTGTCGTCAAAATGGCGCAAAAATGAAAATAACACTCATATCTCATTTTAACAGATATATTTACCAAAATTACACAAAAACATCTTGAGATACTAATGAGTAAATTTATTCAATAAAATCGGCACCAGCGACTCTTCTAGGCCGTCTCCTTGTTTGTTGGTGAACGCTGCCATAATCCTTGTGTTCAGTTCATCTTTGGTGTTACAAGAAATTTTGTTAGTTTCTCGCTCAACTCCGCCCCGCATATAATAATCAAGAGGTTGTAGTCTGTGAAGTTAGGTGGCCAGATGTCTGGGATGATGTGGTCTCAAAAATTGTCTGACAGCCATGATTGGGTTCTCCTGCTTGTGTAAAAAACCACCCTCTTGGCCGAGGTCAGTACTACCTCGTCAAGGGCCGAGGTCAGTACTACCTCGTCAAGACACTTGTTGTAGGCCTCCATATTGAGTCTGAGACTGTGTCTTTTTGTCAGACATAGGGCCTTCCAGCAGCCACTCTGACAGCCATAACGGGGTTCTCCTGCTTGTGTGGCAAGCTACCGTTTTTGACTAGGCCAGAACATCAAGGTACTTGATGTATGCCTCCGTGTTGAGTCTGAGGCTCTGTGGGAAGATGAATGGCGGTGTAACGTCACCATCACTTCAAACCCCATAATGTTGACTAGATATATCATCCAAATCTGCACTGTCCTCTGAAATGTTCGTATTGTAACTGAGTGTGAGAGAATTTGAGAAAACGAAGACATTCTTCAGGAGGGAGAACTATAAAAGAACAAGAATGAAAAAGACAGAAGATTGACATTTCACTTAAATTTTTGAAGATCAAAATTGATTGGATATCAAAATCTCGCAAGAGACTTCCACAAGCGAGAAGTGTGCGAGAAGATACTGTTTGCACAGGACTTACGGTTACAACTAACCATTTCAACATTAAAATGACGAGACCTAGCTGTCAATCTAGCACTGCGTTTAAATTCACAAAGTCTGGACATCAAAGTGGAAAGCTTATCAGAATAAAGACAATTAAAATTATTTATGGAACAGGCACAGCGAAGCTACGTTACAGTCGTGGTAAAGTTACTGAAGCCAAGATACCACGACAGTAGCATTAATCTTACAGATTTTTTTTGTATTTTATCTAAAATTTGTAAATACGTATCAGAAGCAACAGAATAGAAGATACAGCAATATTTTATGCATGGACGTATGATAGACTTCAATATATATATATATATATATATATATATATATATATATATATATTTGTAAATACATAGCACAAGTAACAGACTAGAAGTAGCAGCAATATTCAATACATGGTTGAATGATAGACTTTAAAATGTGTAAAATTACTTGTTTCTGTTATAATTCTTTAATACACACATATATATATATATATATACGTAATTTTACACGTTTTTAAGTCTACCATTCGTCCATGCATTGAATATTGCTACTACCTCTGCTCTGTTACTTCTGCTATGTATTTCCAAATTATATATATATATATATATATATATATATATATATATATATATATATATATATATACTTAACTGGTATTGTTCCAGTTACTTGCGGCTAATCCTAGAAACAAACAATTTATAACCTTAAATTAAAAATAATCGCAAAGTGTGGGGATGATGGCAACTGGAAGATGCAAAATGAAGCCATAAAGTGTATCCTTTAAGTGGAAAGGTGAATGTTCTCGATTTAATAAGTATAGAGAAACTGCAAAGAACGAATCTTGTCTCAAGTATATCATTCGTGTTTTATAAAAATTGTTATAGTTTGTCTATTTTCTTATTAGTGGTTGCGAATCTCTAACTCTACTTAAGGTTGAAATCAAACTTTATCAAAATTATGTGTAGGATGCAATGTGCTTTATAATTTTCGTAATTTGCATAGAGCATATTCGAGTAGGTTGAAATATATATATATATATGTTGAAACTTGGATAAGCATGGAATAATAATAATACAACACAAAATGTACGTTAACAAAATGTATTGAAACAAGGAAAAGGTACACAATATTTACAGATAGTTTTGGTATATTCTTGGGAAGACTCTTCCTGCATAATGGGTTGACTAAATCGCAGTCGGGCAGAGTCTCTGGATTGGATCTTCTTCTAACTACTATCTTACTCTCTGGTCTTCCGGTACCAACCCATATTTATATGGTCGGTACTCCAATATGTAAATTAGGTGGATCGTACCACAACAATATATATATATATATATATATATATAGTAATTCATTTAGGCTAGAAGAATTCTCAGCAGAATGCAGGCGGCATTGTACGGCCGTTTCGCCCTATTTTTGGGCCTCATCAGCAGTGCACACCCACTAACGTGATTCGAACCCGGACTGTTTCAATACAACTATACCAATAATAACCTCGTCCACCTGTAAAAAGGATTAAAAAAAATAATGGAAGCCCTAATAATAAAAAAGGCAACAATTAACATTATTAACTACGAACATGGTCACAATGTGATGTGTTCGGAAAATAAAACATCTCTATAGCACTAAAAACATGCGCACAACGCCCACACTCAATTGAACTGAAAAAATAAAAGCATTCTTGATTATGGCTGAAATTATCGCCGAAAGAACATTTGGACACTTTCTACACACCCACTGTGTCCAAAAAAGAAGCACTACTTCGAACAAGAAAAATTAAATACAAAGCTTAATTGTAGTACCTTGTCTGTCGTTGTTAAGGAAACATGCATAAAGGAAGGATTGCTACCTAAATAAACGATAGATAGATAGATAGATAGATAGATAATAGAATTAATATTAAAAAGTTTATCACTTAGCTGATTATTAGTTTATTACCTTCAGCATCCCGACTCCAGAGTTTCGTTGACGGCCCCGTCCGTCCACTCCTCAGGAGGTATCAGCAATTGATTGCTTATATTTCTCGATTTTTCTTTTGAATGCAATTATATAAATATATATATATATATATATATATATATATATATATATATATATATATATATATATATATATATATATATATATATATATATATATATATATATATATATATTTTTAAATTTTCTCTATTTTTTTTTTTTTATGCACTTATCATATAAATATGTGTGTGTGTAAGGTTTTAAATTATCTTTATTACATAAGAAAGAGTGTTCAATATCAGAGATACAGCGTAGGTGTAGACAGTGTGAACACAGAAATCAACACAGGATGATGACTTTGTCTGAAGATCACTTGAATCGTGAAACTAACAGTCACTGTGGTATGTTCAACCTGTCTATACATGAACATAGATAGATAGATAGATAGATAGATAGATAGATAGATAGATAGATAGATAGATAGCGAATAGACTGAGATAGATAGATAGATAGATAGATAGATAGATAGATAGATAGATAGATAGATAGATAGAAACTTTGAATATATTTTCTGTTTATACGTTTCATATATACAATATTTAAGTAAATAGTCTGTGTATAATAAGCAATATTAATTACATTAATTCAGGCCGGTAAATGCAATTAATACTGTTTATTATAAACAGTGCATGTACATAAATAATTGTATCTGTAAAAATAACAAAAATAAACAGGATATATATATATATATATATATATATATATATATATATATATATATATATATATATATATTAGTGTATGTACATATATATACATATATATGTATATATATTATATATATATATATATATATATATATATATATATATATATATATTACAATACATATATAGTGCTGTGCAAAAGTAAGTGAACCCCTAAGTTAATATTTTTAAAAAATGTCTTTTTTACAGATAATGAAAAAAATGTGAATTAAACTATATATTTAAGAAAAACTTGTATTAAACAAATTACAACCATTTAAAAATTAAATTATAGTTAAAGACTGAGGAAATGAGGACAAAATTTGTAGAAATATGATAATTAAAAATAATTTCTCAAGAAATCCGTAAATCAAAAGAAACAACAGAAAAATAAAAGAAGGAAAGCCTGTGTTTGTATTTATGTATGTGTGTGTGCCCGTGTGTGTTTATGTATGTGTGTGTGCCCGTGTGTGTTTATGTATGTGTGTGTGTCTATGCGTGTGTGTGTGTGTGAGCGTTGTATATTACGAGTTTCGTAAAATCACATTTAACGTCATTTGGTCATCAACTATTGTTTCTTTTTGAAGAATTTAATATTTCTGTCTTCATTTTTCACTCTTTTTGTCTTTCCCTTTTCATTCCGAAACCAAGCTGTCTCTATCGCCATAATTTTTTTTTTTTTGTCTTTTAATTTTTTCCATATATCCAATTAATCTTTTCCTTTCTGTCGTTTCTTTTCTTTTTTTTTTTTTTTTACCTCAACTCCCTCAAGCTTTTTACTCTCTTTTTTTTTTTAAATTAAATGTTTGCCCCATTTCCCTCAATGTTTCTCTTCGATCAGTTTTTACATCTGACGTTCTCTTCCATTGACCTTCTTTGATTTCATTTTTCGTTCATACACACGCGCACGCGCACGCGTGCGCACACAAACACACACACGCACACGAGCGCGCACACATACAGACACACACTGACTCTGCTACTCCATTTACAAGATCTTTCCATTATTTCACTTTTAAATTTAAACATTCATTATCCCATTTCTGAATCTTTGTCTTATTTCCTCTTTGGCGTTCTCATTTTCTCATCTTAACGCAATCAATTTTCTTCTTTCACTGTGAATCGTTCACTTCTTTTATGAGTTGGGTCTCTTTAGAGCGGGTCTTGGTCAGGGCTCCCCACATTTTCCTGTCCTTTGTAATTTTAACCAAAGCTTACTTTAGATAAATGTTGATACTGGAATTATTAAAATTAACAAAATGATTTTCTATTCTCTCTTTCTTTCTTTCTTTCTTTCTTTCTTTCTTTCTTTCGTTTGTTCTTTCTTTCTTTCATTCGTTCGTTAGTTCATTCTTTCGTTGTTTTTTTTTTCTTTCTATCGTTTGTTGGTGCATTCCTTTGGTCGTTCTTTCTTTCTTTCGTTCATTCGTTCGTTTTTCCGTTGATTCTTACTTTCCTTCGTTAGTTCGTGCGCTCTTTCTTTCTTTTTTTCTTTCGTTCTTTCAATTATTCTTTCTTTCTTTCTTTCTTCTTTCTTTCTTTCGTTTGTTCATTCTTTCTTTCGTTCGTTCGTTCGTATGTTCTTTCTAACTCTCTCTCTCTCTCTTTCTTTCTTTCTTTCGTTCGTTCGTTCTTTTTGGTTGGTTCTTTTCTTTCTTTCTTTCATTCTTCCTGTATCGTACAAGTTACAATTTCTTCGAAAAAGTTATTCATGAAGGAAAAATATATTCTATCATTTCACCCATAACTTCGCTTTCTTTCTTTCTCGTTCAAGTTACCCCTTCTTCTATGTATTCATGACGGGGGTGGGTATATTCTTCTATCTATCTATCTATCTATCTATCTATCTATCTATCTATCTATCTATCTATCTATCTTTCTTTCTTTTAACCGCCTACATATAGTACTTTCGTTATCTCCCTCTTCTTAAATGTGTCACATCACCTCAGTACGTGACCGAATACGGCTCTCCACTTAGAACAAGTTTTTATAGCTTTAAACAATATTTGTCTCTTTACCATCCCTCCCAGTCCTTATCTGCCACACATTTATATAAAATCGTTGGGCAGGTTATTCGCTATTTCTCTCTATCCCTCCTTCTCTCAATTCGTCTTGTGAGTATCAGTTTCTCCAAGCTTTCCTCCTTCATTATGTATCACAGAAATTACAACTGTCTCTTTCTAATTTTAGTGTCTCTTTCGTCCCCGTTTTCCTTAGACCTGCCTCGTTGCTGACATGTTCTGTTCTGGTTAAAGTATTCTCACCATCCTCCTGCTGAAATATATAACGACTCTTCAAGTCTCTAAACTGACCTGCTAAATACGTACTCATGCATGCACATACAAAATATGTTGGCAGAGCGGAAGAGAAGGAAAGAAAGAGACGAAAAAAAATGAGGGGTGAGAGAAATAGAGAAGGTGAAAGAAAAAAGAGGTTCTAACACATACTTGTATACGTTCCTAATTGCTTTGAACACTGACCCACTCCTTGAATGGGGAAAGAGATTTGAAGGAAAAAACATATAAAGAGAGAGAGAGAGAGAGAGAGAGAGAGAGAGAGAGAGAGAAGAAGAAGAAGAAGAAGAAGAAGAAGAAGAAGAAGAAGAAGAAGAAGAAGAAAAGATCAAACAGTTGGCATAAAGGTATTTTAGAAAATAGGAATTGATCAAGCAGGACGCTGCAGGCTGGATTTTGGAAGGCCAAATGAAGACACTGGTATTTTCGTGGAGCCAAGGGAATGTATTTCCATTATTTTATTGGTTGTAAACAACTTGGAAGCGAAAGAAAGTAAAAACTAAATACATTTCGCTAAGAGTTTTGAGAAAGATTCTGTCGCCTACCGCCCATCCTACTGAGCTATTACCACAGCGATCTTTACATCCAGCAGTGAGAGAAACACACAAATGCACCCTCTGTCCCCGATATTGAATACATTACCCCTATAAATAGAGCAAATGTTAAACATATATATATATATATATATATATATATATATATATATATATATATATATATATATATAATGCTTATATATTAATTAAAGAATATCAAACACTTAAAATCCCATGGGTAAAAATTTTTATTTCATGAGGGCTCTAAAATAGCAGCTTTCAATGTTAAAGATATTGTATGTCTTGAAACATGAAAATAAAAAAAAATATGAAATAAAAAAAAATATTACCTCTGTGATTTTAAATGCTTGATATTTT
Organism: Acanthosepion pharaonis; assembly: GCA_903632075.3. NCBI lineage: Eukaryota > Metazoa > Mollusca > Cephalopoda > Sepiida > Sepiidae > Acanthosepion > Acanthosepion pharaonis. Next base: position 4,705,092 of record CAHIKZ030004155.1, on the reverse strand, counting down.
TTAATATTCAATTATTAATAATAATTTTGCTTTGTCTATTGCTCTCTCTAGATCGATATGCTCCTGGAAATTCCATACGCATTACCATACTATATATATATATATATATATATATATATATATATATATATATATATATATATATATAAATAAAGGCAAACAAGCACTTAACAAACCATTGAAGCCGATAAAACATGGGTTCAAATCCTCAGATGTGTAAACCAAATTTGGTTTACAGGCCTGAGGATTTGAAGATCTGGTTTACACGTCTGAGAATTCAATGAAATAAAATATAAATAATTTTTGCTCTGTCTTTTGACATACAGCTCTCCACAGATCTATATCCTCTTGGAAATTCCATACGGATTACCAATAATTTCATTATTAATATGTTATTAATTACATTTAAATTTACATACGCTCTATCTCTCATAATGGACACATTCAACCATACATATAGGAAGTCTTAAAACTATATTTTTATTATATAATGGTCTCTGCCATTGTTTTCGTCGTATGAGGACCAAGCAGTTCAGTTCTTAGAACCGAATAACCAGTTTACCCGTACATATTTGATAACTTTTGGTAAATTCTTGCGCAGAATCACATTTTTAGGAGGGGCGAATAGACAGAATTGGTGCACAATGTGCCACATCCGACACTCTTCAGTTTTTTGAATTCAAAGATGGCTATCTCATAAAGAGGTTGACACCCAAATCTATAGGACCCAGTGTATCTTGCTATTTAGATGGGTTGAGGAGAAGAGATGAATTTATACCTTTCCCAAGACTTTTTTTTTTGCACGTAAGTGAACGTAACGAAATTTTATCATTCATATATATATAAATACTAGCAGTAGATTCCGGCGTTGCCCGGGGATGTAACAGTAAGAGATAGATCAAGTATCGACCATCATAAAGACTGAAAAATACAATTGACAGACTATTGTTTAAGGTTGATGGACACGCATATCTTAATTAGTTTTTTTGTTTTGTTTTGTTTTTTTGTTTTTTGTTTTTTTTACGAATTGGTCAAACCCAAACTCAAACAAAAACATTGTTTTCAATCGTCATGAGTCTACTGATTGAATAGAATTTTATTATAAACAATTATCTTGTAAATGGAATTTTTAAAGCATTCTGAATGTAAAAATAAAGAAAAAAGTGTGCAAGACAATAAGAAACACTACCTGCCAAAAAAAGAGAGAAGTTTTGTTGAAATCGGTTGAAAAATGTAGGAAATCCGATTCCATATATAAACGAACACACACACACACACAAACAAACAACCAACCTGGGTTTTATAATAAGTATAACTGATGTATTTTTGGGGTACTCGATGTGAGTTGAATGACTTATTTCATTAATGCCTCTTAATCGTGTTTTGTATAAAGGCAAATTGATTTCTTGCAAAAATAATTGTGTTTTTCCAATTTTTTCCTACGTTGTCAGAACCACCTATACTCGAGGACGAATTTTCTACGTAGTCCTGTTAATGAAGTTTTGTTGAAAAAATAATGGGATGAAAAATGTAATTTTTACGTAGTCCTGTGAAGAAATACGATCCCAATATAAAAACGACACACACACACACACACACACACAATCTGCGTTTTATAAGTAAGATTATTTCCTTTCATTTCTGTTGTATACTCATTTTCTTCTGGGTCCCAACCAGCAACCTAAAGTAAGAAATGTCATCATGACATTTTCACTGAATATTTTTTTTAAAAAGACAACCTAAGACAGCACACATTTTCCGAGAAATTTTCATAGAAAAAATGCGTTTTCAGACAGGTATCGAACCCGTATCCTATACGGAACCGTCATATAACCTGACCTCCTCTTAACCGATTGGGTCACAGAGGAGCATTCGGTTAGCAAGGTCGAATTTACAGTTTTCAAATACAATTCTCTATCATTTTTTTCGCATACATTCATATCTGCTCAATGCGTATCCAAATGTAAACAAATGACGTCATACATTATGAAATGGACGCATATTTTCTATGAAAATTTCTCGGACATTCAGGCCGGTAAATGTTGTTAATACTGTTTATTATAAACAAAGCATTTATTTAAATATTTGTATCTATAAAAGGAATGTATAAACATAAAAAATGTCTTAATATATATATATATATATATATATATATATATATATGATAAATGCTAATGTCACTGTGTCCCACTTTCTCGACTTTACTTCTAGAGGCCGTACCCCAACATATCATACCATTTTGGAATCAGGCCGATACGGTGAGCAAATCAAAAACATTCTGATCCTGATCCAGATCCGCAATTCTAAAATTTCAGATTCCCATGTTTTTATTACTGCGTTTGTTTTCGGCGATTTTATTATTTTTTATGGGATTTTTTGCGACAAATTATTTTTTACGATAACCATTTTTATAATTTGCAAATAAATTTGGGAAAAATTTACTGTTGAAATAGCTGAATGCAACTGCCACTTCTACTCGAACAATTCCTTTTCTCGCATCTTCCCGCCTGTAGAAATCACTTCCGTTCCCTTGCTTCCCTGGTATCTACAATCTTCAAGAATTTAAATGCAACTTCAATCGCCATCTTCTATTTTCTTGAATCCCGTTCATTTCTGTTCTTTTCTCAGTCATCTCTATACTCAGTCTTTTATCTCACTTTCACTCCCTGTAACCCACTGCGTACTAGAGGCATTCCTGTTGCAGTTTTTTTGGATATATATGTTTACTAGTGAGCTAGCCCAAATGACTTGACTCACTTTATAGTCCACCAATAGAAGGTTAACCAATCAGAAGACGTAGAATATTCAATCCGTCGTGTATAAAGGCGTCCATTTTGTTTACCCTATCTGAATGTCCAGTCCAGCTTGTCAGGCGAAGAGGAACAGAAGGAAGAACTACGCTCTGCTACTTTTATCAAAATATCCACTGCTAACCTGAACAACGCTTTCCCACGGTCTTAGAAATATGCTAACCTCTGGATTCTATACTCAAAGACGACCGTCATCATGAACAACAATTCCCGCATTGCTTGGGGTGAAATGAAATATATATATATATATATATATATATATATATATATATATATATATGTTTGCGTGCGTGTGTGTGTGTGCATGCGTGTACATATGTAGCGAAAATCGGCATCCTTCTGTAAACAAGAAAAGGTCAAATTAGGTTTGCGTTATCCTAAGGAAACTTTCCTTTCAATGATATTGTTGGGCTTCTTGATTTCGTGTCGTATATTACATAGCAATAAGCCGGGCTTACCGATTCAAGTTGATCGACACATCCTGCTAAACTGAGCACAATGCCTGATACCGCCGACAGTAAACATTCTGAGACGTACAATAGCGAGTTGGTGGGATAAGATTTGTTTCAGAACACGTAAGAGTATTGATGTTGAGTTAAAGAAATATGAAGCCGAGAGGAAAAGCTGTTCCATAGATTCATGGCACGATACTGACGAGAAAGAAAACGAGATCTTAAATTGGGTATACAGACTGAGGCAAGAATGAAAAGGGATGTAAAAAATGAGTATACACACTGGGGAAAAGAAGTTCGAAAGGTTGATATAGATGAATGGTAATATTAGCCGTATACTTATAAGGAAATATTCGGCATTCATTGACCGAGCAAGAAGCTCTAGTTTCGGTTGAAATTGGTTTGGTTTGTTTTACGGCATATCAACCTCAATGGGTTATTTAATGCTGACAAAATTTTTATTGCTGGTAATATGTTTTTCTTAAAAACCTATTTCTGGGAATAGTTTTCCTTGAAGAAATCTATAGCTGGTCATATTTTTTAAACAATGTATAACTGTTTGTATTGCTGGTATATATATATATATTTTAAGTATTGCTGATAATAATTTTTCCATAAAAAATTATTGCTGGTAATAATTTTTTTTTTATTACAAAGTATTTCTGGTATTGAATCATATTTTTACAAAAGTTTAGGTGTTAACTATTTGCCCATAGATGGGACCCTAACAGACAATTGCCGATACCTCCTGACGAGTGGACCGAGCGATTACACAAATGTTCGTCAACGAAACTCCGAAGTAGAGAAGCTTAATATAACATCAATCAGCTAAGTGACAGATTTTATATATTTTTATTATCCCGATACGTATGCGTACGCATGCTGATAAAAAATACACAAAAAAATGGAAAGAGATCTAAGAACACACAGGGGTCATTAAAAGATGAGAATCTTTCTCACCCTTTCTCGGACCAGTCTTAATTGATTTATTACTTTTCACGCAGAATTCTTTCACTGTCAGTTCAATAAAGACATTTGGGTCATTAACACACAAAAAAGAGAATGTCTAATATCGAGAATATTTAACATCGAAAAACATAAGAGAAATTAAATTCTTTTAATAATATGTGGAAATATATGCTTTTTTGCCTGATGAAGGTCACGAGACCGGAAACCCGTGTAGCAAAATTACCCAAAATAAAGCATAATATTTTTTTTTTTTAAATCCACATTACAACCAAAAACGTTTGCGGTTTCTCTTCTCTTTTTATTATACACATTTTCTCTCGTTGGAACTATTATAACCCTTCCCCTATATATATATATATATATATATATATATATATATATATATATATATATATATAGTAATCCGTTGGTATAATCCAGGCGAGTTTTATTAACACAACATAGAATTTGAAATATGTTAAAACTGACTGACAAAATAAACCGAGCAAAATTTCTTTACAATTAGAATTAAGATGCCTTTAGTAAATGACCATTTACTGGAGTATACATGTATGTATGTAGGTATATCAGTATTAGGGCAGATATTCGTGACACTCGCATATATGTATATGGGTCAGCCTGATACCCTATATATAATCATTATATACGATTCAGCATGTCCAATCTTGGGTAATTAAATTCTTCCTACCAGCAGAAGACTTCCTAACATAGTGTACATAAGTTAATCCAAGAATTTAATAGGTAGAGTCCAAAGGGTCATTTCCAGCTAGCGTATGTATGTATGTACTTAAATGAATATATCTAAGTGCCGGTTAGTGCAGTCAGTTATACGAATAGGTATTATTAACGGGGACAAACGCATCTGTTTCGTTAATCTCCGTGAATTTCCGTCCAATTAAATTTTGACCGTGTGACCATTAGGATATAGGAGAGCCCATCGGTCTCGCCCTCCTCCCCGCTACTCAGGCTCTCCTCCCTTCATAATATGATTCCAATAATTATGTTTTCTTCTTCCCCCTTACCTCCTAATATGTGTCCAGTTACATACACTCTTTTTTTTCTTTCTCCAAATAAATTGTACACTACAAATTGATACCAGAAACAGTTTGAAAAATCCTGCGAATTTTAAAATTAAAATTCGTAGCTGAAAACGGTCATTTACTAAAGGTATCTTAATTCCAATTGTAAAGTATATATATATATATATATATATATATATATATATATATATATATATAAAATTATTTGAAAATTATTAAAAAATAATAAAAAATTTTAAACCACTACAAAAATCTGAGTAATAATAGCCCTTCCAAAATAATAAACAACGATAATACCAACAAGTGTAATTGTAGAAATCCTAACGAATGCCGATTGCAAATTGCAAAACCGATGTCAAACTGACTCTCTTGTTTACCTAAGCACTATTTCTACTATAGAAAATTCAACAGATAAAAGTTTTTATATTGGGAGTACCAAGAATTCTTTTAAAACTAGGTGGTATCAACATATATTATCTTTCATCAATAACGCTTACAAAAATATCATGTCCCTTTCTAAATATTTTGAAACTTAAAAGAAACAAAATCCCTACGGTAAAATGGAAAATACTAAAAAAAAGCTAGAACCTGTTATCTTTAAATGAACGTTACTTGTTATGCTTACATGAAAATTAGAAATTATCCAATTTGCTGATAAAAAATCTCTGCTAAAGCAAAGAAGTGAATTATCAGTAAATTGCCGACACAGTTTATCTTTTACCTTACCATATAGTTATTTTTTTTAAATTAAGTAGTAGTACAATTTTTATGGCCATAATTTATAAGCAAAATACGGTCCACCTTAATTATCTTATATTTTTTATTCATATTTAGTTTTTCTATCTATTGCTGTCCAATTTGTATTATTTATATCTTATACAGATGTTCTACGTTTTTATTTTTATCTGTTGATTAATTTAAGAAGCTTCCTAAATCAGTAATTTAAAAGAAAAAAATCTGTTGAAATTAACTTTACATCTGATTATCCTACTTCCTCTTCCCTCAGCGTCATTTGAAAAATTGAATTTGTCTACAATCACAATACTTTTATTGCTAAAATATTTTCCGTATTTGTCAATGATGACTTGTCTAAGTTCCGGTGTATCATGCCATGTAAAAATAACTCCACCCTCTGAGCTTAATTGTCTATTTAACGTAGATGTGATATTTAGTTGGTTGATGAAGACAAACCCCACAAGTCTATTTTTAATTCTGATCTTGTGTTTTCTCAACCCGCACCCATTTATCATTCGGAAAAAGGTAACATTTTGCTTTTGAAATTTTCTTAAAAATTATTTAATCACCAGTCATTTAACATCGCCTGAAGAGGTACAACGTTGTGCCGAAATACGAAAGTATTGTGGAGCGATTTCAACATGTTTTTGTTAAAATATGTTATAATAAAATAATAATATATTGCTCTCCTTTGTATTGAGCACTTTTTAAAAAAGTAAATGCTATGGACAACGGAATTTTACTTGATCTCTTATTTCTCTCATTTGTATATATATATATATATATATATATATATATATATATATATATATATTTGAAGAAATTTTGAAAAAACAAACAAAAATCCTTAAATGTAGTTAAATGAAAAAAAATTTCGACGTCTGACGTTTTTTATGTCCATCGTATTTGTCATATTGGAATTTTTTGATTAAACCTTTTTTTTGACAATATTCATCAAAATACAATTCAAACGTTCGACATTTGATTTAACAAATACGATGGATTTTAAAAACAAAATTCATTATTTATATCCATTTAACAGATAACTATAAAATTTTAAATTATCTTTAATTAAATAATATAGACAAGTTTTGTCTATTTATTTTATAAATTCGTCATATAATAAGATTAATAACATAATCATTAAAAGAAGAAAGAAAATCACAATACTAATACATATTTTTTTTAATCCTATCTAAGCTTTCGGCTTACATAAGCCATTATCAAAGATGACAATTACATTACAATATATTAAACAACACACGGACAAAACAATAATGATATTCTGTTTTTGCTTACATGGATGATTTCCAAACAACGATAAAATCGTGCATACACGACGCTGGAAGCGAAAATCGCACTGCAGATCATGACGTCACACATGTCCACTCTAGAGTGAAAACTAAAAGTATTAAGTATGGGAAGCCGTTGGTATAAACCAATGGCTTCTGTTATAAATTATACGCATTTAAGAATATTTGTATAGATTTAATAGTTTATTTTGTTCAGGTTAGGTTTCAACTGTTTTATATATATAGCTTCAAGAATTTTTTGTTTTGTTTATTGTTTTCATGTTTAAGTATAGTATATATATATATATATATATATATATATATATATATATATATATATATATAGGACAACTTTTTTTTTTTAAATTTCGATAAATATGATAGACAAGGAGAATTTCATTGATTTTTTATTTAGTTTTTAAAAGATTTTCCCATTCGGTGGGAGAAAGAGAGAGCAAAAATTGTCCATATTGTCCGTTGTCCCAAATTGACCATAAGCGTTTGCAAGAATATGGACGGAATCGTCGGGTTCTGATTGAAAACTGTCCGTTGTATTGTTTAAGTATTGATATTTCTCCCGTACTAAAATTATTTACAGGGCAAAATAATATAAAAATGTAGTTATAATCTCGTTGCAGTAACTGCTTGCATATATATATATATATATATATATATATATATATATATATATATATATATATATATATATATATATATGTGTGTGTGTGTGTGTGCATATATATGTGTTTATCATTACACTACTGTAAAAATATCAATATTCAAATTATGCAACGATCAGTTTTCTATCAGTACCAACGATTGTGTTGTGCAGAAAATTTTATATATATAATTATTTTATTTTTATAAACATGTAATTTTATACTTTCGTAATGTTTCGTTTTTTGGGTTCATTATTTGCCCTTACTGTTGCTACCACCCTGGATCAGGGTGGATAGGTACAACAGTAATTACGAGGTGATACCATACTCCCCAAAACCTTGCTACTGGATGTAATTTATCATCATACCTAGGACTTTATATATATATATATATATATATATATATATATATATATATATATGAAGTCACATTATGAAATGGACAAAGTCCGACAATTATTTGATACGCCATGATCAGATATGAATGTACGTGAGAGATTCATAGAAGATTGAAGTTTAAATAAAGTAAATTCGACCTCGCTAGCCGAATGCTCCACTGTGGCGAAATCGGTAAAGGCACGTCAAGCTAAATGACGGTTCCGTATAGAATACAGGTTCAAATCCTTTCGGAGGGCGAATATTTTCTGTGAAAGTTTCTCGGACATTCAGGCCGGTAAAAGTTGTTTAATACTGTTTATTATAATCAGAACATTTACTTAAATATTTGTATCTATAAAAAGAATGTATAAACATAAAAATGTCTTAAAATATATATATATATTGTGTATTTAGGCAACAATACCTCATTTATACATGTTTCATTAAAAACGATATACAAGTTAATGCGATTATACTTTTTATTTAATTTTACTTTAGTTCGAACAAGTTTTCTTTTTCGGACAGTTTGTGTAGAAATTGTCTAAATGTTCTGTAATTCCGAGCAATTTCGGTTATACTTTTAGCCATTATCAAGGATGATTTGATTTTTGCATTTTAATTGGGTGTATGGGTTGTGTGTATGCTTCTAGAGTTATACATATGTTTTATTTTCTGAACACAGCACAGCAGTTAATATTATTGACTGTTTTTTTTTGTTCTTTTTTATTATTAATGCTTCCAATATATTTAATCTTTTTTTACATGCGTATGATGTTATTTTGTTTGTATTTTCTACTAGAATATTTCGGATTGAGCGTGTTTGAAGTTTGCGTATCTATTTAAATGGGTTCTAATGGAGTTGTGGTCGGATAGATGTAAAGTAAGGCGACTGGCTAGGCAAGTAGTGGTGTGACCGATGTAATTATTCATGAGTTCGATTTGATGATTTCCTTAAGGGTCATTTGAACTCATAAATAATATTCGTTCGTTGTAATTTTGCAGGTATGTTGTTATTTTGGGGAATAAGGTAAGTCGTTTTAATTTTTTTTGCGGTAGATAATTTGATTTTTTTTGTTCGGGTCAATTGGGCTTAGTGTATTTCTTTTTAATATTTCTAAGTGAAAATTCATTGTGTTTATAGTTGACGACGTGCATTTGGCTTTTGTAAAAAATATTTATGTTATTTTGACTGCGTTTTCACTATTATTATTTACTTTGGAACTGTATCCAGAAAAGAAAACACTTGTTCGAACACAAAAAAAAAATACGTAAAAAGCTTATTCGCAGTACCTTGTCTGTCGACTTTAATGAAACATGTATATATATATATATATATATATATATATATATATATATATATATATATATATGTGTGTGTGTGTGTGTGTGTGTGTGTGTGTGTGTGTGTGTGTGTGTGTATGTGTTTTTGTGTGTATAGATAGCGAATAGACTGAGATAGATAGATAGATATAGATAGATAGATAATAGACTGAATAGACTGAGATAGATAGATAGATAGATGGATAGATAGATAGATAGATAGATAGATAGATAGATAGATAGATAGATAGATAACGAATAGACTGAGATAGATAGCGAATAGACTGAGATAGATAGATAGATAGATAGATAGATAGATAGATAGATAGATAGATAATCGAATGAGATAGATAAATAGATAGATAGATAGATAGCGAATAGACTGAGATAGATAGCGAATAGACTGAGATAGATAGATAGATAGATAGATAGATAGATAGATAGATAACGAATCGACTGAGATAGCGAATAGACTGACATAGATAGATAGATAGATAGATAGATAGATAGATAGATAGATAGATAGGAACAAAAAGAGAAAGATAAAAGAGAGATATGACGATATTGATAGACAAATCAAGGCGTTCATTGTGTTGACAGGAAAACGAAAAGGCAACGGTTGGTATTTAAGCGAAGGGAAAAAAAATCCGATTTGCAGAATCAGTACGAAAGAGAAAAGAGGGAAGCCAATTGATCGATAAACGACAGGCGGTGGGGTTTGGCGAACGCATACCGAAAGATGGCGACGTCGACTTCGTTCAAAATCTGAACGAGAAAGAAAGAAAGAAATAAATAAAGAAAGAAAGAAAGAAAGAAAGAACTGAATGCAAAGCGCAAGTGATGCAGGAGTGGGCGGGACAGGAAAGTGGAGTGTGCGCAAATTTTAAATCCAGGTGGGAGAAGCGATGTGCGGCGTTAAGGCAGGAAAGTGCCGGTTACCCAATTCGACAACAGCTTCCCAGCTGGGTTCGGAATAGGAAAGTCAGTGGTAAAAAAGAGGTGGGTGTGCGTACGCAAGGGCATGCGCACATGGGTCGGATCGCTCGAGCAATCAAACACGTTTCTAAAGTTGCACTCAAAATCTGTTTGTAGTTTTACATACGTATTACGTATAAAACGATGGAAAGGCAAGGGTAGTTTGGGAGGCTTGCATCAATGTCGGCACAGTAACACAGAAATAAAAATATGTTATGATATATAATTCTCATGACGATCTATACAAACAGCTTTGCTCTTACTTTATAAACTGTAACAATTGTATTTATGCCTTCCAAGAACTAAGCAAAGTATTAAGAAACAGGAAAAATTTCATTAGAAACAAAGAAAAGAGTACCGAACTGTTATATAGTATCAGATGAAGAAGAGACATTAAGCGACAGAAATGTGGTTCTACAGAAGGATGCTGAGAATACCATGGACTGGATATGTGACTAACGACGAAGTTTTAGTAAATATAGAAGCAAAAAAGACAAAATATTTAACATCAGGAAGAGACAACTGAAATTTCTAGGGTTCGTAATGAGGAAAGAGTGTTTAGAAAATTTGACACTCACAGGACAGATTAAAAGCAAGAGAGCCAGAGGAAAACAATGCATGACCTACCTAACGAGATTGTGTAAATGGAGGGTGGAACAGGGTTTAAGAGAGATAACAAAAAGATATTTTTTAAGAGCTACAATGGACAGGAAATTGTGGAGAGACATGATCACCAACGCAGATTTGCTTCTCTCTTCACTCCAGATACATACTTTGAAAATGTCTTCATTATCTAATGACAAGTTAGCGACTAGAAAATGAAGAACTCCTACAGAAGGTTATGAAGGAAAGCGAGAAGTAAAGACTAACTCTCGATTGGAAGGAAACAGAATGCATAGTTGTTAACAACATAAACCGCCAACATTTAAATTACAAATTGGAGCTACCAAAATCAAATGTTTTAACAGAGGACGGGAAAATGTGACACTGAAATCCGAAGTTGCACTGGGATAGCGAAATACGCCTTCCAAAAGCTAAGAAAAGTATTAAGAAAAAGAAAAAAAATAATTAGAACCAATGAAAGGCGTACTGAACTGTTACGTAATATTAGTTCTGTTACATGGCAGTGAATGCTAAACACTCTCTTCACAGAGGAAGACGAGACTTGAAGTAAGAGAAATGTCGTTCTACAGAAGGATGCTGAAAATACATTGAACCTAATATGTGAACAACGACGAAATTCTAGCGACAATGGAAACCAAAATGACACTTCCACTTAACATCAGGAAGAGATAGTTAAAATTTCTACGGCACATCATGAGGAAAGACGACTTGGAAAAATTGATACTCACTAGAAAGACTCAAGACAATAGGGATAGAGGAAAACAACGCCTAACCTATCTAGCGAACTCGAGTTGATTAAGGAGAAGGGTTTGGAAGAGATGACAAAAAGACAAAATATATTGAGAGCTACAAAGAACAGAAGGTTGAGGAGAGCCGTGATTGGCATCGTCCTTAGTGGAAACGACACATAGAAAAAGATCGTTTATAATAATGTTTAATCTCACGAGAAAGAAAGACTTCTATGATGGGAATTTTGTCATTCAACACAGACAATGAATAATTAAAAGGATCTATCTGATAAGCCCAAATCTGTAACAGTGATTGATAAACCTCATTCTCGAACATAGATTCTGGAGGATTGTCTCCCTTACTTCCCTGGGAAAAGGTGTTAGAAAATTAAGAGAAAATTAGGACCACAAATCGGCAAATTCACACCTACGAGCTACAATTTCGTTAGAAACAAAGAAAAATTGAATTGTTATGTATATCAGTCCTCCTATATGGAAGTAAATGCCGGACAATCTCATCACAGATGAAAAAGAGGCTTCAAGCAATAAAATGTCGTTCTACAGAAGGATGCTGAGAATGCTATAGATTGAAAGTGTGAGCAACGACGAAGTTTTAGAGAAAATAAAAACAAAATAAGACACTGATGCTTTACATCAGAGACATAATTTTTCATGAATTAGTTTTCTACGGCTTATAAAATGTTTGAAAATTATTTAAAACTAGAAAATATTTTGAAATTCTAAGATTTTTTTTCTTTTTAGAGATAATAATGATTTTGTCATGCAAGTTTTACTAATTATCCCATAACTGGGGGGAAGAAATGGATTCATACATTTCTCAACTGGAATTGGAACTCGGCTCTCCGACTTCCAATTATCTGTTACACCGCCCGCACATCCAAACTTTTAGCACCTGGTATACCAAAGCGGTTACCAATCTAACTACTGTCCAGGTTCATTGCCTTAACTGCGATGATCGTACGGGAACGGTTGTTTCAACAAGAGCCAGAAAGAGGCATATGTCATTTCTAGGGTACCTAATGAAGAAAGAGGGTTTGGAGAATTTGATACTCACAAAAAAGTTTGAAAGCAAGAACAGAAGAAAATAACGAATAACCTACCTAGAGTGGTTGAGTAAATGGATGACGGAACATGGTTTAGAAGAGATAACAAAATGGCGGAACATGGTTTAGAAGAGATAACAAAATGGCGGAACAGGGCTTAGAAGAGATAACAAAATGGCGGAACAGGGTTTAGAAGAGATAACAAAATGGTGGTTCAGAGTTTAGAAGAGATAACAAAATGGCGGAACAGGGTTTAGAAGAGATAACAAAATGGCGGAACAGGATTTAGAAGAGATAACAAAATAGCGGAACAGGGTTTAGAAGAGATAACAAAATGGCGATTCAGAGTTTAGAAGAGATAACAAAATGGCGGAACAGGGTTTAGAAGAGATAACAAAATGGCGGTTCAGAGTTTAGAAGAGATAACAAAAATGGCGGAACAGGGTTTAGAAGAGATAACAAAATGGCGGTTCAGAGTTTAGAAGAGATAACAAAATGGCAGAACATGGTTTAGAAGAGATAACAAAATGGCGATTCAGAGTTTAGAAGAGATAACAAAATGGCGGAACAGGATTTAGAAGAGATAACAAAATGGCGGTTCAGAGTTTAGAAGAGATAATAAAATGGCGGTTCAGAGTTTAGAAGAGATAACAAAATGGCGGTTCAGAGTTTAGAAGAGACAAAATGGCGAACTTTATTAAGAGTTAAAAAGGACAGGGAAATGTGGAGAACCATGATCTTCAAAGACCTGAAAGGACAAGGTACGTAGAAGAAGAAGAAGAAGAAGAAGAAGAAGAAGAAGAAGAAGAAGCTAATAAAGTGATAGCAGAAAAAAGACAAATCGATCCTAAGAGAATTAAAAGTCTTATCATGATTTACTATTGGCGGAGATAATCCTAACAACATTAAGATCTTTTCTTTGCAGCTTCCCTTCAGGATATAGGTGATCATGACTGTACACAAATTTGGAATTTTCTCCTTTTGCTAAGGCCCCCGATTCGCCATCCATTTACACGGGTTCTTCAGGTAACACTGAAGAAGAAGAAGAAGAAGAAGAAGAAGAAGAAGAAGAAGAAAAACAAAAACCAAAACAAGATCAAGAAAAGGAAGTAAAAAAGATGAAGAAAAAGAACAAGAACAAGATAAAAAAGAAGAAAAAGAATAAAGAACAAGAACAAGATAAAAAAAGAAGAAAAAAGAATAAAAAAAAAGAACAAGAACAGGAAAATATAAGAAAGGAGACAAGAAAAGAAGAACTAGATCAAGAAGAAGAAGAAGAAGAAAAACAACAACAACAACAAACAGTCTACATGCGGGTAGTATACGTGTCAGTCAATATACAAAAGTAAAAAGTGGAGTAAGTTTGTTCCTTGGCAGATGTATGAAAACAATGCAGACTACTTAGTAAGAAAAATTCTAAGGACACAGCCAAAAGAAAAGGAAACTAAATAAAATTGGCTACACTGCATACTTAAAATATATTATTCAAATTTTAGTTTTAAATGCTTAAAATATCAACCCCACCCTTTTTCTTTCATGCGCATGTGTAATTTAGATTTACATTAATATTGTTATAATATAATAAATTTAAGATCTGCCGGCTTTGACACTGAGCCCTCACTTTATTTTATATTTCATCTCTTAGCTTATTTAATCTTTATCTCATATATATATATATATATATATATATATATAGATAGATAGATAGATAGATAACGGTTAACGCTAGACATGAGCAGGTTAAGATTGTTGTGATTGGGGAAGCATCCAAAGCAGCGGTTGGTGGGAAGAAACTGGAAGAGTTGAATTTATTTCTTAGCAATTGAATAGGAAAGGAACGCGGTTGGTTCGCTACACTCGACGGCACAATTTGTTTTCCTTTTTTTTTTTATTTGTGGGTTTATTTTGCAGCCAAAATGTTTGCTGTGTTTTGGGCTAATTCTTTCGGGTACAAGCACAATACTAACGCAATACATGTTTCTATGAAGATGGCTACCGTTTAACAATTGATCGACTCCAGTGCTTGGAAAGTTGGTATCCTGATATCAAGGCTTTGAGTTCAATTCTCCGTGAATATTCTGCCTCTGTGGGTTACTACTGAACAAATCACAATTTGCATATGAGGGCATCTTAACACGTTAATCCTGTCTTCCTGAACCCAGTTCTTTTATTGTACATTTCCTCGCTTCTTCTCACTAAAGTCTTTTCGTCTTCTTTCATTCCCTGTAACATCATGCATCTTAGTGGCATTATCGCCTTGCTTAAGGTAAAATGATTAAGGAAAAAATAAAGAAATCTGTTGTTGAACCTATGCTTCCAATGCACTTTAATAAATGGTTCGATTTACACTTTTTGATTAATTATGTTAAATATTATATATATATATATATATATATATATATATATATATATATATATATATATATATATATATATATATGGCTACTCCTATTCGAGGATACCAATCTACTAGGACGGCTAGCCAATCCCTATTGCAGACGCTCATTCAGGCACAGTTGTGTTTGCTCAAAACCCACAGAGTCCTCCTGTGGTTTATACTGCAACTAGACTGAGCATACAGTTTCTGAGAGAGAGAGCGTGTTATGTAGCGTGATCAACAACGTGAACAAGGGCAGCACGCTTAAGCCATGATCACACACACACACACACACACACACACACACACACACACACACATATATATATATATATATATATATATATATATATATATATATTGAATGGATTTCCAGACCATACTCTATATGTCGCTTTAGGCGTGACAGTCAACATGCAATTTTGATATCTATGTCAATAACGTTTATAACTTGAAATGGTCTACCTCCGATATTGAACACTCTTCCCCCATAAACATAAAATTTTAACAATACACAAACACACACACACACACACACACACACACACACACATATATATATATATATATATATATATATATATATATAGTGTGTGTTTCAACAAATAACAGTTCAATTGCCCATAACAACAGGCAAGCAGTCTTTGTATACAAACTTTATTAAGAAATAAAACAAAAAATAGTAAACAAATATATTGTTCAAACATCTTTCCAATCGGAGTTTCGTAGAAATGATATCCTATTGTGACGACAGAGGATTAGATCTTACTAATTGCGAAGGAATACAATTTCTGTGAAAATCTGAGTGAGGAAGAAACTTTTGAGCATTGTATTATTTTTCCATTACCCCAGCAACACAATTTAGGAGTTAATATGCCGCAACTCATTGAATGCATATATTAAATGTGACCAAAGAATATGTCTTTTCCAGAATAGCTTCAATGTTTTGTTCGTTTTATAATTTATTAATTAAACAGTATCTTTTATCCAAGTACATATGCCGGCTTATATATATATATATATATATATATATATATATATAGGTATTAACATTTTTATCAGAGATGCAATCTCTCAAAGGACATTTAAATTGATATGCGATGTTGATTGTTTACAGGTTTCTAGTTGACGGAAAAGAGTTGTTATGTATGACTTTGTTTGTTGTATTAAATTTAGTGTAGTGTATAATTAATTTTATTTATTTATTTGGATCACTGTGGGATATATTAGTGTTTATGAGTGTTTTTGTTTTTTTTAATTTTTACTATGTTTTGTCGAAGAGTTTGCCATTGAACTGTTTAATAAGTTTCGGATAATAGCTATTTTGTAATATTTAGGACTTACACTTTTATAGTTGAGAGTGCGCATGTGTATGCTAGATGTTTTTTTTTATATGGGAAGGTAGTAAATGTATTATTATTAGTGTCTTTTAATACATCAAGAACGGGATTTTACTGTGGTTGTTAAGTTCGTATGTGAAATTAAGGAGTTTTTCCAAAGTTTTTTTTTGTAGTTCATGTATTTAGTCTATGTTTATGACTAAAATGAGAATGTTATCTGCATATCTTAGGTAAATGTTTAATCACATAGAAGTTGCTAAATGTTGGTCCCAGTATGGAACCCATAGAAACACCATCGCATTGTAGGTATATGTTATTTTGATGGTCGCAGAAAGGATCTTTTATGGTTCACATCATAAGTAGTTTTTCTGAGAATATTAGGACTAATTTTTAATGGAAGTAGAGATGGATTGATGTAAATATTCTTTATGATTATATCTATCATTTCTCTGACTGGGACGTTTGTTCATAAACTTTCAACGTCAAGTGAGAATATGCTTTCATTATTAGGCTTTTGTGTTTTTAGAATTCGGAGTAGTTCGTGTGTTGACTTAATACTGTATTTATTCGGTATATATTGTGTAATTGACTAATATCTTTGGTTAGTTGGTAGACAGGAGTAGGAATTTGGGATAGGATAAGACAGAGAGGGATTTTTAATAGTTCCATACATTGTTTGTAGTTGCCAATTATTTTGGGAATGTTTAAGCAATCCAGTTCTGCGTTATTGGCTGTGATAAGTTTGTTTATTTAAAAGTTGGTTAATCGTATTTTTGCCAAAATTTTTTTTTTTAAATTTGGCGTGATCGTCCAGTATTTGTCACATTTCTGAATAATAATCCGATTTATTTAATATGACGAAGATAATCCTTTTATCCGCTTTTTTTTTAACTATTATATTGTTTGTCTATATTTCTGAGATGAGGTATTATGTACATTATTTACATTATTCGGACAATTGTCCTCATCCTTGTCGCCATATTTATCCCAACGTTTCGGCCGTTGTACGCTCCGGCCTTCTTCAGGTGGTTGGAATTTCGAACTGAACCCTTTATTTCGCTCACTGGGGTAGACTGTTCTAGTGCCATGTTTAATGGATGTCAATTATCAGTTATCTCCTGTTAATTTTCCCTTTGAAAGTTCTCCACTGCCTTAACCGGGTATTGAACTCACACTCTTTGGATCCTGTCACTGGATCTAACCAAGTATAGAAATAAATACAATATGGGAACCAGTAATAAGGAGTGCCAGAGAAAAGCGATAATAACAACAAAGTTGCAATATGAGAAAAGGAATGATAACAACAAAATTGCAATATGAGAACTGGTAAAAATGGTTGCTGAAGACATTAGGTTTATAATACCCAGAAATTCATACACAGATATCCTCAAGGACACATGTGGATAAAGGCGTTGTTTAGATCCAGTGACAGGATCCAAAGAGTGTGAGTTCAATACCCGGTTAAGGCAGTGGAAAACTTTCAGAGGGAAATTAACAGGAGATAACTGACATCCATTAAATATGTCACGTGGAACTAGAACAGT
This sequence comes from Acanthosepion pharaonis, assembly GCA_903632075.3. Taxonomy (NCBI): domain Eukaryota; kingdom Metazoa; phylum Mollusca; class Cephalopoda; order Sepiida; family Sepiidae; genus Acanthosepion; species Acanthosepion pharaonis. The sequence continues at coordinate 4,686,785 of CAHIKZ030004155.1, read as the reverse complement.
CTACCCCAGTGAGCAAAATAAAGGGTTCAGTTCGACATTCCAACCATCTGAAGAAAGCCGGAGCGTACAACGGCCCAAACGTTGTAATAAATATGGCGACAAAGATGAGATGTAAATACTGTATTATATTGTTATGGTTACGCAGTTTAGCAGCAGTTTTTTGTTGTTCTTTCATCGCCACAGCCTTGACTAAGGTCCTGTTTTCTGGTTTTGTTTTTATCAGTTGAAGTTCTTTAAGTTTTTTGTATGATTTAACGCAACATTTCTATTTCAGTTTTATTTTTTATCCAGTCTATTATATTATAGTTGGGTCCAAGTTTGAGTAATTCCTTTTGGCGGTTTGTTAGTTCACAGATGGAGATGTTTATAAATTATTATTTGGAAGATATATTGTTTTTATGTACGATGTATTAAGTTTTTTGGATGTTCAGACGGTGTTGCATTTCCGACATGTTAACAATTTCTGTGAAGCTATATAGAATCTCTTTGAGTTGTTCAGGAGTGGTAGTCGATTTTAGTTTGCTGTGGATCTCTTGTGCTTTTTATAAAGAATTTTTACGTTGGCTTCCGCTATCTTAAGCTGCCTCCTCCCGAGGTTACGCTTGAATCGCCAAGTGTTGGCGCTGTGATGGTCTGCTGTTTCATTTAGTTTAATATATGGATATTTAGGCAGCATATTTTTCATTCATGCAGTCTTGGTTAAATAATTTAGACGTATTATGTCTATTTTAGTTTTAATCCTTTCAAGCCCACGAATTATTTATTTAATGGCTGTAGAAAATTGATAAGGAAAAATTCCAAAATTTTCTTTCAAATAATTTTTTTTTCCCAAGTACATTCAAATTCATCTAAGACCATCTGAAGGGGTTGCGTATCTATGGATGTGTTATCTGTTAACAATTTAATTTCAGAATATTATTTCTACCGATATGCTGATTAAAAAAACTTTGGAAAATAAAAGAAAATTTTGTCATTTTTCTTAATCAATTAATCCCTTAATTTCTACAACCACCAAGAAATTAATTCGTGGACTTGAAAGAGTTAATACTAAAAGGGATAGTACGTCTAAATTATTTACCCAAACATGCTTGAATGAAAATATGCTATATATATATATATATATATATATATATATATATATATATATATATATATATATATATGTGTCCACTCGTAATCGAGGATACCCATCTATAACACGTCTGCAATAGGGCTAGCTAATCCCTATTGCAGACGCTCACTCAGGCGCATTTGTGTTTATTCAACACCCACAGAGCCCACCTGTGGTTTATACTGCAACTATGCCGAGCAGACCTTTGTTACAGTTTCTGGGAGACAGCGTGTTATCTAGCGTGATCAACTAAATATAGTTTACTCTTATCGTTTCATTCATATATATATATATATATATATATATATATATATATATTATTCATTTCATATATATACGCAATACACTAAACAAGTATTTATCCTTTGTCTTTTCATTCTGATATTTTTGAATTAAATATATATATATTTATATTTATATATATTTAAATAAAAGCAAAATTATTATACATGGTTTTTTAAAACCAATTTATTTTTATTAGAAATTTTATATATATATAAAATATAACAAAAAATAAATTTAGTGAGATATTCATAAGAGTCGGAAACGAATGCTATTATTATCATTTTAATATTCTTTGATTTCTGGCGTTTATTTCTTTCCGGGTCCCTTGGGGTCCTATTTAGAAATTCAAAAATTTCCACTGACAAAAAAAAAAAACAATTAAATTACATAGATTAAGCCCTTCTTTTTTGTGGGCTGACTCTATCTCCTTGAGGCATGGACTCTTTTTAGTCTACAATTTTTTTCCAACCAGTCCTAGGGCTCCAACTGGGATTGTTGATGTTCCCATATACCACATTTCGAGATTTCTATTTAAAGGTACTTGTATTTTGACAACTTTTTGAATATCTTCAAAGATACATTGCAGTCGGCAGGGACTGCCATGTCAATAAGGAGGCACCGTTTTTGTTTGTGGTCTTTAATAACAATATCTGGCCGGTTGGCCTTGATTGTTCTGTCACTGTGTATTGTGTAGTCCCATAAAATTGTAACAGGTCCTATCTCCGTAACCGGGTCTGGGTGTTGTTCATACCAGTTTCTTTCAGTTGCCTTCCCGTAGAAGTTGCAGATTTTCCAGTGCAGATATTATCCCACTCTGTCATGCCGAGTTTTATATTCAGTGGGTGCCAACACAATGCAACCTGATACAAGATGATCAATCGTTTCTGGATATTTATCACAGAATCTGCATTTTGGGCTGACACAATATTTTAGTATATGTGCTTGATAATTCCTAGTTAGCAAGCATTGGTCCTGCGCAGCAAGGATAAAACCTTCAGTTTCCGCTTTCAACCCTGCACTACGTAGCCACTGATGGGTACGGGTTTTGTCTACGTCAGCTTGTTTGGTACGGGCAGAGTATTGGCCATGAAGCGGTTTATCTTGCCATCGCTTCTGTATCTGGTCGGTTGCATTCGTCTTTGCTGTCTTTTTTAGGTATTTTGCAGTTTCAGCCGGTGTATTGTGCTGTAGTTGCATCTCTACGCCCATTTGAAACTCCATTTTGAATTTGTTGGCTTCTTTCATTACGGAGTAAAGACGCTTACTACTTTCATGTTCCTTGACGCATACCATCATCCAGTCTTCTGTAGTTTCCAAATATCTTTGGAGGCCAATTGTTGCAGTTGTGTAGGACATTTCTAGTTGAATTAATCCTCTGCCTCCTTCGGATCTGGGCACATACAGACGATCAACATCAGCTTTGGGATGATGCATGCGATAGCAAATGAGAAGCTTTCTCGTTTCGGCGTCCATTCGCTTAATTTCAGCTATGGTCCAGTTAAGGACATTAAAGCTGTATTGAACCACAGGGACAGCCAATGTGTTTATGGCTGATATTCTGTTTTTTGAGTTTATCTCGGTATTTAATACCAGACGTACACGCCTGTAGTACTCTTTTCTTATTTTCCCTTCATTTGGGGGTGTTGTATGCCATCTCCTTCGTTAATTCCTAGGTACTTATAAGCTTCACCATGCTCCAGTTCCCTAATCTTTGTGACAAAATCTAAATCTATTAAGGGTGTTTCTGTAATTCTTCTTCTTCTTCTTCTTCTTCTTCTTATTATTATTATTATTATTATTATACATATATATATATATATATATATATATATATATATATATATATTAAATGGACAAGGTCCGACAATTTATTTATTAAAGACATTTTATTATGTTTAACGTTGTTATTTAACGTTAAACATAATAAAATGTCTTAAAAAATAACGTTATATATATATATATATATATATATATATATATATATTACTATTATTATTATAATTATATCTATCGATCTATCTATCTCTCTATCTTCTCTCTATCTCTCTATCTATATATATATATATATATATATGTATGGAGGGGCGCCGCCTGTGCGTGTGACGGGGGTGTATCTGCATTTAGCCATATAGAGCTTAATACTTTATCATATTCAATGTTACCATCAGATTTATCATCGCCTCATTCCCAGTGTGCACTGTGTTTTCCTTATCACTGACAATATGATTCGCATACCAAGCGAACAAAACTTTGAAACTATTTTGAACAAAGACATCTGCTTTGGTCAGGCCGCCTGGTGAGAATGAAAGGCTATCATTTTTCCCCAAACTGTTCCTTCCCGGCCGACTTGGCAGTGGTAGACGGTGTAAACGTCTGTCAGCGGACAGGTAAAAAGAGAGCTTTAAAAGTTCTTTTGGACACCATTTAGCAATGATGGACAACGGAGACAGCCAGAGAAGAGCATTAGAATTGATACCCCCCACCCCAGCACCACTACCACTAGTTCGCAGACTTTCCATTGCCGGAATACGTGCTTGACTCGATACTCGTAGGGAGTCCGGCAGCTAAAGTGTAAAACTCTCTTAGCTCTTCGTTACAAAATGTAACACACACACACACATACATACATATATATATATATATATATATATATATATATATATATATATATAGATAGAGAGAGAGAGAGAGAGAGAGAGAGAGAGATATGTTAGCAAATATATGGATATAGATCCGACAGTATGAAGAAAAATATACGGAAAAACAAAACAAAAAATCCTAATATGCAATTATGCTGTTTTAATGTTAATATGTCAACGTCGGACGTTTCGGTCTAGTAGACCATCTTCAGGACATATTCATAAAAACATAATTAACATTAGACTATAT
>CAHIKZ030004155.1:4657500-4677500 GCA_903632075.3 Acanthosepion pharaonis | reverse complement strand
AATAATCGTGAATGTTATACTGAAAGATGAACCTAATATTTTTATCAGCAGGATAAGAGTTAGCATTGGAACGTGGAATCAATATGGCTTTACAAGAAATATTCCCCGAACGGGACATCTCTGTAAATTTAAGAAAAGTGCAACTATATCCGTTTGTCGGAAAGTAATTCGAAACTCATTCACTATTCGGGGAGAACATCAGAAGGACCTGCAGGCAACTGGGACAGAACTGAGATAAGATATAATTACTCAGGTAGTCCATTGTTTAGGATTGTAGTCTCAGACTCTTAGAAAAACCAGAAAAGCCAATCATGTAAAGTTCCATGTACTCTTTGTTTCTTGTATATAAATGTCTGTATTGTTATCAACCAATCCATTTATATCGACAAATGTCGTTTAACGTTGTGACGTCACCCCGGGGTTGCTGCGCCGAATGTGACGTATGCCTTGCCGCGCCCGCCGTGCTATCCTGGTCACGGCCACCAATTGTGACGTCACCCCATCTGTCTCCGCGCCGTCGCCGTCCTATCCTGTCCTGTGACGACCAGTGTGACTTGATATTGGTCGCGGCAATAATTGTGACGTTCTAACCTTTTGCTGAATCGGATGGGAATCTGGTTAGATTCGGTATCAGCCTTGACGTTCCCAGCTCGCCTCCAACGCCTGGTTACTGAAGTAACTGTTTTGATTTCTAGTCTAACCTACCCACGTTGTGATTTGATCTTAGGTAGACGAAATCAATCAGTCGCCGGGCCGTAATGCAAGTCGAGTCCGAACAAGGGTAATACCGCACAAGTATATGTAAAAGAAAATAAGTAATAACTCGAAAAGTTCAAATGTGTTAAAAAAAGGATAACAATATTTTATATCTGGTTGCAGAATACAGGACTGCATCTTCCTCCCAACCCGCTTATATGGATTCGTGACACTTTGTGTTTTTTAGGCGAGTCTTAACATCTTAAATTGTTCTTTTAAGAAACTGGTTTTGGTGTATCTTCAGGCGATATTCGTAAAACTTGTTTTGGTGGTGTGAGTCTAAGTCGTTCTTCAAAAATAAATTGTTCTTGGTTAGAAGTTGAGGTCGAGAATGCGTGGATCTTAAGTCAGCTTTCTGCGAGGCGGATCTCAGAGTTCACAGCTCAATTCTTGCCTGCCTTTCTAACCCCAACTAACTCAACTCAACTGGCGTCACTCGTTGCGACTCTGCTTATATGGACGCCGACCAAAACCTGGGTGGGCCTGTCGGGGTTTGAGGTTCCTTGATAATTCTAAATCCGCATCAAGGGTTTCCTTTGTTTTCGGTCAGGAAAATTTATTACTTTCCATTTTTGGAAATCTTTAATTTCTAGTTTAAAGGAATCGTCCTCCCAAATTCTTCTTTTCTCATATGGGTATCTCACCCAATCCCTTCAGAGGGCGTCAACAGGTTTCCCCTCTCTCTCACAGTGGCATCTCACACCAATCCCTTCAGGTCTTTTCGTGATAGCTTCTTATCACCTAATTTAATTCTGGCCTCTTTTTTTTCCACGCAACCCTAAATAGTGTCATAACGTACCTCAAATATTAAATACTGGAATCTGCAATAATATGACATTATTTTTACTATTATGAAGCGAACTTTGATGAGCATTGGTGGAAGGAAGATCTGCTAGCGTCATATGCTCTATATTTTACTATATATTCATCTCTGAGACCAAGTAATTGTTGTCATCAAAACTGTCTCATATACACAACAAACACATATTGATGTTTATAATTATTAATATATGTTACATTATAATTACAGTATCTACGTAAAAAAATAATGTTGAAAACTGTTGCCCAGAATTGTCCTTCTTGTAAAGTAATATTTCTCATGTACAGTCACACAATTATTAGATACATAAAATTATTAAAGGTTTTTTTAAGAAAAAAAATTAATTTCTAACGATTTTCACAATGGCAAAAGACCAAACTAAGTTCATAATTGTAGTATGGAATATCGAAAGATGTCCGATAAACTTAATATTTCCATCGGTACAATAAGAGCTATCTTTCAAAAATGGAAGCAATATGACCTAACAAGAAATCTTCTTTAAACAGGATGTCCTTATAAATTAAGTTAATAAGCAGCTACATCCATTTATTGGAAAGCAACTTGAAATCTATTCACAACTCAAATAAAACTTCAGAAGAACCTGCCGGTAAATGGGAAAGAATAAAACAAAGATACAATGTTGTTATAGTGGAACACACCTATTCTATAGTTAATAGACTCTCACCCACCTATAATAAGTAGGAGTAGTAAGAGTAACGAGTCAGTCGATGCCGGACGACCGTTAGTCGGATACTAAAGTATCAGCGACCACAACTAGATTACTCTGCGTTATACTTATTATATATCCTAACGTTTTGTACGTCGAACCTATTTTAGGACCGACTTAGTACAAATGCAAGCCTCCACTGCGAAATCACTCCACAACAAATGTTGAACACTCCACTGTGTAGGATTGCAGTCTTAGCTTCATTAAAAAAATAAAATCAGAAGGGCCAATCATGTAAAGTTTCAATTACTTTTTGCTCATAGTCAGCTCAAGGGGCCTTCTTTTTTCTGGAACAAAATAGTATGGTCTGAGAAGACAAAAATTGAACTCTTTGGTGGAAACTGGTGGAAAGATATGTGTGGAGAAAAAGTACACTTTACATAAGCCTCAAAATACCAACCCATATTGGTGGAAGTATATTGATTTGGGGATTGTTTTTCTTCTAGAAGTAAAAGTGTGCTACATAATGTTGAAGGAACAATGGAAAGTGCTGTCTATTGTGAAATACTGAAGAAGAACTTGATTCATCCTGAAAAAAAAAAATCATCTGAAACTACCAAAGGATTGGATGCTTCAAAATGATAATCATCTGAAACATACTGCTGTGAAAACAAGAGTGTCGTTAAAGGCAATGAACATAAGGATTTTAGCATAGCCAAGTCAGTTGCTTGACCAAAAATAATCTATGGAAGGAGTTTAAAATAAGAGTTCATAAGAGGAATGACCAAAATTTGAGCAACCTAAAAGTGATTTGTTAACAGGAGTGAGACTAAAAATTGGAGTTAATTTCTATAAAGGTTAGTCGCTTCAAAATGATAATTATTTGAAACTTACTGCCGTGAAAACGAGAGAGTGGTTAAAAACAATGAAAATAAAGATTTTAAAGTGGCCAAGTCAATTGCCTCAATTCAGTCCCTTAGAAAATCAAAAGAATGATTTGAAAATTAAAATTCATCAGAGTAACGGCCAAAATAGAATTTGTCAACAGGAGTGAAATAAAATTAATTCTTGTGGGTAACTTATTTCACAGCGGCCATGGCAAATAGAAGGCAAAGAATATTGAATATAATTTACTGATACGTGCCCCAAACTTTTTCTTTCTACCGTTTACTAAATTTCCCAATAAATTTCTGCATAGACAAAATAATTATTTTTATTTCTGTTTAGATATACAATATACTATTTACTGTCTGTCTATATTTCTGAGATGAGGTATTATGTACATTATTTACATTATTCGGACTATCGTCCTCATCTTTTTCGCCACATTTATCACAACGTTTCGGCCGTTGTACGCTCCGGCTTTCTTCAGGTGGTTGGAATTTCGAACTGAACCCTTTATTTCGTTCACTGGGGTAGACTGTTCTAGTTCCCCGTGGCATTCTAATGGATGTCAGTTATCAATTATCTCCTGCTAATTTCCCCCTGAAGCCGACCAAGCATAAAAATAAATACAATATGGGAACCAGTAATAAGGAGTGCCAGAGAAAAGCAATGATAACAAAGTTGCAATATGAGCTCTGGTAAAAACATGAAATGATAACAGCAAAAATTGCAATATGAGCACTGTCCTCAAGGACACATGGCACAGTGGATAAAGGCGTTGGTTAGATCCAGTGACAGGATCCAAAGAGTGTGAGTTCAATACCCGGCTAAGGCAGTGGAGAACGTTCAGAGGGAAATTAACAGGAGATAACTGATAACTGACATCCATTAAATATGGCACGTGGAACTAGAACAGTCTACCCCAGTGAGCGGAAAAAAGGGTTCAGTTCGACATTCCAACCACCTGAAGAAGGCCGGAGCGTACAACGGCCGAAACGTTGTGATAAATATGGCGACAAAGATGAGGACAATAGTCCGAATAATGTAAATAATATACTATTTACTATTATCAACTCAATTTTTGGTTACGTGTCTAAGTTAGAAATAATTAATTTTGCCTCCGATCATATATCTATCTATCTATCTATCTATCTATCTATCTCTCTCTCTCTCTCTCTCTCTCTCTCTATATATATATATATATATATATATATATATATATATATATATATATATATATGTATTCTGAAGATCGTGAGAGCTTGAAAGTCTCGTAACGATTAGGGCTGTCTTTTTGTTAATGTTTAAGCCAGAGCGCCCTTCAATAAAAGCGACACAAAGTTCTGGCGTGATTGTAAGAGAAAAAACTTTCTTAGTGCTACAAGAGATAAGAAGTTGGGGAGAGCTATAATCATCCACCTCCTGAAGAGACCCAATACATAAAACAAGAACCAATATAGCTGATAATAAAGACGCTACTATCTTCTCTCGTAGATAGCAACTCAATAAAGCTCTTAAAAATAAATTCATTGAATAAAAAGTCGAGATGTACCTAAATATAAAAACATAGACGGAAATTCAAAGCTGTACACAGCTGTGTACACATTAATCAATCCTTTGCATACATTAGTAAGTACAGACACGTGGGCTCACACGCAAGTGCAGAGTGTCGAAATAGACACAAATCCGATGTACCGCCAAGTGTGTGGACAGAAGAGGAAAACGATTCCATTATTACAAAGCATTTTATTGTTTTAAAAATACTCGGTGTTTGATATGACGACTTGTGGATTGTATTTTCCCTGCAAATGCAGAGGAGATGAGATGGGTGCGAGAGTGCCTTCTAAATGATGAATCGTGGGTCGGGTGTTAAGTGAACGATGAGAAAAGACATAGAAGGAAAAGAAATAAATAAATAAATAAATAAAGAAAGAAAGAACGGCACCAAACAAAAAAGAAAAAAGGGCGCCAAACAAAAAACGAAAGATTTAAAGAAATAAATTAAAAGAAAGACAGAAAGAATGAAAGTAAAAAAAAGCAAGACAAAAAAGAAAGAAATTGCAAGAAAGAAAGAAGGAAAGAAAGAAGGAAAGAAAGAAAAGAACGCCAAACAAAAATAAGTTTTAAAGGAATAAATTGAAATAAAGAGAGCCAAACAAAGAAAGAAAGAAAAAAGAATGCAAGACAAACAAAAGAAAGAAAGAAAGAAAGCCAAACAAAAAAAACATAAATTAAAAGAAAAAAAAAAGAAAGAAAGGTTACCAAAAATATAAATAACGTTTTAAAAAAAGAAAAGAAAAGAAAAAAAGAAAGCCAAATAAAAGAGAAATAAAGAAATTGGAAGAAAGCGAGCAAGAAGGAAAGAAATAAAGAAACAAAGAAGGAAAGAAACAAACAAAGAAAGACAGAAAAAAGAAAAGAGAAGCAAACAAAAATAATTGAAGGTTTAAAAAAATAAATTGAAAGAAAAGAAAGAAAGAAAATAAAAGAAACAAAGAACGAAAGAAAGAGGGTTAACGAAACAAAAACACAGAAAGAAAACTATAAAGTAATAAATTAAAAAGAAAGAAAATCAAGGAAAAATAAATTAAAGCAAAAAAAAAGGAATAAAACTAACAAGCAAAAATCAAAGAAAGAGAGGAAACAGAATAAAACAAAAGAAGAAAGAATGAAGGAAAAAAAAGTTAAATGATAAAAGAGACAAAGGAAAGATAAATAAGAAACTCTATAAATGTATGTAGACGGGAATGTATATCAATATGTCCTCCGTAGCTTAATAAAGAAAATATAATTTCTTTTATGCAAACATATAACGTTATTCAGGGAAAGTTCAACTATTAGCAACACGTAAGGTTACAGATTTTTTGATCAACTATCGTATATATATATATATATATATATATATATATATATATATATATATATATATATATATATAAAAGTGAACATAAAGTCAACACTTAGGGCGACAGTCTGTTTCATGCTATATGCAATCATCAGGCCTGTCGATTGCATATAGCATGAAACAGACTGTCGCCTCTAAGTGTTGATTTCTATGTTCACTTTTTATATTTACACACGCCTCTATCTCTGATATCGAGCACTTTATCCCATAAATATAGCACACCTTAAGACTATATTTCTTTTATATATATATATATATATATATATATATATATATTACCGTAAGAAAAGGAATATATATATAATATATATATATATATATATATATATATATAAATTAATTGATTTAAAATATGTTTTTTGTTACACACAGTTCTAACCATGATTCAAAAATGGAAATTTGAAATTTGAAACATGGTTAGAACTGTGTAGCGAAAAAAACATTTTAAATCAATTAATTTATAATATTAATGCTCTGTAAATTTACATTGAGCACTATTTTGTAAAAATAAAATATCTATAAGAACACCGGATTATATATCTTACTGTTCTTTTTTATATATATATATATATATATATATATATATATATATATATATATATATATATATATATATATATATATGTATAAACGTATATATCATAAATATATATAAATATATATATATATATATATATATATATATATACTTTGAGGTCAGCAATATGTTACGATGTATTTGTTTCCATTGTTAATGTTCCAAACAGATTTTTAAATACAGATTTTTAAGTCATTTTTTTTCAGTTTTGAGAAACTGGTTCAACCGAATCTTCTCTTCGATATTAGTCTCTTTTATGGAAATAGTCTCTTTAATAGCAATCTCTCTTTCTAAATATTTCAATAGATTGTCATTCATTAATACGCCTTTGGTGATTTTTGAGTAGGCGGATAGACGCGCACATTTGATGTATTGTTAGTAGGATTATCTTCATGGAGATTTGAGAAATCATATAGACGTATGTGTGTATGTGTGTATATATGCACGTCTGCGTGCGACGTTAAATGCATAATAGGCTATGTGTAGACAAAAAGATTACTGCTAAGATCAATACGTTAGATGCGTGTATAAAAAGGCATTTATTTAGATAAGTTCTGATTTACCGTGCATGTTTAGGCTTTATCAGGAGCACTCATTTTGTAGTATCTGTAGAGCAGGCAATAATCGAAATATTTGTCTATTTATATATATATATAAATCTTCTAAATATTTAAATGTAATTTGTAATATTTTTTTTTCAATCGCGATTTTTAGCAAAATTCATAACGTAGCCTAGAGATTTATTCATAATGGACGCCAAGCGCTTTAAATATTCCCTATAAGCCTCGTCCGCAGAACAAGTGTGTGTACATGTGCGTGTGTTGGTGAGAACAAATATTTTCAGTTTTTTTCTGAAAGAAAAAACACGTTTTTGTATGCTGTGTAATTGTGGTTCAATTATTAACAACAGGTCGTTAGGAAATTTGCAAAATGTATATATATATACTATATATATATATACCATACTTTATATATATATATATATATATATATATATATATATATATATATATAATATATATATATATATATATATATATATATATATATATATATATATATATATATATATATATATATATATATATATATATATATATATATATATATATATATATATATATATATATAATATATATCGTATATATATAGATATATAAATATGTCTTATATATATCAGATATATATAAAAAAATATATATACAGTATATATATGTATATATATAATATTGTACATTGAGTAATGGTGCTAATAAAATAGCGGTCGACGTCTAACAACAGAACTATAAATAATATTAACTATATATATATATATATATATATATATATATATATATATATATATATACATTTTTTTTTTTTACTCACCATTTGCACAATTCTGACTTTCATGCACAACGCAATCGTCAGGTTCCTGAAACACAGTATTGTGCTCTCAGTGAGGAAAATGTATATTTCTTATTAATATATATATATATATATATATATATATATATATATATATATATATATATATATATATATATATATATGATAATACACACCCACAGCAATACACACGCTTACACATATCATACTCACTCACTCCCTAAGAACCAAATAACACACACACAAACACTAAACAGAGACACATCCCCTCACCAGGTCCAATAAAACTGTCAAACTGACCAGAGAATTCAGAGCAACATGTATCTGTCCAGCTCTTATCTCAAATAACAACTTAAAAGAGACTGTTTGACCAACCTAAGGAATGTTAAAAGATTCATGTTAAAAAGATACAAAAATAAAAAAACAAATGAAAACTACAGACAAAAGTTCATTTTCTCCAGCAAGATATTCATTTCTGTAGTTTAGTGCTAACAGCAAGCAGAAATATTTCTCCTCCCGATGATGGCCATTTTGGTCGAAACTAGTCGAGGAATCTAAATGGAATAATAATAAAAAAAACGAAAGAATATTAATCTACAACCCAGTGTGTCTAAAGATTTTAATTTTTTTATTTTTTTATTGTTCAATATATATATATATATATGTGTGTGTGTGTGTGTGTGTGTGTGTGTGTGTGTGCGTGCACGCGACAGCTCATGATCTCTGCTTCTTCATGTCATATTCTTACACACACACACACACACACACATATATATATATATATATATATATATATATACTTTATGCCAACTTTTGATATTAGTAGCCTTTACAGAAACATACCCTGTGAATTATGTATAACAGGCAATCTCATTCTGGATTCAAAAAACATTCAGAAACATTACATCCCATATTCACTAAGGAATTAATTATCGATAGTATACACCTAATACTAAGCAATAACACTTTTGAATTTGACAACAAAAACTATATCCAAACTCTCGGTACCACCATGGGAAGGAAAATGGCACCAACCTAACATTAGCTTCGCTAGAGGAAAACCTGTATGAAAAGATAGAGCAAATATATAGTGAAAATATAAAAACCCACTTCACTAAATCTTGGAAATGATACTTAGATGATTGCTTCATTTTCTGGAAATCCTCATGGGGTGATATTAACCAATTCCACACACTACTTCAAAATTTACACCCAAAAATATAATTTCAAAGAATTACCATTTTTAGATACACTCATTACAAACATAAACAGCCACGTAATCACAGATTTCTTACAGACACCCAACAATATCTTCATTTCAAAGCTGCCTGAAATTCATCCCCTATTCTCTAGCACACAAGGTTTGTATTATAGCGACTGACAAACACCTCCGAAAAAGCCGCCTAGAAGAACTACATAGACTTCTATAAAAAAAAAACCCAGGGTACCCCAAAACACTTATAAACAAAGGTTTTGAACGCGCAGAGTTCCTTTAGACCAACTACGAAATCCAAAAAAACGTAACGCCGAACAAACTCTAGCATATGTCTCAACAAACAACAAGAAAAATCCAGAACTATTTACAGAAATTACAAAAAATCTAGACCTACTTAGCAAGAATAAAAAAACTGAAAAATAAACTAAAAACAACCAAAATGATTAAAAGCAAACGCCAATCTAAAAACCTGAAACACATATTAACCTCATCCAAATTTAATCAACGCACAATACAGGGAGTCACAAAATGCAACAAAAAGATGTGGGGTTTGTGACATCATTATAGATGGAAACTCCTACACTCCTGAATACCCCCAAAACGGCATTCCTAATAAATAAAAAATTAAATTGAAACCCCCAAAATGTGATTTATGCACTCAAATGTACAAAATGCAAGAAGTCATATATAGGTATCAGCCCATAACTAAACAACAGAGTTTCCCTCCACAAAAGCAACATAAAATTACCAGAAGACAGAAAACTCTTTAACACAATACATCTATAAATATAACCAGGGTGAATTTAAGATTATGCCAATATACCAAACAGACAATTATTCTTACCCACAAATACAAAAAATTTCATAAACATTTAAACCAGCAATAAATTGATCATAACCCCACACACAAAAACACACGACATGCTACACATAATGTCCAGTTACAATGGTCGAACCAGTCGCATGCATGCGCGCACACACACACACGCGGATATCTGCGGAGCACGAATATGTATACGCATATTGGCAAAAACAAGAGACTATTCACAACTATATACAGGTATGTATATATGTATGTGTGTATATGTGTATATGTATCTATACTAATTCCTTATAATAAGACAGTATATATGTATGGAGAGGGAATATGTGTATACATACGCATGCTAACAAAAGTACAATACAAAAAAAAATGGAAATAGATCTAAAAACACTGGGGCCATTAAACGATAAGAATACAGGTATTATTCTTCACACTTTCTCGGAACACTCTGAATTGTTTTATTACCATTCAAGCAGAATAACTTTTTTTACTGGCAGTTCAAAAAAGACATGTGTGTCACTACCACGCCAAAAAGAGAAGGTTTAACATTGAGAATGTTTAATATCGAAAAACGTAAGGAAAATGAATTCATTTTAATAACATGTGGAAATATCCACTGTTTGCCTGAAGAAGACCGCGAGACCCGAAACGTGTGTTGCAAAATTATAGAAAATAAAGCATAATATATATCTTTTAAAAAAATCCGCATTACAACCAAAAACGTTTGCGGTTTCTCTATTCTACTTTTTAATATATACACTTTTCTCTCGTTGGAACAACTATAACCTCTTCCCCTTTATATATATATATATATATATATATATATATATATATTATATACAAATATAAAATTCGTTACTTAGGTGATAGGTGTTATATTCAGCACGTCAACAATGGAGTTACTTAAACAAGCTATTTTGTAATTTATAGACAAGAGTGCTTAGTATCGTGGTTATAGCGTTTATAGGTATAAACAGCGTGGACATAGAAATCAACAGTACATGTTGACTGTCCCTTTCCTGCTTCGGTGGAATCTTCAGACCGAGAAGAATATCGCACAGAAGCGACAAACTGACAGCCAACATGCACTGTTGATACTTATGTCCACGATGTACACTCGTTCTCTCTCTCTCTCTCTCCTCCCTCCCCCCTCTCTTTCTCTCCCCCTCTCTTTCTCTCTTTTTATGTAAATATATAGGGAGATATACATTGTGGATATACGAATACACAAACACGCACGCACACACACACACACACACACACACACACACACACACACACACACATATATATATATATATATATATATATAGACATGTGAGTGTTTTTATGCGTGCATGTGTGTGCGTGTGTGCGTGTGTGAAAAAACATGAGCGATTTTCGATTAGGAAATTTTGCAAGAGTGTGTTACGTAATCTACTTCTGTTTACCATGTACCTGAACATTTACTTGATGGAAAACTATTACACACACACACACACACACGCGCACGCACGCACGCACAAATACACACAGTATATATTTATATATATATATATATATATATATAGAGAGAGAGAGAGAGGGAGAGAGAGAGATTAATAGAGGGATTATGATGCTAATCTTGTAAATGTCGGATAAATATATTTTATACTCGAGGATTTACTGAAAACTTTCCTTCCCGACCCACTTTCCGAAATAAATATATTTAAATAACATCTTGAGAATATATATATATATATATATATATATATATGTGTGTGTGTGTGTGTGTGTGTGTGTGTGTGTGTGTGTGTGTGTGTGTGTGCACGAAGCGCGTGCAGTATGTTTATTGACTTGGACTTCATCCAAATGATACCTGATCAGAACTTTTTGGGAGTAAGTTATTGCTCAGACTGAAATTTTTCAATACATATATATATATATATATACTGAGCGGTCTAAAAGGATGGCTTAAAGCATTACATTACATTACGACATCTTTCTTTGAATTCATTCTTGAAGAATGTAACTTATATCTATCTAAGACAAAGAATACATTCTTAAGGTGGTGAGTATATACTCGAACCCCGCCGCTCTCCGGTGTGAGTCTTGTCCGCACAAAGGTGAAGATAAACAAAAACTAGACAGACAGACGTATATAATTGCAAATACATATTACCGTCCATTGCCCACTTAGACATACAAGAATCTTCACAAACCTACAAACACAGAATTATCCACAGTTTTAATACACGTGGCACGTATCTGACCAATGAGAACTAACCTAAATATAATTGAAAATACCAGTGTTTTCTGATGAAGCTTTAATAAAAGAGAAACCTGTTAGATTAATATACGTTTCCTATTTCTTGTTTTATTTTATCACACACAGACACACACACACACACACACACACATATATATATATAATTTTTGAATAAATATATATATATATATATATATATATATATATATATATATAATTATTTATTCGAAAATTATAACATAAATATGTTTTAAAAATCACTACAAAATAGCCATTTTCTTTCAACACTCCTGGTGTCTTATCAAGTGATGGTGTTGAATATAGAAATAAAGTATGCTTTCCATCTCATTCTTCTGATAAGTTTTCCCCTTAGTAGAGTTAAATGGTCCCTTTTTTGTGGTGGAAATGTTCTTTAAAGATAATCCGAAATTGATTCTATCCATGGTATAAGAATACAAAATGGCTATTTTTGTAGAGATTTTATAACATATTTATGGTATCATTTTCGAAAAAATAATTATATTTGCTTTACTCTGTATTGAGCACTCTTTTTTTTTTTTTGGTTATTGGAATTTATTCCGTATACACCAATCCTATACTTGGATACGTATATATATATATATATATATATATATATATATATATATGTGTGTGTGTGTGTGTGTGTTTTGCGAGCAAGAAGATTGCGTTTAAGCATGAAGCAGACTATTGTCGCTGGGTGTTGACCCCAATGTCGACTTTTATATCTACACACGCAGTATACCTCATATTGTGCAATTGTCATAATGTCCGTGTAAAGCGCGTAGTTGCTGACTAGTAAGGCAGTAAAGAAACACTGCAAACAATGGGTTGTGTAAAGAAGTGTTTACTCGCATGAAAACATAAAACACTGCATAAAGTAGTTCCGTGTAACAAGCTTACAGACGGAAAGCGCTACGCCTTGGCGACCCACTTTTTGCCTCTGTTCCATGAGCAGGCGTTCTACCGATGTGGGTGGACGAGTCCATGTTTTAATAATAGTATAGAGAAGGTCAAAGAGTCTTTATACGCAACACCCATAAATATAGAGTACCTTAAGACTATATTTGTATCTTATATATTGAGAAATAGATAAATATTTGGTGTTTGAATCAGGGTTTCCACTGAACCGTTTCGACTTGAAAAATTAGTGCATCACCACATCTCATCTTCCCTTTCTCTAAATTTAGCTTTTTATCGGACGAACAATGCTAAGTGCATATGTATACGCTTATTTTATGTCTCTTGTGTTTATATCTATTTCCAGGGTTGATTGCCTGGATTTGTACGTTTGTTCGTTTCATTATTGAATGAATGGAACGGAGTGGATTTTCGTGTGTATCACTGAATCTAAGCCGGGGATTTACATTCTAGCATCGACGTCTGTATGTGAAGGTGTCGAAATCATTATGTCAGGGGTGGGTGTTTTTTTGGTGAGTTTTCTAAACCGCGAAGAAAGGGAAGGAATAGGCGAGAGAAAGAAAGAGAAAAAAGTGAGAGAAAGGAAAGAGGGAAAGGGTAGCAAATACGTTGGCAAATATCATTATACTTATCACTACTCAATCTCTCACTTCCTCTTCATCACACAACCTTTTCCCTCCCACTCTCTCTCTCTCTATATATATATATATATATATATATATATATATATATATATATAATTACGTGAGTGTGCATCAGTGTGCGTAGCATCTGAAATGATCTCTCTCGAGAAACAAGAATGGCGGATCAATAAGTCCGCAGCTTGACATAGTTATTAGCTGACTTTTCATGATTTTTTTAATTTTTTCATAACACGTTCGAACTATATGATTAATGCGAAACCGCCGGATTAAGTGCATTAACAAGGGAAAATATTATGACGAAAAAATATATATTATTCGTGTAACAAAATGGCATTTTTTTTATATATGTATTTATTGATGTACCTACGTACGCGTTAACCGTAAGAGCATTCAGTTAAGTGCATTGACAAGGAAAGAGAAATATTTTGAAAATAATTTTTTTATTTTTGTAAAATAATGCTTTTTTACTATATTTTGAATTAAAATATAAATTCTATGGCAAATACCTAAAAATTTCTCAGTTTAGCCAATCTCGGCTGTTGCAAAGATATTTCGTTAGGAACAAAGAAAAGAGTGTGGGATTGCTATGTGATATCAATTTTTCTAAATTGACAGTGAATGCTGGACAATCTCCCGTCGAACAGACAGAAAACTGGAGGCGAAAGAAATGTGGCTCTACAGAAGCATACTGAGAATTCCATGGACGGAGCGAGAAAGCAACGAGGAACTCCTAAAGAAAATGTTAACGAAAACTTATACTTAGAACCAGAAAAAGTGGGCTGGAATTTCTTGGACACATAACGAGGAAAGAAGGGCTTTGAAAACTTAACCCCCACGGGGTTTATTTAGGGCAGGATAGACAAGATGTCGCGGAGAGCAACCTACCTGACAACCTTATGTGAACGAATGACAGAACAGTGAGCGAGAGCCCTGGCAAAGGAAGAAACACTGCTAAGAGCCACAATAGATAGGAAGTTGTGGAGAGCCATGATCGCTTACGTACGGAATTAACGCGGTACACAGAAGAAGTCTTTGAAATTACTGATGTCGCCATATGCACCTGTATATAAAATGGATGTCTATAAATGAGGCTTAAAAATGAGATTCTGCGCACATATTGTGAATGTATATGTTTGAAAATAAGTATATGTATATGATTGTCATGAAAAAGAATAGAGTATATTTGTAACACATAAACACATATATTTGTACACAGATACGCACGTGCGCACACACACACACATATATATAAATATATATATATATATATATATATGTATGTATAGGTAGTTGTGTAATGTTAGATTAAATCTGGTTTTAGAACTGACGGAGTGCGATCAGAAGGAAAGAGGCTACTAAATAAGACTTAAGAGAAGGGGAAAGAATCAAAGGGTATTAGAAGCGGGTGGAAGGAGAGGGAGAAAAAGAAAGATGTGAGAGAAAGAGAGAAAAAAATTAAATCACGGGGGAAAAAGAGAGTGTAGACTGTAACCAAATAAAAAAAGAAGAGAAAAAGCAAGCAACTTAGGCAAGGTTATATGCAATAGAGAGAGGTGCACCTTACGAACAAATTCAGTAAAGGAAAGCAAAGGAAGGTGAGGGAGAAAGAGAGAGAGATAGTCAGGTGAAGAAGAAAAGAGAAGAGGGTAATATAACGTTGGAAAATACGGTGGAGGGAGGAAGCAATATGTCTGCTTGTGAGAAAATCAAAGAAGCAGACAACATGCGTGAATGAAAAAAGGATTCATTTTGCTTCACATCGGGAAAAGAAAAAAGAAAGAAAAAAGAGACAGAAAAAGCGAGAGAGAAAGAGATACTCAGCGTACATTTAAAATATATATATTATTTTCTTTTTTTCAAGTCTCTCGTTTTCTCTCTATGCAAACGACTCTTTTAAAAACAGAGAGAAAAAGGTAGAGATAGATAGATAGATAGATAGATAGATAGATAGATAGATAGATAGATAGAAACAAACAAAGAGAGAGTAAGAAGAGTGAGTTACAAACGGAGTTTTGTTAGTCTCAGCGTACCGGGTGGGGAAATTACTAACACACTCACCCTGGTGTCTAGGTGAAAAAGCTAGCTAAATCTGGTTTCTTCGCTGTCCATATTCATATTGAAGGAATAAAAAAAAAACAACAAAGAAGAAAAGCAAAAGAAAAAAGAAAAAAACAAGACGTCGACATGTGTTGACTAATTGTGGAGAATTAAAAAACGACAGAAAGAGGACCCGAAAATAAAATTGAGAAAATAAACAAATAGATGACGCTCCACGGAAATAATAAATTGCTAAACGAATGAACAAATACGCAACACGGAGTCAGCAAGGCAACGAATGGCAAATGAATCGGAGTATTACCATTGCAACAAATATATAGGCTTTTCATTCTTTTAAAAAAAAAAAATTGACAGCAAAATTTTCTGAAAATATTTCAGGATATAGCAGAAAAAAAGACAAAAAAAACAATTCAAGCACACACTCTCACACACACACACACACACACACACACACACACTCATACACACACACATATATATATATATATATATATATATATATATATATATAAACATATTTTCAATCACGCACTGATAAATACGCAACGTATATATATATATATATATATATTTCTAAACATATTGAAGGTTTTATACAGATATACTGTATGCGCACAGTGTTTATATAATTGAATATTCACCAATATATTTGTTTAACTAAAGATTTATTCAATAGAAATGCATAACGTTTAAATTGGCGTATTTTCATGTAGGATTTAAAAATGTTCTACGGGCACATGCGATATTGAATATAAATGCTGACGTGTAGCTATTCTTAAAGAAAAAATTATTTCTCGTTTTTGTTTGCAATCATACAGACCCCGTGTAAATCCGCGCAATTATGCGTTTTGAAAAGCGCACAGACGTCTCAATGTATATACCTGCCTTCTATACCCACGTGTTCGAACCGCTGTTGGTGAAATTGATCGTAAATAATAGTCAACAGTTCCCCTAGTAAGAACATGAAGTAGCTCTTACCAACTTCACATAGATGAAAGAAAAAAAGAGAATGTTTTAAATATATATATATATATTTACATGTATATTTCATTATAAATATAATATTTGAAATCTGATAAAATAACAAACTACAACACTGAAATCAGAAGTACATCTAAGAAACTAAATTTTATTATTATTATTATTATTATTATTATTATTATTATTATTTCCTTTGGTTTCTAGCGTATACTCATTTCTTTCTGGGTCCCGACCAGAGACCTAAGGTCAGAAATGGCATCATGACATTTTCCACTGAGCAGTTTTGAAAAAAAAATATTAAAATTTGTTTTCACTTTTTTTTTTTTTAATTTTTGATATTCGCCTACTTCTTTCACAATTGGATTATGGAATAATACCACAGGGAAAGAAAAAAAAAGAAAAAAGAAAAAGTTTATTTTGATTTTATATATATATATATATATATATATATATATATATATATATATATCTGTGTGTGTGTATGTTTATATACTGTTGTACATGCAGGCATATGTGCATAAATATATATGCGCGCGTCGGTATAAACACGGAGTTATAACGTGTCGATTATGTAAGTCTTGGAGTTCTGTGATCACACAGCGAAAGCAAATTCCACGGATTGAAATGCGACGTTATTTTTGGATTTAGCAGCAGAGGAAAATTTAAAATCTACGACGAAACCCTTTCTCGCAGTGTTGGATATATTACCTACCACTCAGCGTTGATTTCTTCTTCTTCTTTTTTTTTTTTTCCCTAACGCCTGCTTCTTACAATTTAAAATGACGCTGACAAGGAGTACATTTTTTTTAACAAAAGATACAACCTAAAAATACAAACGCTTAACATCTTAATTCTGATTCCCTGTGTGTCAGTTCTTGAGCCTCTAAATAAATACCTTATATATTTATATATTTATATATATATATATATATATATATATATATATATATATATATATATATAATGTACATATACAACTATGCCGAAATTTTTTGGTGATTAGTTACGAGTAATGTCTTTGTTTACTTTGGGGAAAAGTTTCTACGTCAGAATTTAGCAGCTTAAGTCGTTTCGTCTTCCTATGGCGTAGTGTCTGCTTATTAATTGCTGTCATACAAGGTTCTATTTTCTACAAGTGGATGCTTGGGTGTATGTACGGTCATCAGTGTTATTTGTTTGGTGTTATCTATATATTTATATAGCTCTCTTGTATATAGTGAGGTGAATAAAAACTAACCCTGACTGTCAAGTTGGAAGTTAGGTATCCACAAGAAAAATACTCACGTGTATGTAGATAGTATATTGTGGTAATGTTTTAGTTTTATTTTCATTTATTATACAATATTTGCGGAGTAAGAACGATAGATGTCGTAAACAGTTTTAATAACAAATATTAACTTATAAAATTTATAAACAAATTTATAACAGCAGCGATAACAATATTTAATTCGTTCCTTTTTTTTTTTTTTTCATTTCCATTTTCCCCCAGGAATATTACGTACATAATTAGTTTTTGGCTTTAATATAATTTTATTAGATTTTTAAAAAAAATTTTAGAATCCCAGTTTTCAGGGGGGGTTTTTTATTATTTTTTTTTTTTTTTTTAAGTCTTCCAGACATTTGTCACTTTTTCTTCTCATCTCAAAAAAAAAAAAAAGCGAGATTGCTCAAAAAATATAAATATATACACGCGCTGGTACGCGTGTAATTGCATACACATTCACCTGTGTTCATTGCGATATATAAAAAATCGCGGGTTTCCCCATTCTTGACGACCTTTAAAAGTTCTCTAAGTCTATTTTTCCTTTCTATTTAAAACTCTTCATTAAACGGGAAACTGAATAATTAACAGATAAAATTGAAACAAGGATAAGGGAATTGATAGTGTTGCGAAAAAAAGGGGACAACGTGAAGTAAGAGATATTAGCTGTAAAAATAGTAGCCGTAATAATCGTTGTTATTGATGTGTCAGTAGTAGTATTAGTAGGAGAGAAAGGAGGAGATAGGGACGAGAAGGAGGTGGAGACTGATTGTCGATTGTAGTTGAAGGGAGAGAGACGAATTGAAAGTTTTGAGCGCAGAGTGAAGCGGAGATATTCCGAAAGACATCGCACAGACAATGACAAGTCGCCGTGTCTTTAGCTAGAAAATCGATGTCACCTAAAGAAAGAAAGAAAGGTGACAATTAAAAAAAAAGAAAAAGAAAAAAGAAAACCACAGATGAAGAAAAAGTAAGGAAAAAGAAAAATGTCTAAAAGAATCAGATGTTAAAAAGTGTAAAGCACGAAAAAAAAAAAAAGAAAAAAGTGAAAGAAAGGTTTGAGGAACGAGAAAAAAAGGAAGTCTTTTTCCTACTTTTTGATGACAACTAGTAAGAAATTTAAATGGTAAATATTACGTAGAAAGAAGAAAAAAATTAACAAAGTCGAAAGAATAATTATTATATATATCAAAAAAGAAACGCCATAAACTTCGATTAAAGAACTCTTTTTTTTATTATTAGAAATTCATGGAATTAAACCCTAGATTAATAAATTAGTAATTAATTAATTATTTGACTGACCATACTTACATTGCTAAAAGGCTCCACTTTCAGACATTGCTACTAAAATCAGTTTGATTCTCACTTGAAACTCTTAACTTATAGCCTTGTGTCAGACGCAGTTAAAATTTAATAAATACTAATATTGGCCTTGTACCATTTTAACTAAAAAAACACTTAGTAAGCAACTAAGTAATTGTTCATCCGAATACACTGTTTCTCATTTTAAATTCAAATGTAAAATTATTTTTTCTACATCACTGTTGTTCAAATTCTGCCACTTTTTTCACTATCCAATAAATATTCACACAGATAGATAGATAGATAGATAGATAGATAGATAGATAGATAGATAGATAGATAGATAGATAGATATAACCCACGCATACTACAAAACGTATATGTACATATCTGTAAGTTGCTAGCATGATGTAGATATCAACTGAGCGAGGGTTTGAACGGTCAGACCCGCGATCAGGAAGAAAATAACCTTAAAAAAAAAAAAAGATAAAAATAAATGAATGTCGGAAAAGGTGCAAAAAACACACAGGGAATTGTCTAGGGAGCTTATTTTTGCTTTGACATCCGCGAG
>CAHIKZ030004155.1:4645000-4652500 GCA_903632075.3 Acanthosepion pharaonis | reverse complement strand
TACATGTTGTTCATTATCATACTATCTGTGTATGTCTGGTCGTCTATCTCTCTCTATCTATTCTTTCTATACTGTGTGTGTATATATATATATATATATATATATATATATATATATATATATATATATATATATATATATTTGTGTGCATGTATGCATGTATATATATATATATATATATATATATATATATATACACACACACACGTACATATATATATATATATATATATATAAAAACACACACACACACACACACACACACACACACACACACACACATATATATATATATATATATATATATATATATATATATATATATATATATATATATATATATATATCACTGTCTGGTCGTATCTATCTATGTTTACGGAACGCTAGTTTAGGCAAGCCATTGATAGTTGTTTCGGTTCTCAGTGGCCGCAACATATTTGTTGCCAGATATACCGATTTGTATTTTACAAAGATCAGGGCTGGTAAGTTTTGCACATGTCTAGTATATTTGTAGGTACATAGGTGACATTATAAAACGTTGATATTCGTTAAAAGACTTTGCCAAAGGTTTAAATTTCTAGTCACAATCTGTTAACGGCCGAATGCACTTGCATCCGTTTTCATATTGGGTGCCCTCCGACTGCTAGAATGCAATGATTAAAAATGCACCGACAATCTGGAAAAAAAAGATGCTCCCAACGCTCAGATGTGTAACTTGATTTTTGCATCCTTTCTGGTGGCATTTTTGACCTTTTACTCGACACTGACAAAGGTTAAATCATATCTAAGAGCCATACAACTTTTAAGGAAGATTATGTAGCTCTAATCGATCCAAAGAATTTAGGTTGATGTTCTAGTTTCAAATTCTGATTATTCCTCTTCTCGCCGGTTTGTTTTTAAGTAACCAAACAGTTTTTGATTTGCAAATTTGCGTTTTTTCCCTTGCCCTCTGAGAAAGTGACATCCAAGAAACTTTTAAGTAATGCAAAGTAGGTTTTACTCCGACACACTGTGACGTTAATCCTATTTGGGGCAAGTAGACTTGTTATAAAGTAAAAGTAGACTTGTTTTATGTAAAAGTGTGTTAGCAGTATTAATCCTCTACTAAAGTTTTACAATCGGTCATTACGACCAGATTTATATATATATATATATATATATATATATATATATATATATATATATATATATATATTGCTATAGACAAATCACCCCGAAATCACAAATATTAAATAGAAAAGATTTATTCAACAGTATAAAAATTAATAAGAGATCATAATTCCTGATAGATTTAACTAACCTACGGAAGCCAAAACAAATTATATGATGCATAAATCATACAACGTGATTTCTTAAAATAAAAAATAAAATCTTAAAGTGAACTCGTACGATCACCGAAGTTAAGCAACGTCGAGCCTGATCAGTACCTAGATAAATATGAGCGTTTGAAAATACCAGTAAGCTTGGATGTACGATTGGTGTAATGGATAATGGCTCGGCGGACTGGAAGTCGGAGAGCCAAGTTCCAATTCCAATCGGGTTTATTATATTCCCTTACTCGCAAATAACCTTGGGAAAGGTATGGATCCACCTCTTTTCTCCAAGTTATGGGTTAATTAGAAGACGATGTATCATCAAAAATCGTTATTATCTTCGAAAAAGTCTTACAATCTAAAGTTATTATCTGGCTTTAAATAACCTGCGAAAGGTTGATAAATCATAAAACGCAAATCAATCCATCAATATTTATGCAGAATGCTTAATCGATATTAACATATGAAAAAAAAATTCATGTTACGAATTTTATGTTTTTCTTATATTTTAAAATATCACGTGGTATGAGCAAATTTTGTTTTGGCTACCGTAGATCAATTTACAATGAAACTACATAGCAAACCAGAACCTCCTAATAACTTTTATAAAAAAATGTATGAACGAGAAAAAGATAATTTATGGTCCCAATGCCTATCGTGCAAATCCACCATCCCTCATTGGGGATCGAAGATTTGTTATAGAAGTATAATTAGTTAACAGCAGTTTATGTACAAATAGTCTCTTTTCTTTTTATATTTTTTTCAATCAGACGTGTTATCTAAGAAGCAAAAGAGTTTTAACATGACTAAAAATGGGCATAAGACAAGGAGTCTTCTTATCAATCAGTTATGGCTATTTTCTAAGCATAGCTTAGATGTGACACAAGGCCGAAAGTATGGAGCACCTAGTGAGGAACGAACTCACTTTTCAGTCGTAAGGGATCTAGCGAGACAAACTTGCTAATCATTACTCCACGCCGAGGTGTCCTTTTCACGGTCGGTTATGTACCATACGTGATACACACTTACACGCTTAGGCGATCATTTATCTTTCGATACATGACTGACGAGGCAGATTTTTTCCCCCGCAGTAGGTGGTCATTTCTTTCTGCGGTAGACCGGTTGCCATTCAAGGCTATAGAACCCGGTCTGTCCTGCTATTTGCCCATATCTTCAAGGAAAGAAGACGAACTCGGATCTCCGATTCTTCAATCCGAACCGCTATCCATGACTCCACCGTGCCTCCTCCTGCATCTTCTCACTAGATTGATTTAACTTACTGGGTCTTTTGGCTAGATTTATTATTGATGGGCGCAACATCAAAACTCAGAAACTTTAGATACTTCTGGACAATGTAATAAATAAAAGCAATAAGAAAGCCCTAGTCATCAATTATAAGAAGAATATATGGTCGTTAGTAAAAGGGACAGCCCAACATACGAGCTACAAATTGGGGACGTCAAAATGAACCGAGAATAGAAATGTAACTATCTGGGGAAATATTACAAAAGATGACGAAAAATATGACACCAAAATCCGAAGGCGCATTGGAATAGCGAAAAATGCCTTCCAAAAGTTAAGCAAAGTATTAAAAAAACAGGTTAAATCTAGTTAGAAAACAAAGAAAAGAGTACTGGACAATTTCCTACGAAGAATGTAGCTAAAAGAGATGTAATTCTTAACTCCTCCCCACCAGGCCAAGAAAGACCTCTGAGAATACCATAGACAGCTCATTGTGAGCAGCGAGGAAAATGGAAACAAGAACACTACACATATAACCAAAAAGTTATAGTTGAAATCTTTAAGACGTATATTGAGGAAAGAGGACTTGGAGAATTTGACACTTACAGGATATCCAGAAGGTAAGAGGTAAAGTGAGAAACATAGAGTAACCTATCTAACAAGGGAATGGTAGAGATAGTAAAAAGACAAGTATGACTAAGAGCTGCAAAGTATGGGAAGTTGTGAAGAGCCATCATCACAAACATTATGAAGGGACAAAGAAGAAGAATTTTCCTTTTTTATATGCGCATTTTAGGGAAGAGACAATATAGTTTTGAGATGACCGACAATGGGACAGAGAGCAGATTTTATTTTAGTTTCAGAACAAGTTTTTAGCTTGAAATAATAATGCCCCTCAGCAATGTGGCTTTCTAGTTGCTTTGTCACTTCCGTTTTCTAATGTGCCATTTTGGGGATCCATTTTTTAACCTACCATTTTTTATTCTAGCATTTCGGAAAAAGACGAGAAATGGGATCTTTGCCTTATGCCACAATTTTTTTATCATAAAATAATAAATCATGGAGAACTTTTGATGAAACCAACCGTTCGGAAAGACATATGGAAAAATGGAAAATTCATATTTAAATTCATATTTAAATTCATATTTAAAATCCTTATTCAAATTCGTATTTAAATTCATATTTAAAATCCTTATTCAAATTCATATTTAAAATTCTTATTCAAATTCATATTTAAATTCATTATCCAAATTCATATTTAAACTGAATGTTTTCTTATTAAACACGATCGCAAAATCTTTTTAAAACAAATTCCATAAATGGTTGCGGTCTAAGGGGTGTAATTTGAGACCAGATTTTCTTGAAATCGAAAACCGACTACTGGCAGGAAAGATTCTTTCCGTATATCCGAAACGCGTTATCCGATTCAAGGTTTTTTTTTTCTGATTCTGTGCTATGTAAATTCTTAATGGATGGCAAGTTGTTCAACCATGCTATTTATCTGTGAACCATTTCTTTTCTGTTTCCTTTACACAGATTTACTGTTGATGGTAAAGTTGTGGAGTAATCACTTTGGCCTGTGGTCACTAAAAGACTTTTATGAAATTATCATTAAAATAACTATTAAAAAAAAGCTTCTGCCACCCCCACCCCCAAATAGCTAACAGGTTTATCTAAACAATGTTTCTTGCTATCAAATATATTATATCTGATAAATTATCGTCACATATTTGTCAATCTTGAGACTATGCTAGAGCGTAAATTGTTTTTTATGGTTTATCAACCTTTTGCAGATTATTTAAAGCCAGATAATGTTTTTAGATTGTATGAATTTCTAAGCAATGATAATTATTTACCGATAATAATCTTACTAATTAACCTATAGCTGGAGGAGCAAAGGTAGATTCATACCTTTTCCAAGGGTATTTGCGCGTAAGTGAATATAATGAATCCGAGTAGAATTGGAACTCGGCACTCCGAATAACTATTCCGAGTATTTATCCATTACACCACCCGCACATCCAAGCTTATAGCCCATGATTTTCTTCTTTTTTTTTTTCAATCATTTCACCCAAGCAAGGTGATAATGCCATTAGGGTATTACAGGGAGTGAAAATAAAATATAAAACTGAGAATAGGGAGGACAAAAGACCAACAGGGTTTAAGAAGATGGCGATATACAATTGACGTTGTATTTACATTTTTGAACTTTGTAGTTATGAGGGAAGCAAGAAATCGGAAAAGAGTTTCACAAGCTGAAAGTGCGAAAAAAGAAACTTTTAGAGTAGAAGTGATGGTTGCATCTTGCTCCCAAACGGTCACCCATCTAGGTACTGACCAAGCTCGACGTTGCTTAACTTCGGTGGTCGTACCAGAACCGGTGTTTCAACATGATATGGCCGTAAGCCAGTCTAGCATATAATCACCACAAGCAATGATACAACAGACAAAACCGCAGACATCAGGAAATTTCTTATATTATTCTCTATGAACTACTATGTTGGATACGGGGAAGCGGACATGAATATATTAATTAATGCGTCCATACAGTGGACTTCATCAGAAGTGAATATATTATTTATATCAGTTAACTGGTGTCACTCTGTGCTATACGTGTTTGTGTGTATGTGTGTGCGGGTGGGTGTTTGGTTGGTTGTGCGTGCATATATGTGTTTTGGTTGGAATCATCGGTTTATTGTACCCATTTGTCGGTAATGTCCTTGCCAAAGGCACCATCCCTCTAATATCTGTCCTGCTTATTCCATCGCCAGATATCCCGATAAAATCTCTCGTCGTTGGCATGTCATGAGGTTTGATAGAGTGGAGCGTAAACCTCTGAGCCCTAGGCCAACTCACTCAACCTTTGCCTATTAAAACAATCGCGACAACAACATCTTACCTTAATCATCGACTTTAACAGAGGTATAGATTGTGATTGAGTTGTACGAACAGAAGGCGTTTTTTTTTTTTTCAAAAAAAAAAAAATACATTAATGTTCACCCTTCACAACACTTAGAGGTCACTCTAAATAGAGGGTTATGTTAGGAGGAAATTCGTGTGGATAGGGGTGGGAGATAAAGGTTAACGCTAGCCATGAACAAGTTAAGGTTGTAGTGATCGGGGAAACATCTTCTTGGAAGTCGATTCCACAGAGCAGTGGTTCGCAGGAAGAAGCTGCTCGAGTGAAACTTATTTCTTACCGATGGAATACGGCGGAAATATGGGTGATTCACTACTATGTAAGTGGCATGACGTGTTCTTGCTGTGGAGGTTTGCCTTGGCGGGACTAGGGAATATAATTCGTCCGAACACTTTCCGTGGAAGTAGAGCAGCGGAAAGCTTGTCATATTCCACCCGTGGGAGAATGGTTGTGGGGGTGGAGAATGAAGATTTTTGCTGTATGTAGTATAAAAGGTTCTGGATAATATAAAAATAAATAAAAACAAAATAGATTACAGTCCACAATTAGCACCACCTTTCGCTTTTGCTATTCTTTATAATTCTTGTATTTGAGTGTCCAGACCAGATTCTAATGATCAACGCTGAAGTGACATTAAATCTGTTCAAATCTCCAACATCATTTATTTTTACAGTAAGGGTCACCCTTTACAAGGCCCAGGTAGAGGGTTATATTAGGAGACCATTTTTGTTTTTATATGAGGGAGATAACGATTAGTGAATAGATTAATTGTACTGATCGCGTAAACATCTTTAGAGTCGCATCCACAGGGCAGTGGTTCGCCGGAAGAAGCTGTTCGAATGGAACTTACTTCTCACCAATGGAATACGGAGAGAATATGGATGATTCGCTACTATGTACGTGACATGGCGTGTTCAAGCAGTGAACCTTGCCGGGACTAGGGAATGTATTTCGTGGAAGTAGCGGTAGAGCCGCATGAGGCTTGCCACATCCCACCCGTGGGAGAATGGTTGTGGGGATGGAGAATGGAGATTTTTGCTGTATGTAGTATAAAAGGTTCTGGATAATATATAAAAAAAGTGATACCCAGGTTCATATATATACAAATATGATACATCCGTGATTTTATTCGATCGAACGTAACGGTGAGGATATAATAATGAACAATATGATAACTTCTCATTGCGTGTGTGTTTCTATATATTTGCAATGAAAATGGTGTCTATGTATTTAGAAAGGAGTTATCGACCCGATTTTAACGGGTATTGAATGCGAGCGACACGTAAGGAAAGTTGAATGACCTTTTATAATTTGAATGGGAAAGTGTTAAGATTGAATTTTCATTCATTCGAAAAGCGGAAGATTAAGAAGATTAATGGTGTACAAAGGCTTTGAGTAAGTTAGGCCTGAGTGTCCTTGGCAAAGGTTATCCGTCTTTGAACGTTGCGGGCTGGCGCTACAGGATCACAAACAAAAGATAGTACCAAATAGCAGAAACCACTTGATGACTACCAACAGCAGCAAGAACTAAAGTGGATAGCACATGTAACTACAAGAGAAAATAATGTCCCAATCAAGGTGTCAACATTCTACACTACCTCAAATAAAAAGATAGGAAGGAAATCCTCATCAGTACTAGAAAGCGCCATGGCAGATAATGGACTTGAATTTATTTCCGAAAAAAATGTTTTAACAGAAAGCTTTTCTAAACATCAAACGAAAGCAGTACTGACTACTCGGTCAATGAAAACCAAATGTTTCCATAGCGCATATACATACATACAAACATATATATGCGTGCGTGTATTTGTGTGTGTGCGTGTGTGTGTGCGCGTGTGTATGTATAGAAAGAGAAAGCGAACGAAAGAATGAAAGAGAGATTTATTAAACGCAACAAATTTGGCTGCACACGTATTTCGATTAACCGCGTTACTTAGAATGATTATTTCGCCACTTGTGCAAATGTAAAAAGCAGTCTTACAATAATAATAGTGACGGATGGCTAAAAAAAAAAAAAAATAAATA
>CAHIKZ030004155.1:4597500-4640000 GCA_903632075.3 Acanthosepion pharaonis | reverse complement strand
GAGGACTTTGGACCGGGCGATAGGTGAACCAATCTAAAATGTTCTCATTGATCACATGTTTTGTCCATAATATCCACACCATTCTTATGCATGTGGTGTCTGGATGTTTGAAATGAGTTAATGTGACGTCACACAAGACCATTTCAAACGTCCAGCTTTCCAAAGAATACCAGGATGCAGGCAAAGGAATTCTAACTGCCACACAGACTGATTCTTGATAACGTCTGCGAAAGTCGAAAATATTTGAACAAAAAAGTAAAAAATATGAACTGCTGGTAGTTTATCCACAATACTCAACATCTTTTCTGAAAATTGTAAAATATAATAAAAAATTAAACAGAGTTTATCGGTTCTTTATGTATATATCTATGTATGTATGTATGTATGTGTGTGTGTGTTTCTGTGTATGTGTGTGTACGGAGGTCTGTGAGATATCCAGAGACCTGGGAAAGGAAGTGTAAGTTGACAGATTAATATATATTAATATATTAATCAATATTTTTATGGCTCATTTATTTTTAAATATATATGTATATATATATATATATATATATATATATATATATATATATATATATATATATATATATATATATATATATCAGTAGCTTAACAAGTATATTAATCTTTTTAAGTTACTTTTGTTTCTCAGTCTTTCAGGATATTTCACATATCTCTCGTGTATATATATATATATATATATATATATATATATATATATATATATATATATATATATATATGTATGTATATATATATATATGTGTGTGTGTGTGAAAATATATAGAAAATAGGAAAGAACTCGTTAGGTAAATAGTCCAAAGTTCTTTAGTATTTTATTATTATTTTTAAAAAATAGTGCTCGATACAAAAGTTGAGCATAAATATAATTATTTATTTAAAAATATGATTCCAACACGCTACATAAGAGTTCTCATGTTTCAAAAGAAGAGCCGAAAACTTCAGTATAATTATTTGAATTAAATTAAATTAAAGTACTAAGCTCTGTTCCATCTTCAAGCGAAATTTACGTGTTTTATAATCATATTCATTATTGAAATCAAAATTTCTATGGTAACGGCTAGAGCAATTGTTTAAAGAAACAGGGGCGTAAGGTGTTAATAATATTATTGATACAAATTATTAACACGTTACGCCCTTTTTTCTTTAAACAATTGCTCTAACTGTTACCATAGAAATTTTGATTTCAATAATGAATATGCTTATAAAACACGTAAATTTCAGAAACAAGTTATTCTAAAAAAAATTTCATATTTTTAGATAAATAATTATATATATATATATATATATATATATATATATATATATATATATATATATATAAAGTATTGTTAAAGCTAACAGAAACTCTACCCGGTAAACAAAGATAAACTAATAACCAATAAAACAAAAAACATGACAAAATCCCAAAAACCCTTATAAGAAAAGGGTAAAATGGAATATAGACTTAGAAAAGCAGGCTAAAATAATAATAAACAATGCTCTTTGTCTAACTTACCAAAAGACATAACCATTGCGAGCTTATGTTACTCTGATCAAAGGAGAAAACAATTCACTAAACCGAATATATTTAGAGTGCTTTGATCGCTAGATCTTCCACAGTAAATTTGGGATCAGGCTCTTAGAACATTTTTACCATTCCTGGAAGATCTTCTATTATCACAGTGATGGAGACAAAATTAAAACAATCTAAATGTAATTGATAAAAAAAAAAGAAAAATAGTTAAAGTTTTAGATTTCCCAGCATCTCTCGTTCGTGCGCATCTACCAACGTAAACAAGTATTTTCGATGAAGTTCTAAAGGACGAAAAACATGCGTGTGTGTGTGTGTGTGTGTGTGTGTGTGTGTGTGTGTGTGTTTAGGCAGCGTATTTTCATTCAAGTATGCATGGTTAAATAATTTAGATGTATTATGTGTATTTATTTTAGTTTTAATCCTTTCAAGACCACGAATTAATTTCAAAAAAATTACAAAATTATTTTTCAAATGATTTCATTTTCAGTAGTTGCATATCTATAGATGTTATGCGTTAACACCGACAATTCAAAATGTTTTTTTTACCTCTATGCAAGAGAGGTAACTGATGTTATTTTGTTAAAATATTCTTTTTACACAACTTTTTTTAAAGATTTTTTTTTTAAACTCTATTATTTTAATTTAGTACTTTTTATATAAAACATTGCTGCTTCCAGAAGTTTAAGTTTTTGCTTATTATTGTCTTGATGGTGCACTGGTGTATTTTCGATTAGTATCTGTTTAAACTGTGAATGCGGACATGAATGTTCCTTTAAATGTTCTGAAATTGCACTATGATCGTTTCAAGTGAAATGTAAGACTTCTTGTCATCGTCGTTATTGTAAAACCAACATAGTATTAATATATATATATATATATATATATATATATATATATAATTGTTTATGTGATAGATTTAATACTTATATTTGTTGTACGTATTTGAGTAAACATTCCTGTTTTTTAACTACTATAAATTTATGTTTTACGATCTGTGCATTTGAAATTCTTAAAGCTACTGGGCCTCTCAACAAATTTTCGACACACACACACACACACACACTCATATATATATATATATATATATATATATATATATATACTTGTATGTGTGTGTGCGTGTGTTCATAAATAATTTATTCACCTGGACAAAGAGCAAATGCAATATGAGATCGAGTTTCCTCTCATATTCGGGAGTTTTAAAATTTCTCCAATTTAACCAGCCGACATCATAAGCCTACCTCAATGCCGCAATATTTCAAGCCGATATTTCATCTTCTATTCTGCCAGAGAAACTTGCACTGAATTCCGTTTCATCATCTAAGTTCAAAATGCTTGACATTTTAATTGATCACCTCTTAATCAATCAAACCACGTAAGTATGGAAACGACCTTAATTCTAAATTTTATCTCATCAAGGAACCGGTTCGTCTTTAAACTGTAACATAATTGTCCTGAAATAATTGAAATGTTTTTAACTAAATCTTCCCTGCTGCTACCGCTTTTATGTGACGTGTCCCTTCAGGACATGGGTGTCTCAGGCTCTCTACAGATTTTTGTCCTTTGTAGCTATAAGTATCTTTTGTTACCTGCTAATCATTTAAATTTCCACTTGCACCATTTGCAGTTAAATTAAATACTGTTTCTCTCTGTCTCTCTAGCTTTTAATATGTCATGTGAGTGTCACATTCTCCTTGTCTTCTTTCCTTGTTACGTGTCCCGGATATTTTAACGGTTTGTTTCGACATTTTTGTTCCCGTTTTCTTTAAAATATCCGCATTACTCACATGATCCGTCCATGGGATCCGTTTTGAGAGCCACGTCTTTTTTCGCCTGAAATCTCAGCTTCATCTGTGATGTGACTTCTTCAAGATTCACTGCCATCGAGAAGATTGCATATAACATGACACTTCATTACTCTTCTTTTGTGAGGCCATTTTCCTTTGTTTTTATACTTTGCTTAGTTTATGAAAGGTATATTCCGTTATTCTGATGCGAGTTTGTGCCACGTTTCCCGTCGTCTGTTACGCCTCTAACCATATAGTTATTTTTTTCTATAGCTGCTTGGTTCTGATTTCTCAAATTCTTAACACTTCCCATGGCCTAGTCCACTAGTTGATAACTATACTGTTATATACTGTACCTATGAACACTAAAGGGTATCTCCCAATCCTTATAAATAGGTTGGACACTATTGTAAGTGTGAGCAATATGCTGTCTACGCTTCCAGCGTAGACAGCATATTGCTGTTGGGAAGCTTTTCCCGTGTCGAACTCTCTGCCCTTGGGCAGAGAGAAACCCGGATGAGGCTATACCGAAGGGCAGAGTCTCGTCCGAGGAGGTAAACAGATACCCTATCCCGCGTATACGGGATCTATGGGCAATTTTTTGCCTGAACCCACGGGCTCGGATTTCCCCACATTAAATTTGGACTTGAGCTGCATTCTAGCTCGTGGGGAGGCAGGTAAATATCATAATATGCTGTCTAAGTAGTCCACGACTAGCAGTGGTTTACCTACTTCACGCCGCTGGCGAGTATTGTATTTTGTTGATGTTATAAAGATTACCATTTCATTCCAACCTCCGTTTTGGTTATTCCTCATTCAATAACCCTTCCTAGGGGACAACACATATATTCTGTCTTCATACAGTTGCTAATTAATCCTTTCTTTTCGCTTTCCTTTACGAACTCTCTATCATTCGCCGATGCTTAGAATATTGCTGTCACATTTGATCCGGTTTTCTTGCTTTTGATAAAATCCAAATTAGAATCAGCAATATTATATTATTAATACCCTAACATTATTAATATTAGGGTATTATTAATACCCTAATATTATATTATTAATACCCTAACCTGGCGTCACATTTTCAATCACTTTCCCACCGCCGTAAAGTTGCTTCCCACTTCCTCTTCTGTAAATACTTTCATGGTAATTGTTCAGATTAGTTCTTCTTGTTGTTTTATTCCCTTTCGCCACAGACAATGAATTGTACAGATGGGGATTAGAGACAATGAGGTATTAGGGTGGATGTAGTAAGAATGCATTGTTTTGGTGTTAGGAATAATGTTGTATGTTTGGGTCAGTGTTTGGGGCTAGATAAGTTTAAAGTTAAAACAGGTGAAGACTGCCCTTTTCCCCGTTTTGGCCTTGTGCCATATTTCGTAAATACTTACAAATAAATATCGCTCTTCTCTATGTACCTATTCTTTATTAATTTAAGCGCAGTACTAGATTGGCGGCTAGGTCTCATCAATTTATAGTTGAATCGGTTAGATGTAACCGTATGTTCTATGCTAGCAGTTTTTCCGAACTCTCGCTCCTTAAACCAAATTCCTGACACATGCTTTCAGACGAACTTCAAAAATTTAAATGCAATGTCAATCGTTATCTACTGCCTCCTTTATTACGCTTCTATTGTTCTCGTCCCTTCATAATGTTTCCGTTTTCTGATTCTTTCACAAGCAATAACCTTGTGTGTCTTAGTGGCTTTATTTCCTTGCTTGGGGTGAATTTGATTAAAAAATACTGTCTCTGTTTTTTTGGGTTTTTTTTAACTAACGTTCACCCTATATAAGAAGATCACTGAAGGCGGCTGTTGTATGAGCGGTAAGAATCAGGGAAGCAGGTCATGAAGATGCGTATGAAGAGGTTAAGATTGTAGTAGTCGGATTAATCCTCTTCTTGGATTCTGTTACGTAAAGCAACAGATCTTGTGAAGAAGCTATCCGAGTGGTGCTTACTCCTTACCAACGGAATCCGAAGCGAATGAGGGAGGTTCGACTTAATGTACGCGACGTGACGGGTCTTAGCTGGATGAGTTAATGTTGGTGAAATAAAGGAATACTGTTCGTCTGAACGTGTTCCAGGGAAATAGAAATAAATGTTCCGTCTGTGGGAAAAGGATTATAAAATGGAAAACAATTCATCATCAACAAGGCAACGTAGACTCTTATTGGACCCTATGAAGCCTGGAAAGAAAGCTGGGCAGCTACAAAGCAGATATTACCATTTATTCATTTTCGGCCTGATCTGTTGTTTTTTTGTTGTTTTTTTTTTTTTTTTTTTTTGTAAAGGTAGACCATAGAAAGTTTGATTTAGTGATTGAATTGTTGTTTTTTTTTTGTTTGTTTGTTTGTTTTACGGCTCTCGGATTGAGGAATCAGTGAGCCGAGTTCGAATTCCAGTCAAATCCATTACATTCACTTACATGCTAATACCCTTGGGAAAGAGTATGAATCCTTTTCTTCTGCCCCCAGCTATGGGTAAATAGCATGATAGACCGGGTTCTATAGCTTTGGATGGCAACCGGTCTACCGCAGAAAGAAATTCAACCTACTGCGGGAAAAAATCTACCTCGTCAGTCATGTATCGAAAGATACATGGTCGCCTAAGCGTGTATCACGCGTGGCACATAACTTACTGACTGATCATCTTTTTGCCGGTTATTTAAAGCCCGAAATTATTTTTAGAAAATCTTGCTGATAATAATGATCTAATGATAGAATTCCTACTAATTAATCCATATCTGGGGGCAGAAGAAATGTATTCTTACCTTATCTGAATATAACGAACCCGACTGGAATTGGAACTCGGCTCTCCGATTTCCAATTCTAAGCCATTATCTATTACGCCAGCCGTAACCCAAACTTAGAGCACCTAGTGTTCCTAAATTGTCACCCATCTAGGTACTGGTCAGGCTTGGTGTTGCTTAACTTTGATTATCGTACGGGAACCGATGTTTCAAAGTTATATGGCCGTAAACCGAGCATATCAGGAGGAGTCAAGTAATTACTGGAGTGATATAGGGTACTGAGCATTTTTTCAGCATCGTATCTGTTATGGGGTCCTCTCCTTTTTCATATAAGTGGACTCTACCAGTGTTACTTGGACTGCTGCAGTTAAATACCCAGAGTCAATCAGACTATACGAACGGAGATAGAGAGTGTGATTGAGTTGGAGGTAAAGTAATAGTGTGAGGTAACCGCTTGTAGAAGTCAGTTAGAAGCACGTAGACTCTAAGGAAGTCCTACTTCGAGACTGTGTATATATATATATATATATATATATATATATATATTATTATTATTATTATTATTATTATCATGACTAACCGCGTTCCTGGATTTACTAACAGTATTACCCATTGTATTATTGTTTAAATACATTTAATTTCTTATCTTTATTTCTTGCGTTTGTCATTCATTGGAGACCGAATTTCATGTCGGAATCCACGACAGTATCATGCGACTTTTGAAGGACTGATTTTGAAACTAATTTTAAGGGGGTCACATCATACACGACATTTAAAAGTAGCATATGTACTGCTGGCCCATTGACCAAAGTATATATCTATTTGCTGTAGTCGAAGTATCTTCAAAATTAGGTCTTCACAGGTCGCATGGTACGCGAGTATATACGGTAATTAAAGAAATTTTCAAATTATAATGAAGCATAATATTTCATTTAAGTATACATTCGAAACTTTGTAAAATTTTCACTATTCCGTTCTGTTGACTGAAAAAATATTTCCATATGTTCGAATTTAAAGTATATTTCAAGTGGATTACTCTCAGAATATATCGGATATTTCTAACTTGATTTATGCAAATTCTTGTCTACGTTTGTGTTTAGAGTTTTACAAACTATCAAATGTATTTATGTATGTAGAGTTTTATAAAGTATCACATATATTTATAGGTAAGTGAATAGGAGTAATGATACCGTGTGTGTAAGTTTATCTCCGGTATGAATACCATTTAAACCTGGATTAACTTTTTTGGCACCATTCTTATAGACAAGAGTCCGAAACCATATCGTGCCAAGAGTAAACAAGTATAAATAGTAAGGGCTTCTAAAGTCTCACGATTTTAAAAAGGATCTCTTCCAAATCCAAATCTACTTCCTTCTCCCTCCTGTTGTGACCTCCACTACTTCTTATCTCAGGCTATACTGAGCCACATGGTGACAAAATATCAGGTCAGATTGTCGCGCCATCTTGTCTTTGGCCACCCTCTTGTTCTATTCCACTACTTTGCTGTCTGGTTTGTCACTCTAATACTCTACCTGCTGTCTCTGAAACGAGAGACGGGGCCAATCCATCCATATTTGCCCTTCTTGATGGCCTCGATTATATCCATCACTCCAGTCTGCTGTCGAATCCCGGTGTTGCTTTTCGCAACCCGTAAGGTGATGCCTAGAATCATCCGCTCTATTTTATGATGGGCCACTGTAAGAATCCCTGCAGTTGTCGCGCTGAACACCCATGTTTCACTTCCATAAGTCATCACCGGTAGAATATATTCATTAAACAACTATCTCGTGGTTTCGATTGTTGACTTGGGACTCGTCATGATGCTATAAAAGTCCCATAAATCCTCCCAGCCAAGCACAATCCTTCTTTTGAACTCCGGAAGTAGGGCACCATCTCTTTCAGTCTTCTCTCCGTGGGTCACATAACTTTCTACTTCTTCGATGTTCTTTCCATTCACATTAATTGGTGATGTTTTAGCATAGCAGTTAGGTTCAGAGTATGGATAGCATTGAACATCTTCTCCAATTCTAGTGGTGTATGGGCTATTGGGATGATGTCATCGGCGACGTCTAAATGGTAGAAAAGTTCACCATCGATGTTGATATTCTTGTTCTCTTAGCTGACATTGTTAATGATGGCGTCTGTTAAACAAGCTATAAGCATTCTCGTTAAATTTTTGTTTCCTTGTCTTTCTCATCTTTCTAATTATTGTCGTTATTTTGGTGTAATTTTATAGTGGATGTGGCACAAGTATAAAGATCATTTAGTAGTGAGATGCAAGGATGCAGGGTTGAGGAGATTATCCCGAAGGCAGCAGAAATGTGGTTCTATAGAAAGGTACTGGAAATTTCATTGACGGAGCGAGTAAGCAACAAGAAAATGGCAACGGAAAGAAAGCTTCTGAACAGAAGTAA
The DNA here is from genome assembly GCA_903632075.3 of Acanthosepion pharaonis. Classification (NCBI taxonomy): domain Eukaryota; kingdom Metazoa; phylum Mollusca; class Cephalopoda; order Sepiida; family Sepiidae; genus Acanthosepion; species Acanthosepion pharaonis. The sequence continues at coordinate 4,631,513 of CAHIKZ030004155.1, read as the reverse complement.
TAGAAGCTGAAATTCATTGACTACATAATGAGGAATGAAGGTGTGATACTTAGTAAAAGGCAAAAGGCTGTTCAAAGGTATAGGAGTCGATGGTAAGTCGATGTGTTCAAGGAGTATATTGACATGAACATGTTTAGATCGTAGTGTTTAGAGAAGCAACTACCCGGTAGTATGTTCCATGAAATAGACTGAACTAGTGGAACTAAAATGGAGGTCGTCTGAACATTTTCCATAGAAATAGCGGTTTAGAGTAGAGATAATCCTGAGATGTTGGTGACTGATGCGGACATTTTACTTGAAGCGGTTTACTATCTGCAATCTTCGGATTAGGATGCAACCGATTCGTAGATCTCCACTTGGGCTGTCGCTCTTGCTAACAAGCATGCATTTTCGCGTTTATCCCCCTCTTGCTGGCGATCATACTTTTTCGTGTTTGTCTCGACTAACCTTTTTTGTACTTTTCCCTCTTGCTGATAACAATACATATTCGTATTTGTTACACATAACCAAAATGATATCAGAAAATATAAAATTAGTATAACCGATATAACTACATATTTTATAACGAATCTACAAGCCATGCTTCATGTTTCGACATATAATACTATTTAATCAAGAAATATATATATATATATAATACCGTCTGTTGAATAGTGATGATTAATACGCAGTTTCAGTAACCGAAAATACGGGCTAGGATCTTTCGTCATTTCTGATCAGACGCTGAGTTTTCTCTAGTCACGAGGAATGGTTGCACCAATCTCAACAAGGCTCCATACTTGGAATATCTACTGGGTCTCAATTTCATTCCAGACATCAAGTGGAACACATATATGCATTCCATTGATAAAGATGCTGGAGAAATGGCATAACATTTCAAAATGTGTAATTAATAAACTCTAAGCATTTCAAATATCTTGGTGTATGTATTAGTTACAAAAAATTTAATATAGGTGATAAGAAAATTGAACATAGGCCAAGTAGCGATAGGGATAGTTTCGCCAAATACCACCAGTTGCTACGAAACCAAAATACTAATCTAAGCATTAGGGTCATGTTATTAAATACATTCATTAGATCTTGACTCTCATATGGATGCATGACGTCCAACTCGTTTAGAAATATCTAAACTATCAGTTATATAGAACGGAGTAATCTTTAAAATGCATTCTAAATATCTTGGTGTATGGATTAGTTATAATAAATTTACTCTAAGAGGTGAGGAAATTGAACATAGGGTATACTAGGCAAGGCTAGAAGTAGTTTTGTCCAACACTATAAGATGCTACAAAACCAAGCTATTAATCACAGAACTCGAGATTTGTCGTTGAATATCGTCATCAAATCTCGTCTCTTATCTGAATGTCATGCATGGTATCCGATTAGGGGGCGCAAATACCTAAATTATCAGCTGTAGACAACCATTTTTTTCTTCAGAGCAATGATTAAAGATGGCTGCAGGTGAATGAAATGTGTAGCTCATAAAGAAGGTAATCCTTCACGGGATCGTATCGACTTGGGCTATGAAATCACAAATACCAAATAGCAAAAACCACATCATTTCCAAAGGCAGCAACAATTAATATGTATCTAATAGGAAAAATTATGATCATATTCAATATATTGATTTTCCACACTACCTTAAACAAAACGTTAGGAAAGAAACTCCAATAAGTACTAGCAAGAGAGATAACGGAAAAACTATTTTCCTGAAAGTTTTTAAAGAGAAATATTTAATAAATTTCAAATGACAATGACGCTAACTGTTCCGTCAATGAATGCCGATTGTTTCCTGTATGAAAACGGTTAATCTCACCATTGCAATTTTACCGCGTCAGAAGGAACCTGACTCTTTTGGCTATCTGTTATCGTTTCAAGAGTTAGATCAAAAATGGAGTATTCCTGCCATATCTGACTTACATTCTCTTTCCAGGCTTGACAGAGTTCACGGGGTCTTGTTGGGAATAACATTTTCTACTTGGCAACGTCTTTCCCACAGACTTGATATTGCAATCGCTATTGCCATGGCAAATGTTCAGATGTGCTCCATTCATTAGTACCACCACTTACGGTCTATTCATCTAAAGAACAGCGTACTACATTCACGTAGTCTAATTACCTTCATTTCCCACATATTCAAATTTTAAAGAGGGAGTCCATGCCGACAGCTCCCCCACCACAAAAAGAACTTCCGCCTCGTGGGTCTGACTCTCCTGTGGTTATTTCTCTAAACACTGCAAATTTAAGCAATTCAAGGGTCATTCAATTTCTATCCACCTTATCCTCATAATCTTCATTTTCTAACTTTTTTATCACACACCTTATTCTGAAACCCTGTAACTTTAGTAGCTCTCGAGACTTTATTGTGTAAATGCTAATAAAAAAAAACGTTACTCGGAATAATCGTTACTATTAGAATCTCCGTCGAAGCAATTTCAACACGTGGATAACTCAGATCTTATAAGTACATGAATGTAATGAATTATGATGCAAGATTGTTTTAATTTTTTAAAAGCCAGAATTTGAAACCTTGGGTCCCATAACCACCCACCTTCACTGGAGACTAACTTGTAGATATCTGTTGTAATGGAATGCCCCACACTCCATATCGTCTATGTGGAGTGACAATATCAGTAGCTATATATAGTGAGCACAGGATATACCTGGGGGCTTGCTTCGGCAATTAGTTGCATATTCGTCTCCAGCTGAGCTGATCGAAATCTCTGCCTACGGGCGGAGAGGAACCCAGACGAGGCTATGCCAAAGAGTAGAGTCTCGTCTTGGGTGGTAGACAGCTACCCGGCCCCGTTTTTTTTACGGAGTCTACGGTGAATTTTTGCCTAAGCCTACGGGCTCGGATACCCCACAGGCTCGGATACCCCACGTTAAATTCTGCCTTGTGTCACATCTGACCGCGTGGGCCGGTTGACAAATATCCTTGCTTCGGCAATTAGTTGGAGATTCATCTCCAGCTGTGCTGGTCGAACTCTCTGCCTTCGGGCGGAGAGGAACCCAGACGAGGCTCTGCCGAAGGGTAGAGTCTCGTCTGGGGTGGTAGACAGCTACCCAACCCGTTTATACAGGGTCTACGGGAAATTTTTGCCCGAGCCTACAGGCTCGGTTTTTCCGCGCATTAAAAAACGGCCTTGTGCCACATCCTGCCTTGCGGGGGAGGGTATGTTAAATAACCTTACTTCGGGAATTACTAGCCTGTCGCCCGATTCCCTGTCTTTCAGTAGTGTATTCTCTTTAACAATAAATCACTTTTCTTTCATCTACACGCGTGTTGCTGTTCCTTCACTCGGGTACCACCTTTGTCTGTTTGTAACCTCTTTAAGGGTACAGCAATATCTTAACCATCAGATTCTTTACTTACGTCGAGAAATAAGTATTCACATCATTCACAAGGAAAATAGGACACATAACATCAGGGTATATTTTTTACCTTAACCTAGGAAATGGAAATAGTACAATATTTATTCTCATTATTGCTTTATGTTCCTGAATAACCAGAAAACTCCAGCGGGAGAAGAGTGTGTGAGTATATGTATGTGCGTGCATAGCTTATCCATTTATAATAATATGAAAGTGATATAATGATTGAAAATCGCATTCTGCACTTGAAGGGAAAGTGAGAAGTGCAACAGAAGAAACTTTTAGCATAGAAATTATGTTGCATTGCCTCATCTTCTGACGTTGGTCTTGGTTGATGAAGTCGACGCGACAACAATAAAGATGTCTTCTTTCTCTCTTTTTTCTCTCATCTTCTCCCGGCCGCTGATAACTGTTATTTTGTTTTTTGGTTTGTTTTTTTTTGTTATTTTTTTGGTTTTGGTTTTAGTTCGGACTTAAAAGAAGAGATCAATAAAGTGAATTTTAACTTACTACTTTATTAAACATGTCGACGCGTACATTACTAACTAGTCAGTGAGATTGCTATCCCACCCCACTGAGGAAAAGTTTCCAGACACGATTTTAAACGATTTCCTTTTATTTTTTTTCCTGTGTCTGAGCTCAAAGGTCAAAATGAGAAAGTCAGAGGAGAAATACAATTCTCTAAAAAAATAATAGTCACCTAGAATCTTATTTAACACTTACGGTTACGCCCAGCTATTTCAAATGTAAAATGATGAGACCTTACCGCCAATCCAGTAGTGGGATTAAAATGAAAATCTGATTTCTCTATGAAGAGAGCTAAACTAAAAATCAAGTGATCAGCTATTTAAAGTGAATCATGTTTTGTAGAATTACTCAGTGCGAAAGCTTCCTTGCCAAATTTTCTATCTATCGGGTAATTTTTCACCGTTGTATCAAGTCTATTCATGAGGAAGGATATTATGTTGGAAAAATATTATTCATAATCAGTATATCTTCTCAAATATATTCAGGATGCGATGGGTAAACTGTCGACATTTAATATTTTAATTTCGCGCATGTGCGTTCTTTGTTTTTGATTTGATGCCCGGGCAGTATGGTAGCGTCAGTTGGGAAAAGTCTGTGAGAAAAAGAGCATCATAACGCAATTCACCCTGACAGAAATTTGGAAACGGCATGCTGTACTGCTTGGCCTTCGCGCCGGAAGCTTCAGTATGAACATTTCAGAGTGTTTGGTTGTCAATCTGAGAACATTGCAGAGGATTCGGAAAGAGTTGGATGATATATCCCGTCAACATCATGGTGTTTGGAGTGATCACTAGTTTACTGCAACGTTATATCTCCATTCATCTTCCCACAGGGTCTCAGACGGAGGCCTACATCAAGTGTCTTTAGGAAACAGTGCTGTCCTGCGTCTAGTGGGTGGTTGCTGGAAGACTCTATGACTGGTAACAGGATTCAGCCGCATTCCACAAATGCGCGGGAATCCAGTCATGGCTGCCAGACAATTTCTGCGACCACATAACCCCTTATATCTAGCCACCTAACTCCCAGACTGCAACAACCTTGATTATTACGTGTGCGGTGGAGTTGAGCGAGAGTTTAACAAAACTCCTTGTAACACCAAAGATGAACTGAATGCAAGGATTATGGCAGCATTCACCAACCTCTGACTGTCAAGAAGAGGTGCAAAAGATTGCAAAGTCTTCTGGAGGCCATGGTTGAAGCCAATGGTGATTCTATTGAATAAATTTACTCTTTAGCATTTCAAGATATTTTTGTGTAATTTTGGTAAATATATCTGTTAAAATGAGATGTCAGTATTGTTTTCATTTTTGCGTAATTTAGACGACAAATTATCCATCGCACCCCGCATATAACATTTCTGTTCTCATGTTCAAAAGAGTTGGGAGGAACGTGAACCGGACGATAAACGAACCTAACAACCCCTTTTGCAGTACTTCAAAATAAGAGAACAAACATGAACTTTGGACAGTTTATCCCCAATTTTGATCTCTACATTTATTCGGAAAAATATTATAAAAATGAAACGTAGACGGTTATCGGTTTAATTTAATAAAACGTGCTTATATATATATATATATATATATATATATATATATATATATATATATATATATATATATGGGGGGTGCGTGTGTGTGTAAAATTATTGATCAAAATCGGAATTAGAGCGTTTCTTGATATAAACAAGTTAGACACAGAAACAAAAGCTGGTGATTAATAATTTCAAAATATACGTAAGCAACAAAAGTTATATGTATCTATTTTTGTGTAAGTTCCACTCGAATATTTTACTTCCTACGAATCGATGCTTTGTGGCATCGACTCCCAAGAGGATGCTTTCCGATCACTGCAATCTTAAGGTGTTCAAGTTTTGGGTCAACCGTTAACTTCTACCCATATCAGCATAAACTGTGCTTCGTGTTCTGTAACCATAATCCCACAATGATATTCTCTACAAAACGCACGCACACACACACACACACACATATATATATATAAAATCATTGTTCATATCTATCTAATCCTGTTCATTATCTATCTCATTCTCTTCACACACACATACATACACACATACACACACACACATATATATACATATACATATATATATATATATATATATATATATATATATATATATATATATATAAAATCATTGTTCATATCTATATAATCCTGCCCATTATCTATCTCATTCTCTTCACACACACATCATTCTCTACATATCTCTCATTCTCTTCATATTTATTTATCTATCTCATTCTGTTCATTATCTATCTCATTCTCTTCACACACACACATGTACACATATATCATTCTCTTCATATCTATCTATCTATCTATCTATCTATCTATCTATCTATCTATCTATCTATCTATCTGTACATATTCGCGCGAGTGTGTGTGTGTCCTCTAGTTAAAATCTACGTTTCTCGTTCAAATTGGGTTAATTCCTATAAAATATGGACACAAACACAAAACTCAGCGAGTGATAGCAAGAAAGGAAGAAAGAATGAAAGAAAAAAATGAAGGAAATGTAACCTGAAAAAGAGAGAGTTACTCGTATTTTTTTGCTAAAATCTAAGCTGACATTTTGCAGCCAAATAACAACCTTACATTTCTACCCCACTTTTTACACTAATTTTCACGGTGTTTTTTTCCCACAGTTCTCAGTATATCATTAATTCTTGACAGTAGACGAAAACTGTTCTTTCTTTCTTTCTTTCTTTCTTTCTTTCTTTCTTTCTTTCAGTCTGTTGGTTATCTATCTATCTATCTATCTATCTATCTTTACCCATGCTCCTTTTTTTATTTCTCCTTTGTTCTATTCTTATTTAAGTTTTTCAATTGTTGAATATCTTCTCTTTCTTATTTACCCTTCCTATTGTTATCTCTTTTTTTTTTGCTTTCTTTCTCCTTCTCCCTCTTCTTCTTCTTCTTTCCCTTTCTTTCTCCTCGTTTTTGTTTTATTGTTTCTTTTTTTTTAATTCTACTCTCGCACTCATTCCTTTTTCTTCTTCTTCTTCCTCTTTCACTTTTTCTCCAACATTCTAATTTTTGTTTATTTCCTTCCCTTTAAATTAATTTTCTCGCTTTTCCATTCTACTATTACTCCTTCAATTTCACGAGTATTAGTTTTTATCAAAAACGGACCAGAAATTGCGCGTTTATCACCCACGATATGCCATCGTTACTATCTTTAGCATGTCATAATCATAATATTTCGAAGAGAAAAGGAAACACGAAAAAGGCATCCATTTTAATCTGATAAGTTTGATGAAAAGGAAACACGTAAATATAGATTAGGAAGATGAAGCTATACACAGCCTGCTACTTCAATAAAATACAAACAGCCAAGACTGGTGTTAAATCTTTATAATTAGAACCGCATAATAGATATTAGTTAATATTTCACGATAGATAAAGACTTACACTACTTAGGTCTGGTGCCAGAAAAAGCCATTTTGTTCTCTGAACAGCTAGACTGTTATAGTGAAACTTAATAAGCTCTTCTCACAAATCTATTTTCTATCATCTTCAACAGCGTTGATTTATCGCCCTTAACTGCTGATTAGTCTATACTCTAACTTACCAAAAGTCATTGGTTGGGTGCTAACATCGTGTACGATAATCTATAGACCATGGAAAAGGGCCAATTCGATGCGGTATCCTTTCCACAAATTATTAACTCTCCTCTATGTTATCAAGACTAAGCGTAGTGCTACATTGGCGGCACGGTCTCGTCATAGTTGTAATGGCTAGATCTAACCGTAAGTTCTATGTTAACAGTTTCTTCATTCACACTTCTTGCTTATGGAACTCGCTTCCGGCTTCTTGCCTCCTATTCACCTGTGATCTTCAAAAATTTAAACGCAATATCAATCATTATCTACTGTCTTCTTAATTTTTGTTCTTTTATTGTTCTCTTTCCCTAATAGTGTTTTTATTTTTCGTATTCTCTAACAATCAATAATGCCTTGCGTCTTAGTGGCTTTATTGCCTTGCTCGAGGTGAAATGATTAAAAAACATTTTTTTTTAAATCCTAGTGATTTTAGTCGGTGTTCAAGTATCATTGATTTTATTAGTGTTTAAAATGTTTTGAAATTAAAAAAAAAATAAGCTGATATTACTATTAGTACTTACTTTAAAAGACTGTTGACGTGTCGACAGGAATAATCTGATGGTATAACCCTATCGTGGTATTTTGATGAGACGTACAGCTCGGATGTGTCGCGGTGTTTATAGCATTTGTCAATGACGTGTTTATGCTAACCGACTGAAACAATCCATGCCTGTAAGCTTATGGAACCGACACCAGCCTACACGACCCCTTGTTGGCAACTGAGGTCCACAGCCTCATGGGATCTACACAACACCCGTCATCTGCTATCAGTCCGAAACTGACTGATCGGATTATGGCACGTCGCCACTTCCCCAGGGTTCGATTAGCTTCGTCACGAGGTAAGACACTCTGTCTGCTGTCCTGTCTTCTTCTTTCGCTTGGGAGAATGATGAGTTAATCTTCTGGATGTGACTCTGCTACTCCCTGTATTGAAGGTGTTTTTGATTTGAGCCTCAATTCCAGGCTGACACCTCTGGTAACGATTACTAATTTCCTAATTTAGCGAGTTATTCACCAAACGCCCCTCTACTGTGTCGTTATTCCAGGCTATTGTAAGCTAAGGAAATATCTAGAAAACCTCAATCCACAACCCAATGGTAAGTACGAATAATTGAATTTCATCCCTAAATACAACATGTAGTGTGTGATTCACTGCAGCAAATATCAGGAACCTTTGATATAAGAAGAGTTGATCTGTGGTGTCCCCAGTATGTATTGGGTTCAACATAAGAGATATGAAATTAAGTTTTGTACTTGGTATCACCCACAAAATTCAAAAAATCTAGACTGGTCTGAAAGGTGTCCTCAAAGCCACCAATTGTGAAATCGGGCCTCGAAGTATGTAGTTGCGTGCACCAAAATAAACAAAGAATTGAACTTAGTATATACACCCACAAGACAACTGGATAACAAGGAGTTATATAAACGACCAGCCTACGAGGTAAGTAGGATAGTCCCCCAGGCCATCTCAAAGGTGAAAATCGGACATTAGAAGAATAACCCAAAACTACATGCAATCGATTTCGCTGACTTTAATTTGGCGGAATTTATGAAATATTTAGTTTCACATTCTTATCAGACGACAGTAACATAATATTTCTTTTTAATCATTTCACCCCAAATAAGGCGGGAATGCCGCTTTTACGCAGGGTGTTACAGGGAGTAAAAGTGAGAGAAAAGACTGAGTTAAGGGAGCATTGAGCTAAGGAGAAACTATTAAATGGATTCAAGATGACAGAAGATGACGATTGACGTTGCATTTAAACTTTTAGATTGTAGTTATCAGGGAAGTAAGTAAACAGCAGGAAGTGCTAGAGAAAAACTGTTGGTGTGGAAGTGGCGGTTGCATTTAGAGATTTCAATATTAAAAGGGTGGCAGCTAGAGGCCAATCTAGTTGCACGCTTAAATTAATGTAGACGGGTCACCAGGGTAAAAAAGCTCATCAGAGCAGCTGTGATGAAAATATGTGTAGAAAAGAAACCACGTCACGTCAGTGAGATTGTGACTAAAGTCGAGATGCAAGGTTAAAATTACAGATCCCCTTAACGTGTCAGATCGCCATTTTAAAATCGCCATTTTAAAAAAATAACTTGAAAATTTTGATATGTAATTGAAAGGTAAGCAGGAGTTGATAGGTACAATGTAGTATTTTTAGTTTATGTGATATGGGTTGTGGTTGCGGCAACTGTTTTTAATAACCATGTCCTTTCAAGGCATAAGCAGTTATATTTAAGGCCTTGTGCCACATTTAAGCCATGCTTAGGAAATCACCATAGGCAAGCATAACTCTCTACAGATTCCTTTTTTGAACCGTCATTACTACTTAGGAAAGATAGTGGAGTAGTTTCCCGTTATCTTCTCCATATTTCGTTCTTTTTTTTTTTAAATTCTTACTAATCCCTCTCTTAGACTAATAAGGCTACATGGGTCTTCTACTCTTCTTCGTTATAAGCAAGGGAGAATTTATGTCAGGTCACTTTACGACAGTTACTAATACCATGAAGCCATGTGCTACTATACGCATGGATGCGTCATCGATAACTGAACTGGTTCCCCCACCAGGTTTCTTTTTCTGATAAGGAGCGTAGATAGACATCCAACAGGATTTAAAAAAAACGTCAAAAGGTGAATTAACTTTCTTGTAGTGTCAACGTCCAACTAGGACGTTGACACTACAAGAAATCCCATCATACATCTGTCACATTTGTCTATAAATATGGGTTGAAAGAAGTTTTTAGCAGTTATATCAAATAGATTGTATCCAGCAAATACCAGTCCTCTTCACAATGGGGTAGACGGCTTTCTGTAGCAATGTATGTAGACAATACAGTGATTTCACGCTATCGCTTCTTTTCCAAGACTGAATCAACGGCCATTTCCGTGTTGGAATCAATGGCCGGGTTACCGTGAATCTTCAAATTGGAGGACACTGGCTGTGGTTTGACTTTATCTACTTGCCCCAAAACAAGCTACGCATGAGTGAATACCTTTCCAGCTTTACAATGTGGAGGGAACTGGTCGGGTGTACAGGTGAGCAGTGACAAAATCCCATCGGGACTAATGGATTTATGCCTTTCCCAAGAGTTTCAGTGCGAAAGTGAACGCAACAGACAAATTCGAAATCGACTGATTCCACTTTCCACGCTGATAGACGTTACGTTACATGAACACTGGCATATCAGTATAAAAGAGGTCCCATTCTCAGTAAATATTGGTTGTCTGCAAATTCGATTGCTAACTCGAAATCTTACGAAGGAAGAAGTGTAATTGTATTCACGGGTCCAGCTTCGAGATTTTCCAGAAAATAAACCTAATGCGAAGGATATAAATATTTTCTATTGTTTGGCTTTTATTTTTTTTAGAAATTGAATTTCAAATCCTGCCGACAACTGAAATTAGATATCTAAAAAAAAAATGTATTCACTCCATTGCATCGGGAACGCAAGAGATAAAATCGGTCTGAAAAAAAAATAGTGTTCTTACAATTGTTTGTTATTTCATTCAGAACGGTCATTTATTTCGAGATGGGAAATTCAAATTTGGCTTGGATGATATCTTTTCGAATATATTTTTAGCCTTAGCCGCCTTGTTTACTGTTTAATTCGTATTCTATCGGTAAATATTTTACTTTCTTTTATAATACCACCGAATGTTTTATGCTTTGCTGTTTTCACTTTTTATCTAGAATAATTGGCCAAGGTTAAGCATAATTGACAAAACTCTCAATAAACAATAAGAAGAGAAAGAAAAAAGAACAGATGAAAATAATACGAGACAATGTAATATATATATATATATATATATATATATATATATATATATAGGTCTGTGTTTCCGTCTTTTCGCAAGGATGTATTGCCCTACATCAAATTGAGTAATTTAGTATATTAATTTAATTGCCAGTGTGCTGCTGGTTATGTGGGGCGTACAACCTTGCATTTGGAAACTAGAATTAATCAGCACGTACCTTCCAAAATACGACTTGGTAAGATAGATAGAATATCCTATCTTCCCGCCATGAATATAGAATCGGCTATTGCTCAACATTTAGTTGAGAATATAGCTTGTGCCAAGTTGTATAAAAAAGAGTGGTTTAGAATTATTCATACAGCCGATTCCAATAATCATTTGAAGATTTTGGAATCGGTCTGTATAGGATTAAGGAAACCTTCTCTCTGCCGGCAGAAAGAATTTATAAGGTCTCTGAATCTGTTGGGGGATATTTTATTTTAACTGTCCCTCGCTAATTAATTTATTTACACGATCCCTTCCCTCGTTACAAGTATATATACTTGTTCGTTATTTTAGTGTGTTTCCCCCTCTTTTTTGCTCTTCAATATCGCTATTATTCATTTCGCTAATCCAACGTTTGTCTCCTGATGAGATGTTGGCTGAAAGGGCCCTAGAGACTTTTAAAATTAAAATCAATGGTTTCCTTGTTTTTAAAACTATTTATAAATTTTGTACCTCCAAACATTTGTATATATATATATATATATATATATATATAATACAAGTCAAAAGAAAAGCAAATCTAAGACAGTCAGAAAGCATAAGGTTCCCAAAGTAGGAATAGTATTTATACGCAAAAGGGATACAGTCAAGTAGTTATAGATTTGACTTCAAGGTAAGAAAGAAAAAAAAACCTGCGGCTTTACGGCCACATCTCGTTGAAGCTCCGATTCCCGTACGATTACTGAAGTTAAGTTACGTTGACCTTAGTCAGTACCTAGATGGGTGACCGCTTGGGAATACCAGGTGCTGTAATCTTGGATGTGCGGGTGCTGTAATTGGCAATAACTCGGAATTGTTAATCGGAGAGCCGAGTTCCAACTCCCGTTGGGTTAATTATATTCACTTATACGCAAATACCCCATCTATGGGTTAATTACTAAGACTTGTATCACTAAAACCATTATTATCTCAAAAACAAAATCTCATAATTTTAAGTAATTCTTGGCTTTAAATAACTTTCAAAAGGTTCATAAACCGTTGAAAACGAATCAATCAGTATATAAAAATCAAATGGGTCTAATATTGTTCATTTTTTTTTATTGTTTAGGAAGAGATCCCATCATGCATCTGTAGGATTTGTTTAGAAATATGGAGTGAAAGAGGTTTTTAGCAGTCATTCCAAACAGATTGTATCCATCAAATATCAATCCCCTTCAGGACGTAGACGATCATGAATGTTCACATATATCTTTGCATTATTATCTGTTAATTATCATCACCTCTTAGGAAATATATTGGAATGTTTTCCCGTTGAATTCCGACATTTTTTTAATTCAGTTTTCCTTCTCTTAGACTGCTTTCCACATTAAGCTACAACTTACTCTGCTATTTAATCCATAATGGGGGATGAAATACGGATTCATGATTTTTTTCTAAAGCAGCTGTGTGAAAATAAGCGTAACAGACTAACGCTGGATTTGATCTGGACTCGCCCGATTCCATTTTCTATTCGGTAACCGCTACACAATCAACGCATCCTTCTGCTTTATAACTTTAGATTTTAAGGACTTTATTCATTATTAATAAAAATTTAGATATAACCATGTAAGGCCAAAAATGTAAAGCCTCCGTCGCAGTTTCGACCGGAGTGAACCGTAATCCGTCTCGAAGCCATTGCCTTCTTACGTGGTGGAAAAACTGATCGCGCAAGAACTGCTTTATCCTTCGTCTCTCGCCTGCAGACCACTGAGCCACTTACTTCGCAAGTAGTAAATCATGGATATCGACGAGTCATGTAAATTGGGCATTTTCTATCCGTGACCGCCATCGACAATACACCTCAGCCGCTGCTCACACCGAAAGTAAAATCTGACACCTATACATGGTTGTCCCCGCGTCTTCTTTCTTACCCAGTGGAATCCGAGATCTAGTAGGATAAGCTTATCCTTCGACCGCGAGAAGTCAAACTACGGTGCCAATTGCCGTCACACCACGAATACTAAGTCTATCTATCAGTGGCCGTCAACTGATGTATCATGCTTCCGCTTTTCTGTGGACATGTAACTGACTTCTTATTATATATATATATATATATATTCCTGTGGGTAGCATAACAAGACTCTTCTTCTATACGCTCCCCCTCCAAGTGGGTAGCGTCACCAGCCGTTTATCCTATACGTTTACATGGGTAACGGCCTCTTATTCTATACGTCTCCGTGGATAGCGTCATCGGCAACTTATATACGGGAAACATAGGTAACATAAACGGCCTCTTATTTTATATGTCCCTCGTGGGTAATGTAACCGACTTTTTCTTTTATACGTCCCCGTCTGTTTATTAACCGGTCTCTTATTCTATACTTCCCCGTGGATAGCATAACCGGCCTCTTATTCCATACTTTCCCGTGTCTTTGACTTCCTTACGCGGTGGAAACCGGGATATCGTAGGATGACCCAAGTATTCTTCGTCTCTCGCTTGTAAACCACAGTCTTCCCGACCGCGAGTAGTACTTCCCTTAGGCAAGTTACATTCGCTGTTCGATTGTCTGCGGTGGCTGGCAGCATTTCTAAGTGCCAAATGTACATTCGAGGTCTGCATTTAGCTCTAGCTGCGAATGAGCTTTGAAAAAGGAAAGCTTCCTTCAATTTTTAGTCGGTTCTTTGAAATTCAGAAGATTGCCACAATCTTTTGCTCTGTAGTGTATGTACAAGAAGTCAAGAAAAAACTTATAGTTAGAATTAGAAGCCGTTCTCTATTCTAATCGTGACAGAAATAATAACAAACTAAGCGAAAACTGTAGAACAAAATAACAATCAATCAGACTCACAATCATAGTCGTATTCTAAGAAAATAACAATATGAAACATTGGAAATCAAAAGGCATTCTACACTTGCGTGAAAACTGAAATCTCTGCCACCAAATGTAATACTATTTATTATTAAAAAATATGTTTAATTAAATTTGACACAAGTCGTAAATATAGGGAAAAGAAGAGAACGGTGGCTTCTGTCTTATCCTTTCACATAGCTGATCGTAATAAGGGTCGATAATATTTATTTAACCAACACGTCATATTTACGCTTTTTATTTGCACTATATTCATCATAATGCCACTTTTTTTCCCCATTAAGTCCTAAGTACAGACATACAACTTTTTATAGCGGTAATATCCAAAATCTGAAATCATATTGGACTAGCGGAAAAAGCATTTCAAAAGTTAAGCCAGGTAATGAGAAACGGAAAAAAAATTCTTTAGAAACCAAGAAAAGTGTGCTGGATTGTTTTGCATTATCCGTCCTCTTATATAGCAGCGACTGCTGGACAATCTCCACACGGATGAGGAAAAAACTAGAAGCAGCAGAAACATGATTCTACAGAAAAATACCATGAACGGAGCGAGTAATAATCAAGGAATTCTTAAATAAAATGGCAAAACAGGACACTTATACATAAAAGCAGAAAAAGGCAGCAGAAATTACTTGGCAGTGAGCCAATTTCCTGACAAGCTTGTGTGAATGAACAACGGAACGAAAGACAATAGTCTTAGCAAAGAGAGAAAAAAAGGTTAAATGCCACAAGGGATAGGAAATTATGGAGAGCCGTGATCGCCTATGTCTTGAAAAGACGTAGTATATACAACAACAAGAAGGGAATTATTAATAACAATTTTAGAAATGGAAACCCCCTATATATATTTACTATGAATCTATTTAATAAAAATAAACAAACAAAAGCAAAGAAAATCATTGTTTGTACTAGAATATCCCACCCCAAACAAGTCTAACCGTTGTAGAAATATCAGGAAATTCGACAAAAAAATGTATGACTGGATAATAATATAATCACTGTCTTTAACAAACCCTCAGACAAATACGTCATCATTCAAATACAATCAATACCGAATGCATAAACACACTGAAAAAAACAAAAAAAACAAAAGGCATCCCACACCTCCCAAAGAATAGAAATCCTTGTCAACCTAACATGATTTAATACAATATTGTCCTTCATTGTTTTGTTATAGCATTTTGTTAGTTTCTAGTTTGAGGTTCGTAAGCTAGCCTATAAACCTTTACTAATCAGTAGATTACTATCTCGGCTTCAGTCACGTTCCCACCAGCGTAACGTAGCTTCCCTGTGCTTTTTCTATAAATACTTTCATGGTAATTGCTTTGATGAACTTTCCGCTATGGTAAATATTTATGAGGGTTTCATTTTTAAATGTTATTTTTATTCTCTACGCCCCACAGACAAATTGTACATATGGGGAGTTAGGATTAATTAGAAACTTTGTGGTATTATGGTGGCTATAGTAAGAATGGTAAGAGAGAATGAGTTGTTTTGGTGTAAGGAATACTGTGATATGTTTGAGTCAGTAATCGTGGCTAGCTAAGTTTAAAATAAGACAGATTGAAAACCGGCCTAACCTATCCCTCATTTTTGGCCTTGTGCCACATTTTTGTATTAAAACAAAATAAATATTACTTTCCTCTATGGTACCTAGACTCTTATGAATTTAATCGCAGTACTAGATTGGCGGAAAGGTCTCATCATTTTACAATTGAAATTGATAGATATAACCGTAAGTTCTATGCTAATAGTTTCTTCTATCGCACTTCTCACTTGTGGAACTCTCTCCCGCTTTCTTGCTTCCCAGGTCAACTTTTATCTTCAAAAATTTAAACGCAATGTCAATCGATATCTACTGTCTTCTTGTTCATTCTCCTTAATAATGTTTGTTTTTCTCATATTCTCTAACACTCATCTCAATCGGATATCCTAAAAAATGAAGATCCTTCGGTATGTGAGAAATTCACTATAAAACACATACTGACAAACTGCAGCAATTTTAATTCAATCTCCTTAAAATATTTTTTAAAGCAATTCACTCCAAGCAAGGCGGGAGTGCCACTAGTACGCATGGGGTTACAGAGGATTGAGAACAAGAGTAAAGAGGCATGTTTGAGGAAAGGATACAGAGAAGAACGGTGAACAAGATAAAGCGATCGGATGTCGATTGATATTACACTTGAATATTTGAAGATTATATTTATCAGGGAAAGCAAGCAAGAGGAAGGGAGTTCCACATACGGGAAGTGCGAAAGAAGAAGCCGTTTGAGTAGAAGAGACGGTTAAATTTAATCGTTTTGACAGTGAAAGGTTAGGACCGAGATGCCAGCCAGGTAGCTCGCTTAAATTCATGCAGTCTGGGAACCAGCGAAACAGTTGCCGTGAAAATACTTGTAGAAGAGACAGAGGGAAGCCACGGCACGTCTGTGAGAATGCGACTGTAGACGAGATGCCAGATCAGGACCTATCATTTTGCATATTCGTTTCTGGATTTTGTTGAGGACCTCGAGACGTACAGCGGGAGCATCAGTCCGTATATGACAGCAATATTCCATGCAAGGTCGTATGGTTGATTTATAGATTTTAAGGATGGACTCAGACAAGAAAAGCTTTCTGGCACGACATAGAGAATCAACTTTCCTTGCAGTAGATAAAGCTATTGATTCAATGTAATTATTCCAACTCATGTCAGTGGACAGCGTGAGACCAAGCAGATGAAAACGAGGCACTCCCAAAGATTTGGGAACCAGCCATTCTGATGGGAGGCAGGGAGGGTTTTTTCTGTGGTGGGTAAAGACTACCAATTAACTAACATAAATTAATCTTTTTCTAAGTAGTAATTCACTTTACATATTCTATATTCGCAGAAGATAAATTAAATTGATTCCAAAAATAAAATTAAAATATCACCATAACTAACAGCAGTCTTACTGTTTAAAAGAACATTTTTAACTATAGATATACAAGGATTTATTTAGAAAAAAAATCATTAAATTTCGGCATTAAATGATCCAGTGTGTTGATATGCGTAAACTAAACCAAACCTAACCAAACACTAACACTCCGTAACTCCTTGCGTCTTAGTGGGTTTATTGCCTTGTTTGGGGTGAAATGAAAGAGAAGAATAAAGGAAAAATATTTGATTGTCACTGGGAGTCCCATACCGCATACATGTGAGCTTATGTAATACGAGGTTAAGCTTTTTAAATAACAGCTTCTATCGGGGATTGTAGTGAATTTGATCTTGACTTAGATCTGCAACAAATGCGATACTCGACTAAGTTTATTAAATGGCGACAAATACTCAACCGTAGGCGCCTATATATACCCACGCATGCGCGATGTTCTTGAGAACGCACACTTACATACAAAAATGACTAAACTTACGATGCGGTAATTTTTGGATTGGTGAGACAACTAGCTTGATCATCTTGTCAGAATAGACGCAGATAGAATTCGATAGACAGACAGACGGTTAGATTCTTTTTTAGAATTTGGCGCATGGTGTATTGTAGCGGCAACAGCAGTTTCGGAATCATAAATCCGGCTACAAATCCATCAATTTCTCCTCTGTACGAGTCAGAGTTGTTGATGACGTCATGGATCAGCTGCCTGCCTTCACAGCGCATGCGCCTTCGTCTCCGATTTCTGCTTTTTTTCTTTCTATGGGTGTCGTTTTTCGTCTTTTTCTGTTTGATTCAAATGAGACACTTGCACTAAATCCTTCTCCATCCCCAGAGTGACTAAATATCGGTCGTTCAGTGTAAAACCTGAGTGGTACATTCTATTTTTATATTTTTATTTTTACATATTAACGATACAGCTGGGGATAAAACTCGTGGACTTGAACCTCACGAAAGAGATCAAGGACTTGAACCTCATGAATATGGTCAAGTGGTTACTCAAGATTTACCTTGACCCCTCACCACCACCACTAAGTCAGGTTGTGACATAAGATCGTTTTTTTAACGTTGGAACCCGAGTGTTTTCACTGGGGTCGCTGGTCTAAGCTTTTCTAAGCTGGTCAAAACTAGTGTACGCTAGTTATAGCCGGTCATACCACCGCTATGTAACAGATGTTACGCAACGGTGGTGGGGGACGCAAGGGAGGAGATAAGGCCTCCGACACGGAACAGATACTACAACCACAGCATCTACTCCGACGGGAAAAACATTTTCCTCCTTTGCTAATCCCTCCGGAAGAATCCGGAAGGAAAACCCCAGGTAACCCTAGGGGAAACCCAGGTCAAATGTTTACTCTACTCTCTAAGAGAGAAATGCCTTGTGCAATATTGATAGTGGGTGTTTATTTTTTTCTACTCTTCAGTTTTTGTATTCATATACAAGTAATAATTACGCTAGAAATATACATACTTTCACGACAGCATTATTATAGCAATGTTTCCTGACTGTGCTGGTCCGTATTGGGAAAAAAAGGTAAATTGCCATTTAATGGAAATAAATAACTATAAAGACGTTATCGGCAATTTCTAATGAGCGCGCCATTTTCTTTTCAACAGGACATTTTGCTGTACAGATTAAGCTATACTTTCACATCTGTATTGTTATAGAACTGTTCCTGGCTGCGTTGGTTCGCCTTGAGGAAAATACGAAATTGCTATTTACTGAACTAAATAACGATGACTGAGATTTCACATGTGCGTCGACATTTTATTTTCTATAGGACGCCTTGCAGTACAGACTAAGCTATACTTTCACAGCTGTATTGTTATATCACTGTTTTCTGGTTGTGCTGGCCCATTTTCAGGAAAAATAGGAAATTGCTATTTAGTGGAAGGAAATGAATCTAAAGACAGCGATATTTGTTGGACGCCGCCATTTTGTTTTCGATAGGACGCCTTGAAGATCAAAACTAAACGACACCCATCAACCTATAAAATAAAAGCACGTCACAAAAGAAGTTCTAATGAACGCTAATGAATATCTACGTTAGTTTGGAAATAGTTCCAAGCGCCAATAAGTTTAAATTATGAAAGCAAGAACCACGGAACAACGGTGGCTTGTAAACGTACATAGATGTCGACAACAGGAAGTTTTAGTTTCTCAATGATGTATAAGTATGTCAGCAGCAGCCGAAGGGTTAATAAGTCAAACGTAAAGCTATGTATATCGGCCATCGAGCCGAGTACTTTAGTAATTTAGTTCGAGAGACTGGATATTAGTCATTGCTCATTTCTAACACCCTGGGTATTATTCTTAGCTGAAGCTAGTATAAGGCTGCAAATGTTAAGTAGCTGGCAACGATCGAACTCACGACAGCAGTCATGATTTACAAGATACGTTGTTATGCATAAAAATAGTTTCAGTTCTTAATTGCTAGGACCCTAATTAATTTTGAACTCATTTCAAACATAGCAAGAACGAGGCTGCTCCGAGCACTGCCTTTACAGGCTAACAATGAATAACTGCTATAGCCCTATATCATTTACGATTAATTGGCTCTTTGGTATACGCTTACAAAGTCTACACCCCCCCCACACATATATATATATATATAAAGAACATCCATTTGAACAGCTTCTTCCCAAGAACCGCTGTTTTGTGTACCAATCTCCAGAGAGGATGCTCCCACAATATTCACCTCTTCAGATCTAGAGTCAATTGATATATATATATATATATATATATATATTTTTAAAACATATGATTCCATCTGTACATAAAGGTTCTCATGTTTCAAAAACAGGAGCTGTTTTGCACTATTATAAATCTACCATTCGTACATACATTGAATCTTGTTACCACGTCAGGATTACTGTTTCGGCTATGTATCTTGAGATTCTTTAAAACGAAGAAACACTGAGTAATCCGCAATATTATCGGTTCCGACCTGGCATCTCAGCTTCAATCACCTTCCCACCGCCGTAACGTAGCGTCCCTCTGCGTCTTCTACAAGTATTCTCACGGTAATTGTTCTCATGTGCTATCATCTTTGGTATCTCGACTTTGTGAGTACTAGATTGATAGCTTGGTCCCATCATGTCTAAATTGTTAAAAGTAGCGCTAATTTATATTCAAATTGTTTATTCTCTCTTTCTTGCTTTCCTATCAAGTACATCAAGTCAATCGTCATCTTTTGTCTTTATGATTCCTGTACTTTTTATTGTTCTTTCACCTCTTCCGTTTTAGTGGCTTTATTGCCTTTCTTGTGTGAAACGATGAAAAGAAATATCAAACTTATCATCAACAATAAAAGCTCACCGACAACATTATTTCTGAATTCAAATAAACAACTGGGAACTGCGTTCGCGAAGATAATAAATGCCCTACAGGGAATTTAAATATCCCATAGGGAAATCAAATAGCCCGCAGGGAACTGCGTTCGCGACGAAAACAAATTCATAAATAATCATGTCGGACACGCCACCGCTCGCTTATCAACACGTCTGACCCGATCTCTCTTAGACAAGAGCTGCATAGGTGTTTATTTAAAGCAGCATGCAAATGTCCCAACCTTGATACTCACTATACTCAACATACTCAAATGCAATTATTTACAGACTTTCGAGTTCTCCATCGCAGAATTTGGACATCGTTTATTTTAGGAAAATTAAAATGACCTACAGAGTTTTATATATATATATATATATATATATATATATATATATATATATATATATATATATATATATATATATATAAAACACATCACTCTTCATTAATGAATGGAGCACTCTGGCTGTCTGGCGTTTGTTTACATTCGTAAAAGCGATACGCTAGAATTAGTCTTCCGCTCTGCCGAAGCACATATAACTTAGTGGTACTATCCGACTGTTAACAAAACGGTCGGGTTTCGATCCTCACTTAAAGCATACCCTTGTCTAGTCGTACAGATGAACTGTGATACTGCAAAATAGGCTTCTATGCGATTGACACACACACATATATATATATATATATATATATATATATATATATATATATATATAAATATATATTTGTTGAATACAACAGACTTTCCTATATCCGTTTGCCACCATTCCCGTCAATTACCATTCTAAGCCAAAAAATATTTGAAAAAACTCGAAGCCAAAATGAATTTAAAAAAATAGATTATGGGTACAGAAGTCGCAGGCAAAAGCAAATACACGCCAAAGCCTTTAGGTATTGTCAACCTTGTCTTTCTATTACCTGTTGTTTTCTACTACACATCTTTGACATCCTGGTTCGGTCTTTGAGACTCAGTAATGGAGATGTTCTGCGTCTGTGTCAGTTTATTGTTACTCAGGTTCTTTCTGTCTTTGTATGTGCCTTGTCCTTTCAGGACGTAGGCAATCATAGGTCTCCACCTCCCTCTGTCCTTTGCAGCTCTCAATAAGTTCCTTCCCTCTGCTTCCTCCCCCAGACCGCGTTCTGCCATCCACTTGCTTAAGTCCTCCAGGTACGTCACGCGTTATTTTCCCCTGTCTCTCTTTCCCTCTATTCGACCCGTGAGTATTAGATTCTCCAGGCACTCCTTCCTCATTATGTTTTCCAGAAACTTCTTCCGGATATTAAGTATAAACCTCCTCCTTGTTTGCATCCTCTCTAAGACCTCATCGTTGCTCACACGCTCGGTCTATGGTATCCTTAGCATCCTTCTGTAGAACCACATCTTTGTCGCCTCGAGTCTCTTCTTCATCTTTGAGGAAATCGTCCAACATTCGCTACCGTAACGAAGGACAGATATCACGTAATAACTCAGTATTCTTTGTTACTTTTGTTACCAAAGAAATCCTCCTAGTACTCTCCCAAGTCTTTAGAATTTGTCCTTGGACATCCCAATACGTCACTCAGGTTACAGCGCAGAATCCACCAGGAAAAAATAAATTAATCTTACTGCACGTATCTATAGTACATATTAACTGTTTGGTAAATTAGACATTCGTGACCGCAAAAAAGTCAAAAGGACGGTTTTTCCCGTGACACCGCTATTATTTTAACTACCTTCACTCCTCGGCAATGTTTATTATTTTAAAAATCCGTTATTAGAATTGTAATAAAACCTAAACATGATGAATTTATACACATGTTTTTTGTTTTTGAAAATTTGCAGTAAAAATAGTAAACATTATTGTTTACTGAATTATGTTAATCGAAGATTCATGGCCAAGCCAATAATATGGTCGATAAAAGATAAGTGTCGATAAAAGAGAATATATTTGTTTTATTTACACCATTTACATTGTTTGGATAGTTGTCCTCATCTTCATTGTCATATTCACGACGTTTCGGCTGTTGTAAGCTCCGGCCTTCTTTTATTTAATCCACGGTGATATACTGTTCTAGTTCCACATGTCATGCCTTTGCTGGATATCGCAGTTTTCAGTTACTTCCCTTTTGTTTCAGTTCACCTCTGCCATGACCAGGTATTGAACTCACAGCTCTTTGGGTCAAGTCACATTTGGATTACTTCAATCAACGCTTTTATTCATTGGGCCTTGTTTTAACATATACCTGGATCCCGTTCATTTGCACTGAGCATTATGTATTCTAAGTGTTTCTCATTGTGCACAGCTTATAAGCAATCAATCGATTTTATATATTATCCTATATTATTTCTTATTACGTAAAAA
The DNA here is from genome assembly GCA_903632075.3 of Acanthosepion pharaonis. Classification (NCBI taxonomy): domain Eukaryota; kingdom Metazoa; phylum Mollusca; class Cephalopoda; order Sepiida; family Sepiidae; genus Acanthosepion; species Acanthosepion pharaonis. The sequence continues at coordinate 4,608,604 of CAHIKZ030004155.1, read as the reverse complement.
GGTTGCGTTCCGTTACTAAACTTAGAGTAAACATTCCAGCTTTTAGAGAGGACAATTCAACATCGGCCGATGTGTACTTTCGACATAGTGTGTATATGTGCCTCAACTTGGATTGTTATATGGGTGTGTTTGTGTGAACTAAAATGCGTACAGTACACCTGTATGTATGTGTGTTTATATGTGTGAGATTGTCATCCCAAACAAACGCAGAAAACATTCCCCCTCCCACCGCCAAACATAATCAAACATAAAAAAAGCATAAATAGATTCAATTTTTAAAAATTAAACAAGCTTGTCTGAATATCGCAAAAACGTGAAACCGAGGGTCACAAACTCATATCCATTACAACTCAATATATATATATATATATATATATATATAAGCGTTTCACCCCAAGCAAGGCGGGAAGCCACTAGCACGCAAGGGGTTACAGAGAGTTGGAGCGCGAGCAAATAGGAGTGACAGAGGAAAGGATGAAGAGAAGGATAGGGGATACATCAAGGCATCTGGAGACGTCGATTGACATTACATTTGAATAGTTGGAGATTATAGCTATCAGGGAAACAAGAAAAGGGGAGGGAGTTCCACAGACGAGGAGCGCGAGACATGAAGCTACTGGAGTAGAAGAGACGGCTACGTTTAGGAGTTTCGACAGTGGAAGGATGAGAGCGAGATGCCAGCCTAGTTGAACGCTTAAATTCATGAAGTCTGGGAAACAGCGAAAGCAACTCATCGGAGTAGTTAACATGAAAGTATTTGTAAAAAAGAGTGAGGCTACGTCACCTGTACATATATATAATAGCTGGCCACCCGCATTCACGGATATATATATATGTATGTATATGTATATAAAGTAATCCTAAAGAGCCAGACAAACCTACCTAGGTGTTCATTTACAAGCTAAAACACCTAAGGTATAGCTGCTTATATTTATAAGATTATTAGTATATATATATATATATATATATATATATATATATATATAGATAGATAGATAGATAGATAGATATGTATTGAAGATAAACGAATGTTGTTTACGACTTTTGAAAATTAATTTTTCCTCCATTTTTTAATAATATTAGGATTTAGGCCGCATCTAAATCATACAAATTCTGAGCGCTTTCGGAATTTGGAAGCCATTGTCAAAGAAAATTCCATTGCTTATGCATTTAATAGCGTTTTTTTCTAATTAAAATACATTTCTATTTTCGTTATTGAATTTATTTTATGCGTTATATATTTCAATATCACGTTATGATCTTTTAATTTGCATTGGGTTGTTGTCTCTTAAAAAGTATTTTACTTTTATGAAACTGAATGAAATTTTATCAACGCTAAGTTGTTTATTTTTATGACTGTCAGTGTTTGTAGTCGTTTTATACAAATATGTGGTATTTTCGTTTTGTCTATCTGTCAGATTTATTGATGTTTTTTTTTTTTTTAGCGATACCCAATTTAATGGAATTATAATCAGATAAATGGCAACTTAATGTACGAACTCATATAGTAATTGTGTATGCAGTGTATATTTGATTTTTTTATTATTATTACATTGGGTACTTCGTATGACTATTTAGAAATGTTATTACTTTGTTAATGTTTTGAATTTTTGTAATTGCGTTATTTCTGATAATTATAGTTGATGTTTTATTTTATTGAATATACGATATTCAATTTATTTTTCTCAATAATGTTGTCATCAGTAATTATTACGTATTTGCTGTATGCATGCGCGAGCGAGTACACACACACACACACACACACATATATATATATATATATATATATATATATATATATATTTCGATAAACGTGCAATCAATTTACAAATTCATGAATTATTCACAAAAAAACAAATGCAAAGGTTAATGATTTAATTGGCGAGAAATCCATCGTCGCAAACAATTCAAATAATATACAAAAACCTCCGAATCCGTTATGAATGAAAAGATCCTTGTTTCTATAAATTTCTGCCGCATTAGTTCTTATTTTTACTACAAGCTTTCGTCTGTTCCTACAGACATCTTCAGGTATGGAATAGATGTTGTTCTTGTTTTTTCTCTTAGGTTTTTGTATATATCAATACCTTTAACAGATAGTACTTACAATTAATACTGCCTGAGATATACAAGCAGTAGACAGCGTAACTTACAAATAATATTCTTTGTACAATACTGTTAATACAGATAGTATTTTCAAATAGTTATAATATCATATACACACACAGGCACACACACACACACACACACACACACACACACATATATATATATATATATATATATATATATATATATATATATATATATATAAGGCAGGATGTGTGTGTGTGTAACGAATGCACGGCCGCAATTTTCGACGGATTTGCACCAAAATTTACATGCACATGCTCCAAGTTAGCGGAAAGGCCAAGACCGACTTTGCATTTCCCAACTTCCATCGATAGTCGAATAATCTATTTTTTCATGCTTCTACGACAGTTTTCATTTTCTACTGGCCAGAGTGAGAGCCAATTGCTGGCTGCCACGAATAGGCAGGAGGACTCTATTGGCCAGCGTGAGAGCCAACAGCTGACTGATCCGAATGTTAATTAGCATGCTAGCATGCAAAAAAATCAAGAGCTGCATTCGTCACAAGTGGGTAAAATTTAAATCTGCATGGCACTTTACTCCAATTGGCTCATTCGCTTGCTTAAACTCAATGTTGATTCTGATTACGCAGAACTGGGTTGGGTGTGAAAAAGTATTTGTTGTTAACATTCTTTTTTCATTCAGTTTGTCCAGTTACAAGTCCTTTTTTAAAGCTGATCGTTTTGTGTTTATTTTGTTTAGTTCTTTTTTCGTAACAGATTTAATGTTTAGTATAGAGCTTAGAAAAAATTCGCAGTGTGAGATAGGCAAGAAGTAAGGCATGTAGCAACATCAGCACGGCAAAGTAAAGGCTAATAAGGGCAAAAATATTTTAAGTCAAGTGATAGCGATTGCTGTATGAGTCGTACGATTTCTGAATCAAACACGCGCAACGCCGGGCCATGCTGCTAGTATATATATATATATATATATATATATATATATATATATATATATATATACCTTTCTTTCATCGCCAGTGTTCGTTCACTGAATGAATTGAGTGATCGAAAGAAATTGCTACGTTCTGCAGTCTGTTTCTATCTATCTATCTATCTATCTATATATATATATATATATATATATATATATATATATATATATATATATATATATATATATTACTTAAATATTATTTTAACGGATACTCGTATTTCAGTAGACGCTCCGTTTATATATTTTTGTCTAGTGGACTCAGTATTTGAAAAAGAGAAATATGCGGTCTCTGGCAGGATTAAAACTTGTGTGCCCCTAGGGGAAACCGTCAGCAGATCTGACGTGCTTTGGAATTCTCGGCTCAGCTAATTCTTCCATATCCTTGTGACTTAGAGACTTGCGTGATACCGCTTAAAAATGGCGGAAAACCTCTCGCAGTCCCGTATCAGCATTACATGATATCAACTTACGATATCAAGCAATACCAATGCATGAATTTTTTAAAATGTTAAATGACATTGAACTGGGTAAATTCCATACTGTAAGCAAGAACAGCATATACCGAAAACGGAGAATCAGTCAACATTATTGAATGCTTTCAAGAAACAGGTGTTACATTAGAACGTTTTTTTTCCCCCATTTTGATACCTTATTGAAATATGGCTACCTCGTGCCTGGATATCAACCTAGGTATTTCGATATCCACGTGTTCGTGATAGATAGCCGTTGATCCCATTAAAAGTTTCATTTGTCCCTTGGCAAGTTTGTTATCCGATTGAGTGTCTACTGAATGGGAAACTGGTGAGGAACTCGTTTAGTCGCCGATAACCCAATCATACATGATGTAGTACTGGCATCAATGTGACATAATTTGGAGCAACGCCATCGCTTAATATATCCTCAAGTTTCGATGTGGCTTTTTAGTCCTGCTACGGTCTTACATATTCTTGCACAGATGCGGGGAACGTTGTGCGTCTTTTACTGTATAGCTGGCTACTCGTATTCGAGGATACCTGTCTACTCGGGCGGCCAGCCAATCCTTATTGCAGACGCTTACTCAGGTATATTTGTGTTTGTTCAGTACCCACGTTTGATCTAGCCACTCGGCTACGTGCCCATGCGTCTTTTACAGAAGTTGTTACATAAATACTCCGAGTCGGGCAGTTACTTTAAATATCTCGAAAGCATTTCACAATCCGATTTCTTCACAAGTTAAAAGGTTATTTCCAGACAAATTTTTGAACTGCTTCAGTCTTCTGCCTATGTTTCTGAGATGAATAATTATAATTATTTATATTATTTACATTGTTCGAACTGTTGTCCTCAACTATAGTGTCATATTCACGACGTTTCGTCATTGTACGCTCCGGCCTTCTTCGGGAGATTGGACTCATGGATCAGTGGATAAAAGCGTTGGTTGGATCCCATGACTTGAATCAAACAGTTGTTGGTTTAAACCCTGGTTTCTTGGAGATTTGAGTTAAAGGGAGATAGCTGGGACATCCGGAAGAGGCATGGCACGTTGAATTAGATCACTTTACACAAATGGACAAAATAAAGGCTTCAGTTCGACATTCCAGTCACTTGAAGAAGGCCGAAGTGTGCCGAAACGTTATAAACTTAACAATAAAGTTGAGAACAACAGTCCGAACAATGTCAATAATGTTTCAGTCTTTCTTGTCAAATCGTCAATTGAAATCGTTTGAACGGCCACTCTTCTAGATCTTTTTGTATTAATACAGGTGTACCCGAGGTCTCTATCCTTGGACCTACCTTATTCCTAATTTTCAACAATTAAATCAGTTCTCAATTTGATACCTATGCAGTTGGCACAATCATTTACTCTTATCTTGATAGTAAGTCTGAAAAGTTCGATAAGGCCAAATTGGCAGCGGATCTAAAAAAAAAAATGACAGAGTGCCTGTTGCTAAATAGAGAAAGGAATGGGTTGTTAATTTTAACGCCTCGAAAACGAAACGTCTATCTATTAATCATCTGGAAAAAAAACCCTTCCTTAAAACCCGTTAGCATGGCTGGTACAAGCATCTATGAGAGTGACTTGTTGCGCCTTCGCCGGATAACATTCTCGGCTGACATGAGCAGAAAGATTATATCGGATATATTGATTACTGGAAATAAATATTCCTAAAGACTCCAGTTGCATTTTCAGTTTCTTTTTCTTATATTTTTACCTGTGAAAGTGAGAGAAAAATTCGGATTACCAACACACAAAACAGAGAATGTCTCATATCGAGAATATTTCACATTGAACATGAAGAAAAATTAATTATTTTTAATAATATGTAGAAATCTCCACTTTTACCTGAAGACGGTCGCGAGACCAGAAACACGTGTCGTAAAATTATGTAAAACAAAGCATAATATTTTTTCTAAATATTTTTTCTAAATAAGTCCACATTACAACCAAAAACGTTAGCGTCACCTCTCTTCTCTTCTTTTTAATATACATACTTTTCTCTCGTTGGAACCACTACAACATATTTCTTTTATATATATATATATATATATATGAAACATATAATATTATGAAACATATCAGTGTATTTTATAAGTTTTGAATTTTATAAGTCCACACCTTTTACCATGGGCAACTCTCGTAATCGGTCTGAGACATGAATTCTGGGCAATGATGTTGTATAATGATCTCTTTAGATTAGACATTTATTTAATTTGTTACAAGATTCAAAGAAATATCCAGAATGACGCCTGTTTCTATTATAAGATAATTCCAAATGTCACACCTGTACCAGGGACTGGAAATTGAGACAAACGAATGAAAAAATACATAAAGCCAAGCCGTTCCACTCTACAGAGAATGGCGTCTTCCCATGTTCTATCACCAATTTGACTTTGTGCTGAATAAATATCAAAAGACAAGTGGAAGAAATTTTTGCTTTATAATCAAAATTATATTACCGTAATTTCCCCATGTATAATACGCCTTCATCCATAATACGCACACCTAAAATTGTGCTGAAATTGTGGGTAAATTCTTTTATTCACGCATAATACGCATCCCTTGTTTGGTAATCAAACCCTATAAATTGTATCTCTCCAATTACCTTTCAGCGTTTCGTACTCTTATTGTTAAAAAAATGTTATTCTAATTTAGTTTTATGGTAATTCTTATTTTATTTTACGGCAATTTTTTAATGATTTTTTGTAGCTGAGCATACTACGCACCTCTGATTTTGCTTATTAATTTTAGGAAAAAATGCGTATTATACGGAGGGAATTACGGTAAATCTTTAAAATGTTTGGTACATGATCATAAAGAACATTTCATTATATAAAGCTCAGAATCCACAGATTGCTAATATATTAGAGCTGGTAGCTCAAACCTCATTTTTCAGCCTTATAATTGGAACTTGGCTCTCTAATGAAAAATCCCGAGCCATTGCACCACCCGCACACCCAAGTTTACAGCAACTTGTATTTCTAACTGATTCCCCATCTAGATAATGATGATTCGATAAAAATGGAGAATTGTTGAGTTGACGTAACTGGGTTGGAGCTGTTCAATCATTGCTTCCTAGCCTTTATAGTTCAAAAATATTTACATAATCTTGTGGAACCGGGTGAATTATTTTACACTCTGCAGCCTCTTTCCACACAAACGTAAAGTCACAAACTTAACACTCTTCTGTTGCTATTTCCATAACAATGATGCTGGATCATCAGATAGCACTTCCAAAAATGAAATGGAACGAAAAATGAAATTAAAATTGATTTTTTTAATTTCATTTTTCGTTTCATTTCAACTTTGGAAGTGCTATCTGATGATCCGGCGTCCTTTAAAAGGGCTCTGGTGAAATAAATTATTATAATGGTACCTTAAAGTGGTCTGTTTTTCTTTTAATTATTATATATATTATATATTTTAAAATTAAATACATATAAACTAGGGTTAAATAAAGACTTGGGTATTCTAAATCTTTATAAATATTTCAATAGTTTAAAATTTTTTATTTTTTATTTTATTTTTTTTATTTTTTAAACAACATCTAAGATATTATTACAGTTAGATTTACGTTAGGAATATTCGTTCCATATCACGTGACGTCCGCATCTCGCGACGGACGCTACTTGTACACAAACATTTATTTCTGAAGAAAGACTGAGGCCAATCTGAAATATCAAATATATATACAAATAAATAAATACTTTCATCAAAGAACATTATTATTTTTTTTTAATTTGCCACTTTTTCTATATATATATATATATATATATTAAACATATATTATATGTTTTATATTATATTTATAGTAATGATAGCCATTGCAATAATTTGTTAAAGCTGTTAAGCTCAAATATTTAACGATGCGATAGGAGAATATCTACAGATAATTTACTGTCGTATAACTGGCCATGAGATTATTCAATCATTAAGAATTAAGATTCATTAGAAAATTTAAATAGCAAAACCGTAAAATTTTCACGGGTTTAAACTAGTCGCTAAGAATTCTCGTCGTTTTATTTTTCATATGACTTCATATTAACTCATGAAAATTACTTACGTGTATAGCACGACAGTTACGAAAACCGAAACTTCCGGTTTTAGTAGAATTTGAGGATTAGTGGTGCTACACAAGCTCCCCAGTTATGGAATCGCTGAAAGGGTTTTCTCAATTATAAAATACATCCTAACAGTTAGATCCCTGAAGTTAGTTATTAAAGGCCAGTCTACCGAGACAATGACAGTCAACACAGGAATCTCCCAGTGTTCAGTTCACTGAGCTCTTTCTGATTTATATAAATTATCTACCTAAGAATATACTCAGATCATATATAAACATCTCTGCCGATGATATGACGATATATGGGCGTACCTCTATCGTCTTGTGGTACCGCTCCAATAAGAACCTTACTCCTCATGCTATTTTCTATCTGAAAATGGCGTACAATTGACATATTCGGGCAGGAGTTGCCCATACCACACTTTACAAACCTGATAGAGTTCAAAAGCGTCTCCGAGTCCTTGTTGGAGAAGAATTATTTTCCAGTCTCCAAACTCTCTCCCACCGGCGGGATGTGGCGAGCCTCACATTGCACTATCGCTACTTCCATGGAAAGTGCTCGGATAAGCTAGATTCCTTGGTTCCCCCAGGTCTAACTTCAACGGCTTGGACCCACCATGCCACTCACATAGTAGTAAACCAACCACATTCTTTCCGTGTTTCATCGGCGAGAATACGTTCCATCCGAACAGCTTCTTCCCGAGTACCAGTTCTGTTGAACAGGCTCCCAAGAGGATGCTTCCCTGGTCGCTACTATCTTAATCTGTTCAAGTTGAGAGACAGCTGTTGTCTTCCCATCCTATCCATATAAATTACCCCTTAACATAACACTCTACCTCGAGTGGCCCCTGGCCTTGTACAGGTGAACCTTGTTGTATATATATATATATATATATATATATATATATATATATATATATATATATATATATTCCATAGTTCCCTCAGGCCCAGCCTCCACGTCTAGGAAACCCCCATATGCCACCTACATACTGGCAGACCACCCACATTCCCTGCGTATTTCATCTGCCTTAAATAAGTTCCCCTCGAACAGCTTCTTCCTGTGAAATCGACTCCCAAAAGGATGTTTCCCCGATCACTACAATATTAACGTGTTCGTGTCTAGAGTTAACAGTTACTTTAGTCACAGTGGAGTAATGGATAGCGGCTCGGATTGAGGAATCGGCAGAGCCGAGTTCGAATTCCAATCGAGTCCATTACATTCATTTACGCGACAATAACCTTGGGAAAGGTATAAATCCTCCTCTTCTCCCCACCCCCAGCCAAGGGTAAATAACAGGACAGACCTGGTTCTCTATAGCCTTGGATGTCAACTGGTCTACCGCAGAAAAGATGACAACCATTTACGGGAAAGAATCTGCCTTGTCAGTCATGTATCGAAAGATACATGATCACCTAAGCGCGTATCACGCATGGAATATAACTGACTGGTCCATATAAACTGCCCCTTAACGTAATCTTCTACCTTGAGTACCCCCGGGTCTTGTAGAGGGCAAACCTTAATGTAAAAAAATTACTTCTTTTAATGTTATATTTATCTGCACTTATATTTAATTCGTGTTTTTGATTCGGTTTTCTTTTGTAAATATTTTTTTTTATAATCTAAATGCATTTCGATTATCTGCGTGTGTTTTTTTTTTTTTTTTTTCTTCTTCTTTCCTCTATCTCGTTAAAAAAAACGGCATGTTACAGTTCATTTTCTTCTAGATTAAAAACTTCTTTCCTCCTTGAGCTTTTATTTTCGCCATTGAAGCTTCTTCTTCTTCTTCTTCTTCTTCTTCTTCCAAATATCATTTTTTTATTTTCCTTTTCCTGTAATCTTTCTTTTACTTATTTTACTGAATCTTACTCTCCATCTTCTTTCCCGGCATAGCCATTACTAGCCAGCAATCAACCTTCGTCGAAACGGAAGCACTGAGTCTGTTCAGCTTATTAATCAATCAGATGAAGAATTGTCTGCTTGTCTTGGACGATAAAAAGATCCATACACTGATTTGTTGAATAGAGGACAAAGTGAACCATTAGTTACATCTCTACATCTCGCTGACAAATCTGTCTTTATTTATCTATATCTCTATATCTCTATCTCTATATATATATATATATATATATATATATATATATATATATATATATACATAAAAGACATAAATGCGTGTATGCATGCAATCAACTACCTTTGATGTTACATTTTACCGATTTTGTCTGGTAGATCATTACTGATGAGTAGTGGGTTTGATCCTCATTCGAAGCTTCATACTTGTGAACTTTATCCTAACTATGCTTAACTCATATATACGATCTATAGAGAAAGATGCTGGTTCCATCGATAAACATGGTTTTTCTTGCACCGTCCTGGAAAGGGCATGATTTTTTTTTCGGTGATATGTTCTATTGAAATTCAGTTCGAAAACATTTAGACGATTTTGTACAAGTAAATAGGTTCGCTTATCGTCCGGTTCACACTCCCCTCCGGTTTTTTGAACAAGAATAGAAGTTTATTCCTTTTTTCCTGTTTAGAATTGCGCTTCCGGTTACTTCTAAAGAGTTTTGATTCTCATTCACTGCCAGTACCGTCTTGCGTCTTAGTGGAATTATCGCCTTGATTGTGGTGAAATATATATATATATATATATATATATATATATGATGGACAGCTTAACTGAGTGTTATGAAATTTTGTGCGATAAGCTTAAGTGGCACTTAAGACCCACTAGTGATTTACAAAGGAGGCCACATATGGAGCAAGTGTGAGGATTGTGAGATGAGATCACTGTTAGATTGGTTGACATTTTAGATCTTGCTCTTTCTTCTTGAAGATAATTAAAAACTGCTGAGTCCACTAAAACACGTTGATCCCCATTATACCCGATCCAAGGCTAAGCGCTCAAGGGTGTTATGTGGTATATTGACAGCTGATTAGTTGCTTTTCAGCTTGTCTTTGTATCTTAGCCATAGGCGTCCTACATTCCTGTAGCCCTGATCTAATTGGCTGTACATTAGGATCTTGGGTATCCTATCATCAGACATTCTCAACACATAACCAGTCCACCATAACTGAGACTATATGAGAAAAGTCTCGATTCCATTAATTAACATTGCACCTATTAAACAGGTCTACGTTAGAGACTATATATATATATATATATATATATATATATATATATATATATATATATATATATATATATATGTATTTATTCAAATTTGTAAAATATCTGTGTTATACGATCACTGCAAAAGAGACCAGCAGTGTTTCAACAAAATTGCAACATTTGAAGAATAGTGCTTTTGATTATTGGAATTTTATTCCTTGTATTTAATGTAAGTTTTGATGTAGTCGCAGAAATTGACTGACAGCCATGAATTGGTTCTCCCTCTTGTGTGTCAAGCTGCAGAGTCGTGTTGCTAGACATAGGATCTTCCAGCAACTACCTTCCTGGCCAAGGACAGCAATACCCGCTCAAAACACTTGA